>JAANYP010000439.1:0-517488 GCA_020465985.1 Centrapalus pauciflorus | reverse complement strand
AAACGGCTAAGACTATCAGGGCATACATCAAGAAGCTGATGGAGAGAGTAAGTGAGCTGGGCCTGATTCCAAAAGAAGTAAGAGAGGGTGTCTCTGTGACATACCCCAAAATAAAGGCCAGAAGGTCAAAGAAGGATACAGAGCTGGAAGAACTCCTTATTATGATTGAACAAGGAGATTATGCTGTGGAAATTAAAGGAGTTGACCACAGCCTGCCTGAAGGAGTTGAATTTGAAGATGGCAAAGTGATTGAAGAGCCTGAGTTAGGGGCATTTTTTGTAGATCCCTTATCTCAGAAGAAATTTTTTCAAAGAGCTTCAGACCTACACAAAGTTGGTCTTAAGCAGCTTGCAGCCTTCAGAATTGCCACCTCCTTCAGACAGTCCAGCTTATGGAGAGCAGCCATCTGGGATGAGCTGAAAGGTTTTTATGGACAGAGGTGGAGCCTTCAAGATTCTAACTTTATTTTCTCAGAGTTGAAATTGAAGAAATGGAAGAAACAGGAAGAAACTTGAAAGAAAGATTCAAGAAGGGATGCCATCCTCCATTGTAATGAAGCCCATCTACCGTCTGGGTAGGTGAAGAATGGGAGTGTCCATCAGTTGACAGGCTGCATATCTGCTCCCAACTCAAACAGATCCAAACATCTTGTACATTAGTTGTACATTATTACATAAGTTGTAATTTTTGCTTTTACATTAAGTTGTAAAAATTACATTAGTTAGTGACTCTTGTAAAGAACATGTGTTGTTCTAGTGTAATCAAGAATCAGTGTATATATAAACTGATCTTTTACTTTACTGTAATGTTGTAATTTCAATTCAGCAAAATGTACTGTAAAAATATATAGTGATTTTTGATAAGAACAGCTTGGACTGGTTATTGCAAATAGGGGGAGATTGTTAGGCACAAAAAGGCCTCAGTCAAACCTGTTCTACATCTGAGGGGGAGATTTTATAATCAAACCTGTTGATGTATTTGAAGGTTGAATTTAAGGCCTGTTATATGCCTTATTGAAACCTGAAAATGATTCGCAATATCAGTCTAAAGCTGTTCTATATGTTGCATGTGTTGCAACTAAGACAGTTTGTCCAAGCTGCTCTGTCTACTGAACAGGCTGGACATAAACTGTCTACGCTGCTCTACACTGTTGAGCAGCTTGGGCAATTTTAAAGTGTTCTGTTCTTTGTGAACAGAACCTGTTCTTTGTGAACAGGCTAAACACTTTATGGAATATGTTTCCAAGTCATCATGTATTGTTTTTGACTACAAGATCAGTTTACAAAGTCGAAGACAAAGTGGAAAACAGAATTGCTCAGCCTGCCCACGCTGTTCTGTAACATGAAGACAAAAGGATATTTGAAAAAGGGTGACAGACCTTTTTCTTATATCAAAATAGGCCTTTACAGGGAAGAAAGACGCAAAGTTGACATTCCTAAATTAGTTAAAGGCAATGCAACAGTAGACAAAGTAAAAAGACAAAAGTTCTGCACATGTGAAGACAAGTCTGCTTTTCAGAAAAGTGCAGAAAAGGTTATGTTGTCTTTTCAACAAGACTTCTCCTTTTTCATTCCGTCCAATGAAGATGTTTCTCTTAGATCCTCTAAGTGAGTATAAAAGCAAGCTTCTAAGGTCAGAAAGAAGTGTTAAGAAAGCTAAGTGCTGAAACCAAGAGTGAACGTGCAAGTGTGATTTTCATGCATGCAAGCCTTCTGTGTAAATCAGCATCTGTGTGTCTAAGCTGTTTTACATAAGCTGTTCCCTTAAGTCTTGTAAACAAAGTGTGTGCTTCTTAGTGAGTGTATTCATTGTATTCTAGTTTGAGTTTGTCTTAGACTAGTGAACATACTGTTGTATCTGTCATCTCAGCTTGAACTATTCCGCATTCAAGCTTGTTTGTAATTAACAAATTGTTGATAATACATACAAACATTGAGAAAAAGTGTGTGTAGTTTTTAAATTACTGTATTGACACCCCCCCCTCTACAGCTTATAACTATATACTTTGGGAACCTCTCGGGACCTACAATATTGATCTTCCAAGAATTCAATTGGTGTACGAAATTGCACTAGCCACATACTCATTTATTATTTGATGTTATTCTTGTTTGTGCTACAACAAGTGAAATCATTCAAGTGAAATCGTACTCACTACCCACGAGATAGATCGACTTGTTAACTGGTATGTTGCCAATTCGTATATTTTATCTTTAATTTGGTTTTACAGTAGTTAATAACTATTGCAACATTATGCAGGCCTTACTCGCTCGATCAACTCTTGTGATTTTTCTGCTGCTTCACTTGCTCCTCACACATGTATGTCAACTTAAATTATTTTTATACACATGCTAGTTAGTTTGGTTTCATTCAGGCTTTAGAAAACACCCTTCAAATATCCATGCAATTGTTGTTAATAATGATATAATGATAATGTCATTGTTACACATAGGAGAGTTCAAAGGCTTTAGAGGAAGAAGTTCAGATTATTAACGAAGAACAAATATTATTTCAAGAGGAGCATAATGAGATGAAAGAAAAAAAATAGAATCTATTGGAAGAACTATTACGTTTACCAAGGTTGCAATCTCAACAAAATGTAAGTTCATGTCTTATATTAATTTAAAACAATTACCGAATAGTTATTTATTAATCATTGATTTTTTCCTTTTCTAATTTTGCGGTGATCTTCGAACATGATATACACGATTTGACGCACTTGGATGGTTATTTCTTTTGATAGTCATAACATAAGACATCAAACACTAGGAATGTTATTTTTGTTGGATTATCTTGCTAAATGTTATTTTTGTTGGATTATCTTAGTGAATCTTATTTTTGGTAGTTCTCTCGGTTGTATTGAAATGATTTTACTAATATTAAGTAATGTAATTTTTAGTATAATGTGATTAATATTTTAGATTTTAGTTGTTACAAATTAGTATATTTTTAAATATTGTTGATTAAAAATTAGTAGAATTTTTGTGATGAATTGCTTATTAATATTGGTAACATAGTGACCACTTTTTTGGGTTTTTAGTAGTAAATCAGTGACCACTTTTATTTGGTCTTTGTAAGGACATTAGTGACCACTTTTTTGGTCTCTAATAGTAATAAAGTGACCACTATTTTGGTCTCTAATGGACGCTAATGGAAAAAGTTAATTAACCCTAATTAGTGACCTTATTTTGGTCATTAAAGTTGGTCACTAATCAAAATTTAGTGACGACTTTTAATATTTAGTGACGACTTTTACTATATAGTGACGAAATTCAGTGACAAATCTAGTCGTCACAACCATAGTGACTACCATATTTTGGTCACTATATAGTGACCAGTTTCATATTTGGTCACTGTCAAAAATTAGTGACGGACCTTTAGTGACCAACTGTGACCACCCATATTTTGGTCACTAAATACCATCTGTGACTATATTTTCATTGTTAGTGACCAAATTTTTCGTCACTAAATACCTTTTTTCTTGTAGTGGTTGTACCATTTGATGGATCATAAGATTTATGCACTAACAAATTTTACTAGTAGATATGACATTAGTAGGAGTGAATTTGTCTCAATTGTCACGATAACACACTGAGTACAAAAAAGAAACATTATGTTGAGATGGCAGTTAAGAAGTGAATGTATCAATCCCTACTCAATTGTATATGTGTAGACGATAGAGACTACATTTTGTGAACGCTTCCAATTGTGCATTCCATAGTTGAAGCCCAGGTAAGTGGCAAAGAAATGATTGTTTCACAAGGATGAGAAGATGCTGCCAATTGAATTCATTGAATCACCGTCTAATCCATATTTGTTAACGTCCTTTCAAAGAGATCTAACAAAATTGATTAGAAAGTAGTTCACTAGAGGAAAAATGGAACAAACGCAAAAACTAATTTTCATATTACATAACGTAACATTTTATAGCAGAAAAAGTGGTTCGATTGATTGTATGTCTCAAAAACGTTGCTATTTGATCGATTAAAAAAGCATTTGGTAGAGAATGAAAATTTGTACTTGAGTGAAGGAGAAAGCATACCTGATTGAATCAGAATCTGTGTTTTGCGTGTTTTGCATTAAAACAATGACCAAGGAGGAAGGCAACTAATGTGGGTCAAACAATCAGATCCCAGCCGAATCGGTAGAGGGTAAACGGCCCACCGAAGGAGATGAATGGTAGGGCTGAGGGGGTTTCTTAGAAAGGCCCAATTTTTCCTCTGCGACAACGCCATGAAATAGACATGGGACCGAGGCTTCTTCATCTTGACTTCCAATCGGACCTCATCCTTGAGACCCCCAATGTAATACGCTGTTAAAAACTCTTCAGAAAGTCCATCCACCTGATGAGACAACTTCTCGAAGGACTCCTGATATTGTGCGACCGTTGTGGTATGTTTGAGGCGGGAAAAAGCTTCGGCCGGATTTTCATAATCAGTCGGCCCAAAATGTGCCAACATCGCCTGAGAAAACTCCCGCCAAGTCACTGGTCCTTTAAGTTTTGTGAACCAACGGTGCCATTGTAGGGCAATACCGTCGAGATGGATTGAAGCCAAATCGACTTGTGCCTCCGGAGCAACATGCTGGATTTCAAAGTATTGGGAGGCCTAGTACAACCAACCGGTTGGGTCACCTCCGCTGAAACGAGGAAACTGAAGCTTGAAGTACGGTTCATGCTTGTCACGTGAGGCAGACGCACCGTCGTGCCGGTCATGCTTGATGGTCTGGAATTCGTTCAACAACTGTTGGAACATATCGTTAACTTTGGTGAATTGGTCTTGCGTCTCTTTTTGGAATTGTTCGAGCGATTTCTTACCAGTGACCATTGGATCAAGACAGCTCTGATACCACTAATGTGGGTCAAACAATCAGATACAATAGTAGCCAGAGTAGGAAAAGAAACATAGAAAAATTAGGTGAGAGATTTGGAACAATTTTCTGCTTCCTTTCTTGATAATCCGACGAGATTACATAAAAAAGGAAAACCACAATTAAGCTAAGAATACTACTAGGAATACTCCTCGACACACAGAAGCTAAACAAACTGAAATAAAGCTATAACAAATAATTAATAAAGTAATAAAGGTATTAATAAAGCTATTTATATAATTAAGTGTAACGCTGACTTCGGTACGTATCAATCCCCACCGCTTGAAGTCGCCTTGTCCTCATGGCGGAAGTTAGGATGCGCCTTCTGAAAACGCCATTTAGTCTCCCAAGTCGCATATTCACGAGGAAATCCCTGCCATTGAACCAAAATTTCCGTCTTAGGTCGATACTTGCCCATCTGGACCACCCTTTCCGCTAGAACAACCGGCGGCTGAGGTCCCGTTGGTGGCAGAGGAGCTGGACTCGCATCAGCAGCAATCGGAGTGGGTGGTTCACCTCTGCATGGCTTCAACAAGCTCACATGGAACATATTGTGGATGAGAGCCTCGAGAGGAAGCTCCAACCGATACGCAACAGGGCCCACACGTTCAAGAATTTTGTAAGGACCAAAAAACATAGGTCCTATTTTAGCTGACAAACGAACCGCCACCGTCGACTGCCTGTATTGTATGGCTGAAGCTTCAAATAAACCATATCCCCAACAGAAAATTCCACTTCATGCCGCTTAGAATCCGCTTTGGACTTCATACGATCGTTAGCCGCCAACAAGTTGGAACGTAAGTCATGTATGACTTTGTCCCGATCAATCAAAAACTCCTCAACAGCTTGCACCCTTGAAGTACCCGGAACATACGTAAGAACCCGGGGAGGTGGGCGGCCATACACAACCTCGAATGGGGTCTTTTTTGAGGCCGAATGGACTGATGTGTTATAACTAAATTCTGCCCATGCAAGCCACTCAGCCCATTTTTTTTGTCAGTCTCCTGCAAAACAGCGTAGATATTGCTCAAGGGTGCGGTTGACTATCTCCGTTTGACCATCCGATTGGGGATGGTAGCTAGAACTCAAACATAGCTCCGTTCCCTGTAATTTAAAGAGTGCTTGCCAAAACGAACTAATAAAGACTTTATCCCGGTCACTCACTATCGTGGAAGGAATTCCATGCAACTTGACAATGTGTGACATAAACTCTTTAGCAATTATAGCTGCAATGAACGGATGTCGGATTAGCACAAAATGGGCATACTTGGATAGGCGGTCGACAACTACCATATTGGTAGTGAACCCATTAGAAGGAGGCAACCCCTCTATGAAATCCATACTAATGTCCTCCCAAATCCGAGACGGTATAGGCAGTGGTTGGAGCAATCCAGCGGGACGACAACTTTCAGTTTGAATCGTTGACATACATGACAATCGTGAATAAACCTTTTCACCCCTTCTTTGATGCTGGTCCACCAAAAACTACCCTTCACATGAGCCAAAGTCTCATGGAATCCAAAATGGCCTCCTTCAGGAGAAGCATGAAAATGTTGCTAGACTTTGGGGATAAGAGATGAGGTCGGACTTAACAAAATCACGTTCTTACGGAACCAAACCCCATCCCGTTGCACCAAGTGAGACCTGAATTTTCTAAGGAAGCCCTCGGGTAAATTATGGTAGTAAGTATCCAGCTTGACTTCCTGTTGCAACTCTGCCCACCAGCCCGCCGTAACATGTGAAACGGCCAAGAAGCTAAATTCAGGCTGCCGCGATAATGCATCTGCCCCGATGTTGGTTACCCCTCGTTTATACTCAACCAGGAAATCATAACCCATCAACTTCGGAAGCCATCGGGCTTGGGCCGGTGTGGAAACACGTTGATCCAACAAATATTTAAGACTAATGTGGTCGTCTTGACCACAAAAGGCCGACCCAACAAATAAGACTTCCACTTCCGGACTGCCTTGACTATAGCCAACATTTCTTTTTCATAAGTGGACCAAGACAACATAGTCCCTTTCAAGGGGGCACTATAATACGCGATTCGACGACCCTGCTGAGTAAGGATGGCCCCAATACCCACCCCACTAGCGTCACATTCGACAGTAAAAGACTTAGACCAATCCGGTAAGCCCAAGGTTGGAGTGGTCGTAAGGGCACACTTGAGCTGGTGGAAAGCTGTCTCGGTCACGGAATCCTGAAAAAAAAAAGGCAAGTTACCCACCAATCTATGGAGAGGAGCTGCCATGGTACCAAAGTTTTTAATAAACTTTCGATAATACCCAGCAAGGCCTAAAAACCCACGGACAACTTTAGCATTTTTTGGTGTTGTCCAATCTAACACAGCCTGGACTTTGGATTGGTCAACCGCCACTCCAGAAGAGGATATGACATGGCCTAGATAATTAACTTTGGATACCTCAAAACAACATTTAGTCACCTTGGCAGAAAGACTGTTAGTAGCCAAAATTCCCAAAACAATAGACAAATGTTGTAAGTGATCATCTAAGGTTCTTGAATAAACCAATATATCATCAAAAAACACAAGTACAAACTTACGTAGGTGAGGCCGGAGGAGATCATTCATTAAACCTTGGAACGTTGCCGGTGCATTCATAAGCCCGAAAAGGCATCACAACAAATTCATAATGCCCGTCATGTGTCCGGAAAGCCGTTTTACCAATATCTTGCTCACGCACGCGTATCTGATGGTACCCGGAGCGGCGATCCAACTTAGAGAAACTAGCTGCACCGTATAATTCATCCAGGAGGTCGTCAATAATCGGAATTGGGTACTTATCCTTGATGGTGATCTCATTCAAGGCCCGGTAATCTACACAAAATTGCCAAGTACCGTCACACTTTTTAACTAGTATCACCGGTGATGTGAATGGACTATGGTTAGGCCGGATGAAACCTTGGTGGAGCAATTCCCTAACTTGTTTCTCAATTTCCATTTTTTGGTAGTAAGGCTGGCGGTAAGGACGGGAGCTCACCGGTTTAGCACCCGACATTAAGGGTATGTGGTGGTCTTGAGAACGGATCGGGGGAGGCCCCGGGGCTCTTGGAAAAAGCTATCGTACCTATTTAGTAATTTCTGGATAGCCAAACAGGGAATAGGACCCGTCGGATTGGGCACACCATGAGGCTCAATCTGTAAGAAGTATGCTAACCCCTGCAAAGCTACGAGTCCATTGGCGGGAACTGCGTGTAGCTCGGCAGCCTTGAGTCCTTGAAGAGTATGTGTTGCCCCAGCGAATTTGAACCCAATAGTGAGGTTCTGATAATCGACTTCCACCGGTCCTAAAGTCTTGAGCCATTGAACCCCCAACACAACAGAGCAAGCTCTGTGTAAAACCCAAAAATCAGTTGAAATCGTATACCCATGGATGAGGAGCGAGAGGTCTTTAACACGACCTGGACAAAGCACCGTTTCTCGATTTCCCACGATAACCTAAAAAGTGATCTCTCGATCAATAATCAGTCCAAACCGGTCAACCAATTCCTGGTAAATGAAATTATGGGTGCTCCGGCAATCAACGAGGACCACCACATCTTTATCTTTTGGTCTGAAGCTTCCCAGGGAACCGTAGGGTTTGAGGATGAATAGAACCGGTTACAGCATGGAAGGAGATTTTGGCCTGTGGTTCCGCGTAATCAGCGGCAGGAAGTCAGCTGTCGGCAGCGATTCTTCGTCTTCCCCCACATCGTAAATCATGAAGAATTTAAATTTGGTGCAGCGGTGGCCTGGAACGTACTTATCATCGCAATAATTCCCTTAGCACGACATGCCTTGGCGTTCGCGCCGAAGATTCTACGGGTAGAAGAAGGACTGGGTAAAGCTAAAGTGTTGGATGGCCAGGGCCTAAGATCCCAGCCGAATCGGTAGAGGGTAAACTGCCCACCGAAGGAGATAAACGGTAGCGCTGACGGGGTTTCTTAGAAAGACCCAATTTTTCCTCTTCCATTCTGGACAACGCCATGGAATCGACAAGGGACCAAGGCTTCTTCATCTTGACTTCCAATCGTACCTCATCCTTGAGACCCCCAATGTAACACGCTGTTAAAAACTCTTCAGAAAGTCCATCCACCTGATGAGACAACGTCTCGAAGGACTCATGATATTGTGTGACCGTTGTGGTATGTTTGAGGCGGGAAAAAGGTTCGGCCTTGATGACGAGATTACATAAAAAAGGAAAACCACAATTAACTACTCTCCACATGGAGGAGATCATGGATCACTACTCCTTTATTTTAGGAATACTACTAGGAATACTCCTCGACACACAAAAGCTAAACAAACTGAAATAAAGCTATAACAATTAATTAATAAAGTAATAAAGGTATTAATAAAGCTAATTAAATAAATAAGTTGTAACGCTGACTTCGGTACATATCAGCAACATAGACCTTGATGACGATGCGCTAAGCAGCATCGACAATGAAGCCGGGAGAAATCGGCGACAAAGACCAGCCGACGACGTGGTAGGTGGCCGGCTAATGGAGACTTGAGACGTTTTTAGGGTTTAAATGCCAAGGGGATTAAAAAAGTAAATTCAACTTCAAATCATCCTATTTATTGTTATTTTTTTATGTTTTAAAATTAGTTTTTAGTTAATCTATTTTCAGTCGGTATAACACATAAAGGTCGCTTTTACAAAACCGGGTTTCGGTTCACGTTTGAAAACCGAACCGGGTTGGGTCAATTGTCAAAAACCGGCTTGGGTAAATAACCGGTTCGGGTTGAACCCGGTTTGGGGGTTGGAAAACCAAACACTAATCCAACTGGTTGGGGCGGTTTCTAACCCGTTCGGGTTGGAAAACCCGGTCAAACCGGTTTGAACCCATTTTTTAATTTATTTATTTTTTTTATAAATTCCATCAAACACTTCCTTTTTAACTAAAAAACTTATTCCAACATTTTATTTTACTAAAAACTTTTTCAAACATATTTAAAAATTTATTCAAACATTTTATTTTACTAAAAACTTATCCAAACATATTAAAAAACTTATTCAAACATAATTAAGAACTTCAAAATTTATTAAATAAACTAAAACTTACTAAAAACTTCAAATTTCAATAACTAAAAACATCAAAGTTACGTTTTTTATATTAACTACTAAAAACTTCGTAATCAAAATATAATTTCTATTCAAACATAAACGTACTAAAAAACTTCAAATTTTATTAACTAAAAACATCAAAATAAAGTTTAAACATAAACTTAATATTCAAATTTAAACTTGTTATACATAAAACTTAAGTCATATTCCCAAATCTTCGTCATTGATATCTTCTTCGGAGCTAGCCTCGCGGCTCTCGCGCGAAGCTTTGTCGAGAGCAATTTCTTCATCGGAAAGTGAGATTGTAAAGCCTTCTTCCACCTCGATATCATGTATCTATTGTTCATATTCTAGTTCACCTTCAAAACTTGATTTGTCTTGTATACGTTCGGCCGCGTCTAAGTAATCTTTCAAGCAAATACACATCTCTAATGATGACGGTGTGAGTCTTGTTCTTCGTATAGATAATACCCTGCCACTAATAGAAAAAGCGGATTCCAAAGCTACAGTAGAAGCTTGGACGGTTAGTAAATATCGGGCCATAGCGGTTAGAATGGGAAATTGAGATTCCCTTCCTTGCCACCAAGCTAATATATCAAATTGTGTTAACTGTTGGGGTCCCATAGTAGCCAAAAAATCGGTTCTCGTATATCTCCCAAATTCGCTACTTGATGGCCCGTCACCCTCACCCTAGCTCGTTTATTGTTTTCTTGTCTTAAACTACTATATAAGTTCATCAACGGATCCGTACTATGATAAGTAAAATATGATGATGAATCCGAAGTTGAATAAGCATTTGTTGAACAATATTTGTTAAAATAAACTCCAAATAAATTCTTAAAACATTTGTTAAAATTTGTTTTTGCATTATGCGCAAACAATACATCTTCCGCATTCAAATCCAAATCCAAAGAAATTTTATCGATAAGTAGTTCCACCTCACTAATGTTCAAACATGGGTTTAATGCGGCGGCACAAATAATTATCGGTGACATTTCTTTAAAATATTTTATAAATTTTTCTTTCATTGGCGCAATAATACTTGGAAATACTCCACTCAAAAATTCGAATCCACTTAATGTTGAACACATTAAAAAGATTTGATTAAGTATCAAATGACTCGTAGGATAATAAACTACCGATAATAAAGTTGTTGCAATTTGAAAAACTTTGACCAAATCGGTCATTTGTTTAATATTATTCCAATTATCAGGCGAAAATGGTGTAGCTTGTCCGTTAGCGGCAAGATTATCATGAAACAATTGTAATGTATCTTTTTGATGTAAACCACATAAAAACAATTTATAAGTCGAATTCCATCTTGTAGGAACATCCCAATTAGGGGTTAAGAAAATGGAATCCGTGTCCTTACACAATTTCATATATTTTTTATATCTAGCTTTACCCGAACAAAATATATCTTGTAACATGATTTTAAAACAATCTTTTATATCACCCATTTGGGTTGTCCCTAGTCCCTCTTGCACAACGAAATTTATTATGTGTGCAACACATCGACTATGATAAAAAATACCTTTCAAAGACGGTTGTTAGTTTTTTTTACGGCATTTGTATTATTACTCGCGTTATCAAATGATATAGAAAAAACTTTTGCTTGTAGATTAAAATAATTTATTACATCTCGTAACATTAAATATAAATTTTGACCCGCGTGACGATACTCAAAGTTTTCAAAAGCAATCGTACATTTCTCATTTGCCATGTTACGGGATCAACCCAATGAGCGGTAACACAAAAAGGTATGAACTGGGCAAACCATGAGGAGCCGACCAAACATCGGTTGTTACGTTTACGCTTGTATTTAAATTTTCAAATCCTTTCGGTAGTTCTATTGTAGCCTTTTTCCATAATTTCATACAATCGCGTTTAAGAGTAGCACGTCTTACTTGATTGTATCGCGGTTGAAGAGTGTTTTGGATCACCTTAGTCAATCGCGGGTTGTCAAATTGATTGAACGACAAACCTTCTTGAATCACGAAGCACGCAAATTCTTGACGACACCGCTCCACCGAGTATGCAAAAATACTTCCATCCCGTGACATCGATGCTTGACCCTCTTCTCTTCCGGAACGGATTTGAGTCATTGGCAATATTTTTCGGTATGCAACTTCAACGTCGTGTTGGATTTGGTTTTCAACAAATGACCGCAATTTTTACATTGCGCATTCGTTGACCCATCCGACAACTTCACCATATTGTAATTACACCAAAATTTAGGGTTTCAGCTTGTTTGTAATACTTCAATAATCGTTGGTGTAATACCAATACCGATGGAAGCGGTAGAACTTTGAGTTGCCATTTTTTCGAGCGTACATTTTTGCGATTTTTCGGTAATAAGAATGTGTTTTGAGAGAGTTTGAGCAATGTGACTAAACCAAACCCATGAGACATATTTATAGAGAGTTAGAATGGCAAAAAAGAAAAATAAAAAAGCAAAAAAAGGGTCACTTGTTTTTAAAAAACGGCTATAAAAAAACCGGATTCAAATCAGTTTCTCAACCCGACTCGACCCGGTTCAAACCGCTATAAGTTCAACCAGGTTACAAACCGCCGGTTTTTGTCAAACCCGGTTTTGACCGGTTTCGGTTTCGGTTTTTTTTTTTCAGGTTCGGTTTTTTTGCCCACGACTAGGCTTTAGTGACACTTTTTCAATTCTTAGAGTCAGAAAAACCCTCAGTCACTATAAGTCATTTTATAGGTAGTCGGTGCCAGACAACATCCTGGACAGATTTAGAAATCTGGAAATTGTTAGAAATTTAAATTTTATTGAAACTTATTTAGACTATTAAGTGACATTAATATTGTAAATATGTTTTTATCCTAAGTCTAATACCGGTATTATAATTAAACCGGTTTATGTTAGTTGTCTTGTAACTGTCATTAGGACAGTTACAACCATCCTGAGACATCTATATATATGTTAAATGTATTCGTATGCAGTCAACTGTGATAAACAGAAATAATAGTGATTATTTAGTGTATTTCTGTGTTCTCCATTTCCTTGTTTTCCTTCTGTTTTTTTTATGGCCGTAAACATGATGAACAGAAGCAGTGTCAAGATGTTTTCAACAAAACGTATGCATCAGAGTGTGAAGATCCATATGCAACAAGAGTTTTATCGAACCTGGGACGTTCAAGATCTATCAATTGGTATCAGAGCAGGAATGAAAACTCATCAACCGAAGACTCTTGGATCAAGCAAAAGTTGCAGCGTTTGAAATTGAAACAACAAGAGGGGACAGACACCATCACTCACAATTGCACAGAGAAAGGAAAGAAGATCTCATTGCTATGTATGCAAGAAGAGAGGACATTATGCGTAAGATTTTCCATCCAAAACAAAAGGAAAACAGAGTGCGTTCGTTGGAGTTCCAGACCATATTCCCATTTCAAAATTGGAACAGAAGCTGTATGAACACAAAGTTAAAATATGCTTTGCTGGGGAATATATGCTAATAGAGCACAATCACTGGGATCACATATGGTACATGAATTCTAAAATATCTACTCATATGTTACCGAACAAAAAAGTGTTCAAAATCCTGAAAAATTGTTTCATTGTAAACGATAAAGATCATGAGGATAATTTTGTTTTTGCACATGGAATTGGATCGGCAGATATCACTACCAATTCAGCAACCTACATCATACCCTATGTCAAATACACTCCTGAGATTAATATTAATCTCTTGAGTTTGAAGCAATTATTGCTTCAAGGATTCAAGGTTGACTTGAATGATTTGAAATGCACTATTACGCATATGTTTGATCCATCCAATTCATGAGAAATGTTTGATGAAACAGTGGGAATGAAACTTCAAGATAAATATCTTGCAAATTATTTTGAAGAAATTGATTTTTATCAAATCAGGAACAAAGTGATTGGGAGATTAAGTCTCTAAAGGTTGACAACATAACTGAATTTTTTAAGTTCCTGGATTTGATAAACAAAGATGAACTTGTCATGAGAAATAAGGAGGCATTTAAAAAAGCTTTTGAGAGAATCATAGGTTGGTATCGTAAAACATACAAGAGCACTGCACCCCAAGTCCCTTTGAAAGTATTCGGAGTACAAATCTGCTTGCTAGACTTATACAAAATTGTAATAAGTCATGGTGGCTTCGAAAGAGTCACCTGTGAAGAAAAGTGGAGTGGGTTAGCAAATGGCCTAGGCTTTCCCTCCTACTATGCGCCTGGTTTGATGAAGATTTATGAAGATCATCTGTTCTTGCCTCAATGTTATTATGAGTTCACAAAGAAAGCCAAACTTTGGCCAGAAGATGCTGCAGAGAAGAAGCAGCAGAATGATGCAGCAAGAGAGTATGCTGATCAGTTTGGAACCAACATTGAGATGGAAGAGATTGAACGAAGAACAAGCAATGTACTTGAATGTGATGACAACATGAAAAAAGATGCTGATTATGTTGTTGTTTGAAGAAACCAATGCTGAAAAGTTTCATAACATTTAGGAGGTGAATGTTAGAAATTTAAATGTTATTGATACTTATTTAGACTATTAAGTGACATTAATATTGTAAATATGTATTTATCCTAAGTCTAATACCGGTATTATAATTAAACCGGTTTATGTTAGTTGTCTTGTAACTGTCATTAGGACAGTTACAACCCTCCTGAACCGATGTGTCTGTTGACACAAAACAGACATCTATATATATGTTAAATGTATTCGTATGCAGTCAAGTGTGATAAACAGAAATAATAGTGATTATTTAGTGTATTTCTGTTTACTCCATTTCCTTGTTTTCCTTCTGTTTTTTTTGTGGCCGTAAACATGATGAACAGAAGCAGTGTTCAAGATGTTTTCAACAAAACGTATGCATCAGAGTGTGAAGATCCATATGCAACAAGAGCTTTATCGAACCTGGGACGTTCAAGATCTATCAGAATTCACACTAAGGCGGGAAGATTCCAAAGAGAAACAATCGGCGCGAAAGATCGCACGCTGTTATCGGTGAAAACAAAAAGGTCACGTGTATTGGAATTGCCAAACCGAAGGAAAATAGATTGAAATCAACAGAGGGATTTCAGCAAAGAAGAAAGAACATAAAGAGGAGTCAAACATGAATCTAATCAAAGGAGATTCAACGGTGCTAGAGATGGATGAGGCGACTGGAATCTCGATCATATGGTATATAAGTAACAATTTTCCAAATCTTATAACATCTAAGATTGTGTTCATAAACTACAAGTCCCAAAATGAAGAAGATAGCAATCAAAATGATATTATGGGAATTGGAGAAATTGTACTAACATCAAATGATCGAAATTATGTGATCCGATGTGTTTCACATGTGCCGAATTTAGGAATAAACATACATAGCATTTCTCAATTAAAGGCTCAAGGATTTGTAGTTGATTTTCTTGAAAGAGGATATTTGGTCAAGATTTTGATAAAACAACCAGTAACCACACTAGGAACGAGAAAATGTTGAATACAACAATTATGAAAGAAGCATTGGAAGAACTCCAAAGGAATGTGGGAATAGCCATCTCAAAGAAGATGTTAACCGAATATGTGACACTCAATTGCGATAGAGTGGGTGAATCAAGCAATAGAGGCTTTTACAACGATAAAACTGGTCATTCCAAATGATTTGCACAAGGTAATAGGATTTCTGGATCAAATTCGAGTTGGTAAATTATCTGAGGACTTGAAAGGAACATACTCGAAAACTTTTGACAACATGGTGTGTTGGTTTTACAAACACTTTCTATACTGCCTACTTGTGAATGAAATACCACCCATGATTGGAAGTAAACAAATCATACTAGTGGATCTATTTAGAACAGTAAAGGAGATGGGAGGGGCAGGAAATGTAATTATTGAGAGAAAGTGGGATAAGGCTGCAATGACACTGGTTTACCCTAAGGAGTACGCTGTTAAAATTGAGGAATGTTACCTGGAATACTTACAACAAATAGATTTGTACTATGATGTTGGAAAAAGGTTGCTGGAAATAGGTGAGAAGGATTTTGTGGTGTGAAAAGGAATAAAAACGAAACTTGAAGTCAATACAATTGACGGTTTCATGACATTTATGGGAATGATGAAACACGCACCAACGGCTATGACGTACAACGGATTACTTAAAAGCAAGATTCAAGATTTAGTACAATGGTTTCACAAGGATTACATGAATAGTATTTTTGACGCCTCAATGCCACCAACAATTGAAGGTATTGAAGTATGCCTTTTTGATTTGTATGAATTGGTTGATGGCATGGGTGGAAGTGAAAGAGTAAGTGAAGAGGATCAATGGGAAACAATAGCTATGAGTTTCAGATTTGAAGCAATCATGAAGAACAAACTTCGAGGAATATTTGAGAAATACTTGGAGTTGTTAGACTCGTTTGTTAGACTCGTTTTACAAGGCTTTGAAGACGAAGCTCAACAAGAACCGACAAAGATTGTTTATGATGATGGAGTTAACCTTGTGATAACTATTGGTGACGAGACGGATAGCAGTGAATTCTCAAGTGGAGAAGACAGTGATGAAGGGCCAAGTATTGTGGAATTATGCAGCAGCGAAGAAGATGGCTGTGTCATCGTAAATATGAAGAAGAATTAAAGAAATATTATCATTAAGGGGGAGAATGATGGACCTAATGATAATGATTTCTGTGTTATGATATTAATTATGTAATTACAATTTATCTAAGGGGCTATTAGTGTAATATAGCCAAAAGTCAAAAACGGTTAAGAGCAGTTGTGAATGGCGCCGGTTATGAACAGTCATGTACAATCACATGCACCGTTTCATTATCTATATATTGATGGTCCCTACGGATCTTTGAATCACTTCTATATTTATGGCAATTCCTTCTACTTGATTCACCAAACTCAAACGTTTCAACAGTTTTTGATCCATCTTGAACAGATGGACCTTTCATACGGTTAATATCAGTAGGCATAGTAACAATATGTACAACAAGAAATCAGAGAATACTAAACTATAATTTTATAGAAATCACACAATAATTTACACACACATATATTGGTGATAACAATACATATATATAGGAATCTGCGGTGCAACAAAGGGGTGTGTCGGTTTGTTCTAACTGTCATGTCCGTCCCAACTGTTGCATCGATTGCAACTGCCATCTGATCCTAATATTTACTAACATAGTCCTTCATAATTTATACTAAATACATACATATATAATATACTAAATTTATGTTGTTAATAGGTCCAACATCTCCCCCTTAACAACATAATTAAGTAAGCTTTTATCCTTGATGAACTTTGCTGCATGATAAGTAATAGAAGGCAATCTAGAACAAGTACACAGAATTTAAGAGTGCTGATTGATGAAATTGATAAGAAGAATGAAGAACAGAGTACAAAATTGAACTCTCCCAGGGACTAGCCCTCTCTCTCAACCGAATGATTGGAGCCACTCAATTCACTATTAGCAGAAATAACAACAACAGAATGCTGACATGAGATCCTCCCCTTCCCCTTTATTCCCCTCTCTCCTCTAACCAACCTCAGCCACTTTCAGTATTTCCCATTTTAGCCCTCCTTGAATACACTTTTAATATTCTAGACTTAGGTATATTGGTCTTAAGTATTTCTCCATCCATATCACTACTGCCTCCTGCCAATAAAGTCTTGTCCTCAAGACTTGTATCGGAAATTGACTCTTTACATCAAGGCATCTTCTCAAGTAGCATCTTCAGTAGGTTTCCCTTTCCAGTGCACCAACCACTGCTCTACATCTGCATTGTGATCTTTCAACGAACGAGTGCTAAAATAGCCACTGGAGTCACAAGATCAGCATCTGTTAAGCCCAACTCAGGAGGTAAAACTGCATCAACCGGACCCTGAACCGCCTTCTTTAGTACGGATACATGGAACACCAGATGAACCTTTGACGATACTAGAAGATCCAACTTATAAGCCACAGGACCAATCTTGTCAATGATCCTAAAAAGACCAAAAAACCGAGGGGCTAACTTCTAATTAATGCGATTCGCCACTGACAATTGACGATATGGCTTTAACTTGACGTAGACCTATTGATCACCCACAGAAAAACAGACATCCCGCCTATGTTTATCAGCCTTCACTTTCATGATTTCCTGAGCACGCAACAAATGAACACGTAATTGTTTAAGAGCTTCATCATGGTCCCTTAACTCGTCTAACACCTGTAGAACTCAAATTTCCCCTGGAATAAATTGAATGACTGCTGGAGGCTTTCTACCATACACCACCTCAAAAGGAGTCCTTCCCGTTGATTCATGAAAAGTGGAATTATACCAAAATTCAGCCCAAGGAATCCACAATGACCAAGTACGAGGCTGATCCCCCGCAAAACATCGTAAATACGTCTCCAAACAACGATTTATAACCTCTATCTGACCATCAGATTCAGGATGGTAAGCCGAACTCATATGCAACTCCGTACCTTGAGAACGGAAAATTTGTTGCCAAAAGCGACTTAGAGACAAGGGGTCCCTATCACTGACAATTGATTTAGGAATACCATGATGACGAACCACCTCTCGAACAAAAATTTCTGCCACTGATTTAGCCGTATAAGGATGTTTAAGAAGTATAAAATGACTATACTTAGAAAACCCATCCACCACTACAAGAAGAGCATCAAAACCTTGGACTTAGGCAATCCCAAAATAAAATCCATCGAAAGATGTTCCCACACCGTATCAGGAATACAAAGGGGTTGTAACAAACCTCCAGGAGCTACACACCTGTCTTTACAACGTTGACAAATGTCACAAGCACGTACAAACTGTTTGACATCTTCAATCATACCAGGCCAATACAAGTTTTCAGCTAAACGTCGATAAGTGCGAAAATACCCTGAATGACCACCCGATGCCGCCGACTGATGAAACTCCTTCAAAAGAGCAGGAATAAACTTAGAGGTTGTTGGGAAAACTCTCTAAAAACACAGGATTTACTGAAACTAATCTTTATTATAACAATCTTTGAAACCACACCTTACAATCTTTACAATGCAATCTATATATACAAGACGAAAGGTGCGAGTGAACCGACACAATGGTTCGTAGTACCCTTTCATGATCGGTTGCGGCTTTTACGAATAGTTGCAACTCTTCATATTTACTAAATGCTATTTTAGGCCCTTATACTTTATAAAATTACATATTTAACTCTAAACTATTTACATGATCAAGATTAAAGTAACATTCTCCCCCTTAGTCTTGATTGTTCTTCAAGTCTTTTGTTCTTGTGTGTCTTCAACACTTGCATCTTCTTTCTTGTGTAATCTCAATCTTGTTAGGTTGTCTAACTGTCTCTGCATTTGTGTCTCAAATGCTGCATCTGTGTGTCTCAGATGCTGTCACAGATGCTGCAAATGTGTCTCAAATGCGGTCTCTCTATTTGTATTTGATTTTGCTGAATCAAATGTTGGTTTTTCTAACCTGCTTCAAGAAAAACGATCTACTCTTGATCAGTTCTTCTTTGAATCTCTACTTTTAACAAAAACGATCTACTCCTGATCTTCTTTGTGTGTCTCTTTTTTTTTTTAAGAAAAACGATCTACTCCTCATCAGTTTTTCTCTGATTGATCTACTCTCGATCAATCATGCTCTCTTTGGTCTAATCTTGACCTTGTCTACTCTCTCTCTCTCTCTCTCTCTCTCTCTCTCTCTCTCTCTCTCTCTCTCCCCCCCTCTCTCTTTCTTTCTTGTTATTGATCTAATCGTGATCAATAACCATGAGTAACATTGGTTCTAAGTCTTCTTCAATGAGGTTTGAGGTTTCTTTTCTATGATCTAGTTCTGAACAATTCTTAGCGTAGTGTCCAAATTTGTGACAATTGTAGCATTCTATCTCTCTAATATCTCTTCTTTGGTAGCTTTGATTTCCAGGGTTTCTTCCTCCTTTATCATGACTATCTTTAATTCTGTTATCTCTTGCGAATCTTCCTTGGCCTCTTCCTTGTGTCTGATTTCTTCCTCCACGTCTATTGTTGTGTTCATAAACTTCTATCATTGCCTTGACGTGTGAACAACAACTTCTCACTATAATCTTCCTGACTACTTTTTCTAAACTTAATCGTTTCTTCATAAGTCTTAAGTTTTCCGATAATATCTTCTAACTTTACTGTCTTAAGGTCTGCAATCATTTCAATAGTTGCTACTACTGGTATAAATCTATCTGGTACTGAATTAAATATCTTCCGTACTTTTGTTTGCTCATCAAATGTTAACCCACATGTTGCAGCCTTCGAAATAATACTCATTAACTTTCATGCAAATGCATCTATCGTCTCATCTTCTTTCATCACTAATTTTTCAAACTCTGATTTTAGTTGTTGCGAGTGCGCTTGTTGTAAATCTTCTGTGCTAATAAATCTTGATTTTAACGAATCCCAAATTTCTTTTGTTGTTTCACATCCCGCAACTTGCATTTGCAAATCTTCTGGTAAACCTTGAAATAGGTATGCTGATGCTGAACTATCCTTTTTTTTACATCAATCTCATTTGATGTATCTGTTTCTTCTATCAAATCCCAAACTCCATTTGCCACTAATATTTTCTTCATACTTAATGCCCATAATGTATAATTCGTATTTTTCAAAATTGGACATTGATATGATGATAATGTTGTGACAACAACATTATTTTATCTCCTGACATACTCTTTTAATTTGATTTTCTCTTAAAACCAATATAAATCTAATAACAATTCAACTTAATTTTTCTGTCTAACCACAATTATTTCTCAAACAATTTTAACGTTTTCCTAATGTAAATTGTAATGGAAAATTTCAAACTTTAATTTATTTTCCTAATAAATTATAGGGTTAAGTATCATTTTGACCATCCAACTTTCAGTTTTGTCCCATTTAGCCATTAAACTATTTTTTGACCTGATTTAACCACTAAACTTTGTTTAATGTTCTATTTTGGGAAAAATGTATAAAACTAATGGCTAAATTGATACAAAATATGATAGTTTAGTGGTCAAATCGGGAAAATTTTCAGTGGCTAAATCAGTAAAAAGAAAGTTTAGTGGCTAAATATTTATACAAAAAATAGTTTAGTGGCTAAATCGAGACAAAAAATAGTTAAATGGCTAAATCGAAAAAAATCTAAAAGTTGGATGGTCAAAAAAACACTTAACCCTAAATTATAAGTCTAACTTCTAAAATAATATATATATATATATATATATATATATATATATATATATATATATATATATATATATATATATATATATATGTGTGTGAGTGTGTGTGTGTGTGTTAGGCACAAAAAGGCCTCAGTCAAACCTCATCTGCATCTGAGGGGGAGATTCTTAATCAAACCTGTTGATGCATTTGAAGGTTGAATTTAAGGCCTGTTATATGCCTTATTAAGACCTGAAAATGATTTGCAACATCAGACCAAAGCTGTTCTATGTGTTGCAACAAAGGCAGTTTTGCCCAAGCTGTTCAGTCTGCTGAACAGGCTGGACATAAACTGTCTACGCTGCTCTACACTGGTAAGCAGCTTGGGACGTTTACAAGTGTTCTGTTCTTTGTGAACAGAATCTGTTTATTGTGAACAGGCTAAACACTTTATGGAATGTGTTTCCAAGTCCTCATGTATTGTTTTTGACTGCAAGATCAGTTTACAAAGTCGAAGAAAAAGTGGAAATCAGAACTGCTCAGCCTGCCCAAGCTGTTCTGTTACATGAAGACAAAAGGATATTTGAAAAAGCGTGACAGACCTTTTTCTTATATCAAAATAGGCCTTTACAAAGGAAGAAAAACACAAAGTTGACATTCCTTATTTAGTTAAAGGCAATGCAACAGTAGACAAAGTGAAAAGACAAAAGTTCTGCCCACATGAAGACAAGTCTGCTTTTCAGAATGTGCAGAAAAGTTTATGTTGTCTTTTCAACAAGACTTTTCCTTTTTCATTCCGTCCAATGAAGAAGCTTCACTTAGATCCTCTGAGTGAGTATAAAAAGAAACTTCCAAGGATTGAAAGATTAAGCCAAAAAGCTAAGTGCTGAAACCAAGAGTGAACGTGCATTCAAAGTGAGTCTTTCATGCATGCAAGTCTGCTTCAATAAAACAGTGCTCAGTGTCTAAGCTGTTTTTGTTCAAGTTGTTCATCAGAGTCTTGTAAACACAGTGAGTGATTCTTAGTGAGTGTATTCATTGTAACCAGTTTAAGTCTGTCTTACACTAGGTAAACATACTGTTGTATCTGTCATCTCAGCTTGAACCTTTCCGCATTAAAGCTCGTTTGTAATTAACATTTGTTGATAATACATACAAACATTGAGAAAATTGTGTGTAGTTTTTAAATAGCTGTATTCACCCCCCCCCCTCCTACAGCTTATGGCTATATACTTGGGATATCTTTTGGGACCTACAACTGGTATCAGAGCAGTTTAGAGTGTGTGTCATTCTAGATCTCTCATTCTCCTAAAGTTTCCCTGGATAACAGTGCTGCAAGTTCCTTGTACTATGACAATGGCTCAATGGGCAAACCTCCAAAGTTCAATCATCAGATCTTTTCTTGTTGGAAGTGCAGAATGATGCTCTACTTAGATAATCTGGATGTGCAACTACCAGAGATTGTAATGGAGGGTCCCTATGTGCCAACCTCTGTTAGAACTATAACTCCTGCTGTTGAAGGAGCTCCTCCTGAAATCAGAACATTTGAGAAAGCAAAAGCTCAATGGTCTGATGAAGACAAAAGACTGGTGGCTCTTGATGCAAAGGCCAGAAACAACCTGGTCATCTCTCTACCTGATGATGTGTTCAAAAAGGTTGAGAAGATGAAGACTGCAAAGGAGATGTGGGATACTTTGTGTACCGTCTATGATGGACCCACAATCACACTTGACAACAGGATTAATAATCTTGTTAGACAGTATGAACTCTTCTTTGCAAAACCAAAGGAGACTCTCACTGAAACCTACACCAGGTTTACTGCTCTTGTAAATGATCTCAAAGCTGTTGGGATCACCAAGGACAGCCTGACTTTGGTAAACAAGTTCTTAGATGTCCTACCTGAAGAATGGAATTATTTTTCTACAATTTTAAGGAATTCAGGTACCATCAGAAGTATGGATCTTGTTAACTTATATGGATCCTTACTGAATGATGAGCAGTCAAGGCAACAGAAGAGAAATGCCTTGAAAATATCTAAGAAAGGTGCAGCCTTTGTGGCCAGTGTGAGACAACCTGTGAATCAAGTGAGTGATCTGTTCACTCAACCTGATCAACAGGCTGATGATAAGGAGGAAATGTCTAATGAGGAAGACAATGCAGATATTGCTGAACTGGATGATGAGCAAATGATAGCCATGCTTGTCAAAAGATTCAACAAGAAAAGGTTTGGAAGAAACATGCTGAAAGGAAGTTCAAATGCTGTCAAAAAGAAAGCATTTGACAAGACCAAAGCTGAGTGCTTCAAATGTGGCAAAACTGGCCACATAGCTGCTGACTGTGTGTCAAAAGCTGTTGGTCAGTCATCCAAACCACACAAGACAAACAGGGATGATGGCTATAGGGTTAAGTACCTTATGGCTATGGCTAAGCTGAGGAAGTTGGAAAACTAAGTGGTTTCAAACCGGCAAAAGGGACTTATGGCAGAGACTTGTGACTGGGAGGAGTCTGAATCATCATCTGATGAAGAAGACAATAACTGTCTGATGGCCAACACTGATTTCCCATTAACCAGCAACTTCAAACTGGATCTGGCTGAAGCTGAAGCTTTTAGTAGCTTGGAAAACTGGAACCCTACAATGATGTATAAGGTACAAAATTTTATGGATTACAATTCTGAAGAAAAAGTTAAAATGTTTGAATATATGCTTGTTGATCTGAAAGCTGCTGTTGAGAAGCATGCTATTTTATTATCTGAAATCTCTAAGCTTAAAACTGATATTGAAACAAAATCTAGTAAACTGGACAGTTTCCATAAGTTGGAAGTTGAGCTTGATGAATAAAACACATCAATTCGATTTTACTGGAAGAAAAGAGAGAAAAAGATATAAAGTCAGCCACTGCATAAGTCAGCAGATTCCTGCACAAATCCAAGCATATCTTGGAGGGGATCTTGACACAACAGCTTCCATTGTTGAGGTTAATAATTTAAAAGAAGACTTGTCCACTCTTGGTGAGCTTCCAAACACTTTTATTCAAAAAGTGAATGGTAAATTAATCTCAACAAACAGGTTTGTCAGGCCTCAAAACACTGACAGCTCGTGTGAACCTAGCTCAAAAGGTGCTGATGAAATAAGTTTTCCATCAAATAAGCTTGCTAAGTATTCTGCTGATCCACACAAGCAAAAGAAAGGAAAGCATGCCCAGACTGCAGCTGTGGACACCAAACCTGTTGACAAAACAGGCTTTGGGTCTAAAGCTGATGTAAAAAGGCATACTAATCCTTTTAATGCTGAACATTTTGAAAATAAGTTTTCAAAGGTAAGCAGTCTACCTTTAACAAGAGTAAGTCTCAGATTGAAGGCAAACCTGCTGTGATTTCAAATAAGTTTTCTAATCATAGTGGAATACTGGTTTTAAATAAGAATAAGTCTTTCAAAACCAGAAATAATGATTATGTTTATAGGCAACATCAATCACATCTCAGGAAGGGCAAAGGCAAAGTCATTGCTCAGCCTGAGAGAGATGGGAATAGGTTTCCTAAACCTGTGGATGTTCAAAAGCCAAGTAAGCTTCCTATCTTTGACATCTGTCCTCCTAAAAAGAGGAAAGAAGAGACAGGCAAAGCTGTGGCTATTGAACTTTCCACTCAAGCTGTTGATTCATCAAAAAATAATAAGTTTGCTAAACCTGCTGATGGAATCAACAAAAATAACTCAGAATGTGTTTCTGAAAGGTCTTCTTCCAAAAATGCTAAAAGGAGAAAATGTTATAAATGTGGAATGAAGACACATCTGGCTAAAGACTGTCCTGAAACTGAGGACATGAGGCCTGTTGAATCTGATGGTTCCCTCACTGCCAATATAAACAGTGTTGGAAACATCTCAGTCAATGAGAGTGGTATCCAAACTGATACCATTCAAATAGGGAATATTAGTGTTGACATCACAAGTCCATCAACAAATGTTGAAGAAGTAGGAGAACTCATCTCTGTGATGAGTTCCCCTAAAAATGACTAATATTCTTCTTGTCACTCTGCAGGAAAAACAACTATCCCAGGTTTGGTACTTGGACAGTGGCGGCTCAGGGTACATGACAGGTTGTAAGGACCTGCTGAGTGATCTCAGGCATGAAAAAGGGCCAAAAGTCACATTTGGTGACAATGTACAGGGATCCACTGAGGGTTATGGAACTCTTAAAGCTGGTGCTGCAGTGTTTAAAAGAGTAGCCTATGTGGTTGGACTAAAACATAACCTTGTTAGCATAAGTCAACTGTGTGATGCTGGCTATAAGGTTAACTTTGACTAAAACATGCAATTTGCTGATCCCACAACTGAAACCTATTTTCTCACAAGAACAAATGCAGACTTAAACTGGTTATGGCACAAAAGCTGTCACACCTGAACTTCAAGAACATCAACAAACTCTGTAACAAAGAGTTGGTGACAAGTTTGCCTTCTATGACCTTTGTTAAAGATAAACTCTGCACAGCTTGTGAGAAAGGCAAGCAGAGAAAATCATCATTTAAATCCAAACATAACTTTTCTATTGATACTCCTCTCTTCTTAATCTATATGGACTTGTTTGGACCTATTAATGTCCCAAGTCTAGGAAGAAGAAGATACACTCTAGTAATGGTTGATGTGTTCTCCAGGTACACATGGGTTATCTTCTTGATGAGCAAAGGAGAGGCTGCTAGAGAAATTATTGGATTTGTGAAAAAGATAGAAATGCTGAACTCTGCCCAAGTGAAGCAGCTTAGAATTGATCATGGTACTGAATTCAGAAACAGTACTCTTGAAGACTTCTGTGAAGAGAAAGGAATCACTCAAAACTTTTCAGCTGTGAGAACTCCACAACAAAATGGAGTTGCTGAAAGGAGAAACAGAACTCTCATTGAAGCTGCTAGAACCATGCTGTGTGCATCTGGTTTACCTTCATCATTCTGGGCTGAAGCTGTTAACAATGCCTGTTTCACCCAAAACAGATCCTTTGTGGTGAAAAGGTTCAACAAGACTCCTTATGAGCTGCTCAAAGGGAGGAAGCCAAATGTCAGTTACTTCCATGTGTTTGGGTGTCCCTGCTTCATTCTGAATCAAAGGGACCAACTGGCAAACTTTGAACCAAAAGCTGATGAAGGTGTGTTTGTTGGCTACTCTGCTATCTCCAAAGCCTACAGAGTATACAACAACAAAAGAAAGGTGATAGATGAATCTATCAATGTCACCTTTGAAGAGTCCAAGAATGCTTCCACCAAAGCTGTTCCTGAATCAGTTTCAGGAGAATTAAACTTTGATGATCTAATGCATTCAAACTGTGAAGGAGACTCAAAAGCTTCCACTACACCCAGTGTGGAACCAGTTAATCATGATGGGCATGATGATGATTATGTCAATACATCCTGTGTGAATAAGTGTACTGACATAATCAAAACTGCATGTCCTGAACCTATCAATGCTGATTTTTCTAGTTCCTCTGCTGATATGTTCAACAGTGAACAGGCTCAAGACAACAGTGTGTCTGAAAATCTTGAGAGCTGTTCAACAGGACCTGCTAAAGCTGCTGATAACTCAGGAGAATCATCATTGAAGAATGATCCTAAGTGGATCAGATGTCATCCCAATGATCAAATAATTGGTGACATCAACAAAGAGGTACAAACAAGGTGGGACAGCTTAGGGAACTTCTGTATGTTCTCTAGTTTTGTCTCACTAATGGAGCCAAAGAAAGTGGATGAAGCACTAAAAGATGCCAATTGGATCACCGCCATGCAAGAAGAACTCAATCAGTTTGAGAGAAACAAGGTATGGAAGTTGGTCCCTGCTTCTAAAGATAAAACTATAATTGGCACTAAATGGGTTTTCAAGAATAAAATGGATGAACAAGGTCATGTCATTAGAAATACGGCAAGACTAGTTGCTCAAGGTTATAGACAGGAGGAAGGAATTGACAATGATGAGACATTTGCTCCTGTGGCCAGGCTAGAAGCAATTCGTTTGTATCTAGCCTACGCTGCTCATAAGAGCATTAAAGTATTTCAAATGGATGTGAAGAGTGCCTTTTTTAGTTGGAAGCTGCAAGAAGAAGTTTATGTCAAGCAGCCTCCAGGTTTTAAAAATGAACATCATCCAGGTTTTGTCTATAAGTTGGACAAAGCTCTCTATGGTCTCAAACAAGCCCCTAGAGCCTGGTATGACACTCTTACTGAATTCCTTATGAGCAATGGGTATTCCAGAGGTAAAGTGGATACCACACTGTTCATAAAGAAGGTGAAATCTGATATTATGCTTGTTCAAATTTATGTGGATGATATAATATTTGGTTCTACTAATGAGCAGCTATGCAAGAATTTTTCATTACTCATGAAATCCAAATATGAAATGAGTATGACGGGAGAACTTACTTTCTTTTTAGGATTACAGGTTAAACAAACCTCAACTGGAATTTTTATAAATCAAAGAAAGTATACCTTAGATCTCTTGAAAAAGTTTAAATTTGATCAAAGTTCTCCTATTAAAACCCCAATGGAAACCAATGTAAAATTGGATGCTGATACCAGTGGCAAAGCTGTTTCAGTAACAGCTTACAGAGGTATGATTGGGAGCTTGCTATATTTAACTGCTAGTAGACCTGATATTATGTTTGCCACCTGTTTGTGTGCTAGGTTCCAAGCTGATCCAAAGGAATCTCATCTAGCTACTGTTAAAAGAATCTTCAGATACCTGAAGGGTACACCAGGTTTGGGTCTTTGGTATCCCAAAGACTCAAGCCTTGAACTAACAGGTTATTCAGATTCTGATTTTGCAGGCTGCAGGCTAGATAGGAAAAGCACAATAGGTGGGTGTCAACTCCTTGGTGGTAAGTTGATAAGTTGGTGTAGCAAGAAGCAGAAATCAGTGTCTACTTCTACTGCTGAAGCTGAGTACATTGCTGCTGGAAGCTGCTGTGGGCAGATTCTGTGGATGCAGCATCAACTTGAAGACTATGGGCTTGTGTATAAGAAAATTCCTATTCTGTGTGATAACACAAGTGCCATAGCCATTTCCAACAACCCAGTATTTCATTCAAGAACAAAGCAAATTGAAGTCAGACATCACTTCATCAGGGATCACATTCAGAAAGGTAATGTGGAGGTAAGTTTTATTTCTACAAATGAACAGCTTGCAGACATTTTCACCAAACCTCTTGATGAAACCAGGTTTAATTACCTTGTCAGCAAGCTGGGCATGTTAAACAAAAGTGACTAAGTGTCCTCAAAGGTCTAAGACCTTGTATGTCTCACACTGCTCAAGTTTCTCAGAACAGCTTAGACAGAATAGGCTATGCATGTTTTGTACTTAGCCATTATTCTGAAATCCTTGAACAGCTTGAACAGACAACAGGCTGAACAAAAACAATTTACTCGTCCAGCCTGCTCTGATGGTCCATTCTTCACTCTGCTCATTCTCTCACACTGATTTACAAGACATTGTCTTGTAACTTGATCAGCTATTGGACACAACCTGTTCCTACATGGCTGAACAGGTTGAGGGAACAACTTGAAGAGTAAACAGCTTGTGATGACCCTGCTCATCACAGGTTTGACCAACAGCTTAGACCAATAGTTTTTAATTACCTTTCGTCACAATTAAGTTACTTAATTTCTATTTTTATTTAACTTAATTACTGCGGATAATGTGGGTTACATGTGTTAGTGATTAAAAAGGGCTCAAGTGGTCTGACAAACGGTCTGACATGGACAACCGTTCCATTTTTCGTTAATGACCTTTTCAAATCAACCGCCCAAATGTTTCTCTCTCATACCCACTCACATTCAAATCCTATAAATATTTCATACTATTTCATCTTCGTCTTCCTCACTACTACCATAAACCTCCTAAGAACCCTAAAATTTCGACTAAGTGTCTTGTGCTTCTGCTCCTCTCACTACTCTCAAAATGGCTCACAGAAACAACCCTTTCCTACCAGTATTTGTTGGTGATGATGTGCAGAAACATTCATCAGTCACCACAATGCTAACCCTCAAACCCACTAACTACATTGACAACCTCACAATCCCCAAAAACTATGTGGGGAAAGGTTATGACCAAATGGTGGAGTTCTTGATAGTTCATCCGTTGAACTATGCCATGACTGCTACTCCTGGTGTCCTGTACCAGGAGATGGTGTACGAGTTTTGGTACACTTGTGCCTACAACCCCAACACCAAAGTCATCAAAGGGACTATTCTCAATGGGACTCAGACCATTGAGATCACTATTGATCTTCTCAGGGAGGTTCTTCATCTGCCCGTTGCTGATCCATATGACATGCCTCAGCATGAAAATGAACAAATGGGCAATCTTCTATGCTTCTGTGGTGTAGCAGAACCCAAAATAGGAGCTACGCTGTTTAGGAAGGATTTGTCTCCTACCTACAGTTTTCTGTTTGCCTCAGTGATGATGAGCTTCAGCAGCAAAGTTGGTTCATTTGACCAACTGAGCAGAGATGAAATCCCAATAGTCCTACAGCTGGTGGATGGGACTACAATGGACATGGCTAAGTGGATCTTTCTGAACTTGAGGAACCTGGTGCAGCAGGAGACAAGACCAGCTGTTGTTCGATACCCCAGGTTTCTGAGCCTCATATTCAGACACATTTGTGGTGAGCACTTGTACAACTCTCAGCCCTTACTTCATACTGCTGCCTTCCCTGTCATAGGGAATAGAGTTTTCTATACTGCTGTTCTTCCAAATGAGCCTCCTCTGTCAACACCAATGAGAAGGTTGTTAGGATTGGTGGAAGGACCCTCTGATGTGAGGGTGGATCCAGAAGATGCTCCCAAGAGAAAATCCAAAGCTAGGTCCAAACTTGTTAAGAGGACCATAGCAACCACTGAAGCTGGGCCTGTGCAAAAGAAGGCCAAAAAACTCAGTCTGAGACTGCACCCTTAGCCTCTATGGCTAAGGGGGAGCAGGCTCCTCACCCTGGTTCATTCGTTGAACCTCAAGCCTCTGTGGCTGGTGCCTCCATGGCACTTGAGACTATGGAACAGGTCAACCCACCTGTTTCTGACCCAGTCTCTAAGCCTGTCCAGTCTGAAGCTCTCATCACCTCTCCACAATCACCCACTTCATCCATCCAATAGCAACGAAAATCCCTAGCCAAAAAGAAACCATCCCAAATAACCAGCTCCTGTGTTCCCTCTCAACAGGGTTCAGTTGTAAGAGAAGCCACCCCTGCTGCCTCTCCTGTTTTGGGAGAAGCTTCAGCACAATTGGAGCCTGCTTCACTCCAACCTGAGTCCACCCAGAGTCAGCCTAAACCCTCTGGTTCCTCCCAACAGGAACCAGTTGTACAACAGGAGATAACCACCTCAACTATTCCAGCCTCCCAACAGGCTGAGAATATTGAAAGACAGGAGCCCTCTCCACTCCATACTGAGTCCACACTGTCCCCTACTCAAACTTCTTTACACCCTGAGTCTGCACGAGGTGCCCACACTGCTGGTATTGACCAATCAGCAGCTCAGCCTCAAACTTCTGCTCCCCATGATACAACTATTCTACACCAAACAGCTGCCGAGGGACCAACAAGCCAGGCTGATGAACCTCAGGGAACATACAATCCCTTTGGTGACGCTGCTCCTATGCAAACTCCATCAGCAGGTTTCACCACTGCTGATATTGAAATGCATATCCCTACTCCCCATGATGAGGTTCTTTTACACCAAGGCACTGCAGAGGGAACACCCAATGGCCTTCATGAAGGTGTTGCAACACAAGCAGCATCTGAAAGGCCCCCACCATCAACCCCTTCTCCAGATGATGCAGCTACAGCCGCTGCTGAGGGACCCTTTAACCCCTCCAAGCTGGGCCACCTTACTTTTGCCCAGGCTATGGATCTTCTATCAAATGTTCCTCTTCCTTCTCCATCAAATCCTCATACACCAGCCTCATCATCTTGTTCTCCATCAACCCAATCTAAACAGTCCACCCATACACCTCCATCTCCTAAAGACCTGCCTTTGAAGGATCAGCTTTCTCTGCTGACCAACAAAGTTGGTTCTTTAGAAACTACTATGACCTCTCTACCCTCTCTTATTTCAGACTCTATGTCTGAACAGCTTAAGGGGTTCTTTGATTTGTTCAAGGATTCCTTCCTTGCCACTCCACCAACTGATAATTCTCCATAGCTGCTTGCACTCACTGCACAGCTGCAAAATGTATCCACATCCCTCTCCTCAATTCTTTCACTCCAACAGGACTCTGTGTCCTCAATGACAGCTATTTCTCAACAGCTGTCATCTCTCCTAACTTCTTGCAACTCTACACTTCCTGATACTCTAGCCAGCTTGAACACACTCATTGGCTCCCTATCAAATTCTGTGTCATCAAACCTTGCTGATGTGGAAGATTCTCTAGAACTACATCTTGCACAGCCTCAAAGTTTGCTGTTCACAGCTTCTGATAAGGAAAACATTGTTAAGTTGACTTCTCTTGCTGATACCCAATCCTCTTCTCTTCAAACCTGTCTTTCCCAGCTTGCAGAGGTGAAGGACAACTTGGCATTCTTTGTGAATAGCCTTGTTGGCCCCAGACCTGCTGCCAAAACTGCTGGCAAGCCTGATGACTTCGTGTCTTCAGGCAGACCATGTGTTGAAGGTGGTGGTACATCTCCTTCAAAGGGGGAGAAGTCATCTGCCTCGAAGACTAAGTCTAAGGGGGAGAAAACGTCTTCTTTTAAGGAGAAATCATTACCTGCAATACTCACTGGCCAACCAGTAGGAGCATTTGCAACAGGTACAATGGAGGGTGCCTCTCACGCTGCTCAGCCTACTCAGGCTGAATCTCCAATACCTGCTCAGTCTAAGGGGGAGGAATCTATTCCTGAGGGCAGGACAAGCAGCAGAAGGAGGCATCTGATTTTAGAAGAAGAGGAGGAGGAGGAGGAAAGTCCTGAAGCTGCTGTCACTACAGTAGCTAAAGGAAAAGAAAAAGCAGCAACTGATCCTCAACAGCAGAAAGCAGCAGAGCTTAAATTTCATAAAGCGAGGGCCAAAGAAATGGGTCTTCCTATGCACAAATATTTTGACTTTAGAGAAGAACAGCTTCAAGCCCTGGAAGCTTTAAGGAAAAAAGAAGAATCTGCCAAAGCTGCTAAGTCTTTTGCACTTCAAGAGGCAAGGAAAGTCAAAATGTCCTCTCTGGTTGTGCAAAAGAAAATATTGGAAGCTGCTAAGGGATCAGCAGAAGAGAAGGAAGCAGAAAAAGAAAAGGGTGCTCTGGTCTCAGTGGCCAAAACTTCAGTGCCTTCTGCAAGAGCTCAGTTTCACTTTGACAACCTGGCAAGAAGAAAGTTTCAAGATGTTGCTGATAGAAGGCTTCCTAAGGAAGCAATTGTCAAAGTTGTGCCCATATCAAGAAAAAGGCAGTCAGTGGAAGTTGAAAATAACTAGAAGGGGTGCAGTAGGCCCAGAACTAGAAACATATGACTACACTGACGTTGCACAAATGGGGTACAGAGAATGAATTGAGCTGGCAGTTGCTCTGAGCGAGTCTAAGTCAGAAACTGCTAAGACTGTAAGAGTATATGTCAAGAAGCTGATGGAAAGAGTGAAGAATCTTGGCCTGATCTCCAAAGAAGTCAGTGAAGGTGTCTATGTGACACAACCAAAAATAAAGGCCAGGAGGACAAGGAAAGACACTGAGCTGGAAGAACTCCTTATGATGATTGAACAAGGAGACTATGCTGTGGAGATCAAAGGAGTTAACCACAGCTTGCCCAAAGGAGTGGAGTTTGAAGAAGGCAAGGTAATTGAAGAACCTGAGTTAGGGGTATTTTTTGTAGATCCCTTATCCCAGAAAAAGTGTTTTCAGAGAGCTTCAGACCTACACAAAGTTGGTCTTAAGCAGCTTGCAGCCTTCAGAATTGCCAACTCCTTCAGACAGTCCAGCAAATGAAGACCAGCCATCTGGGATGAGCTGAGAGGTTTTTATGACAGAGGTGAGCTTCAAGATCCAAACTTCATGTTTCTCAGAGTTGAAATTCAAGATCTGGAAGAAACAAGGGAGGAACTTGAAAGAATGTTTGAAGAAGGACTGCCACCTCCAGTGTGACACCCTTGCCACAACAACCACCAATTACAATACACCCAGGATTAATCATCAACATGCAATAACATAATGATCTGATAACCTAAATTAAGTGCGGAAGCATTAAAACATAAATAAAGTGGTGCAACAAGTGTTAAACACCCTACGGTGCTATCAGGTACCAAGTCTAGGTCTACACACCCATACATTTATTACAATCATCCAGAATATATTACAACATTTGTCCCACAATATAATTACCGATTAAATAGCAGATATCTTCCAAATCTTCCAAATCGACCTAACTAGAAGGTCCAGCCGTAGATTTCCCTTTTCCTGTAAAATAAAAATACAACAACTAAAACGTAAGCGGATGCTTAGTGAATACAAAGATTGCGCATATTATAAATATTTATGAAGCCCAAGAGTAACCCCGACGACAAACGTTGTATACTCTCTTCGTACACCAAGTACGGACCAGAGCCGCAGCCCCTTCGAGCCCAAAGCTCGGCATTTACACATACCATCTGAGACAAACGAACGATCGGGGATGACATACTGCCTACCGGACCTGGAGGGATCAGCTCCAGCGTCATATAGCACAGTAACATCAGAGTTAACGATGCGACCCACCGGTCCATCACTAGATGCACAACAATCGAACGGACATGCAACAAGTAAGAATGTGCATCTAAATCTACGCAAGTTAGTAGAAATCCAACCAAACAAGTGAAACAACAGGTCTCAGCAGGCAAAGCTTAACATAAATCAGATATAATCATGCGAAATCTACTGTACTCACAGTGGGTGCGTATTATCTTTAAACCGATATTATTTCTCTTCGGGCTTTCAACCGGATTCCACCAAGTACCCCACTGTGGGTTAAACAACACCACAAGGGACCTGTTATATCAATTACAACAAATTCCTCATATCATTATCCGTTTAATTCATAAAAATCAAGTCTCGTAAGTTTTGCAACGTTTTCCCCCATTTCGGGTCTACATTCAAATTTAACCCATAACTAAGTTTGAAACCCATTTCAAGTTCACAACTTGACCTTTGAATAATTCTTGCCATTTTATGTGTTGTGTATAAGTTCCATTCAAATTATACAAGTTTAGAGAGTACATTTCTCAATTTTAGGCATTAAACTCGAATTTAATGGGTTAGATTCGAAATTTATCATCAGATTCGAATCCAACCATCAGATTCGAACCATGCTTCGAATCTAATGTCAGATTCGAACTGGTCCTTCGAGTCTATCATCAGATTCGAACCCCCCCCCTAGAATCTGATGGTACACCTTCGAATCTAGCACCAAACTCGAGTCTGTTCTTACATTTCGACTCTGTTCTTGACATATTCGAGTCTGTTCATCATTTCAACTTAAATCCTTCATTTCTAAGGCCTAAAATCAGTGTTATATCATGTAGGATGCATATATTCGATTCTACTATGCATATAGTATCATAATCCAGCAACATTTCAATCAAAACAAGCTTAAATATGCATAAAATGATAGATTCGAGATTCATGTTCTTCAAAACCGAAACCATAACTTAAAAAGGATCGATTCTTACCTCAATTCGCACGAAATCTGAAATCCGTTTGTAGATTACTGTTGTACTCCTCGATACCTTTCCGATAACTTATAATTCTCGAAAATCCGACGGTCGGTTTGTGATTTATCTTAGAGAGATGTAGAGAGAAAATTTCTAGAGAGATAGAGTAGAGAGAGAGTGTAAACTAGAAAATGAAGCCTATTGCCCTTTATATACTATTTTCGTCATTTTTGCACATTTTACCACTCGAGCTAACCGGTTCCATAAAATACTGATTTAATCTTAGAATTGTTATAATGACTTTTATAATCTTAATTTTCCACAAAATTGATTCTGAGTTCAATTTTCTCAAAAATAGCAACAATCTTTGCTAAATATCCAATATGCATAATAATCGCCCAAATTCAACTTAAATACATAACTTTCCACCTAATTAATCAAAATACATCAAAAATAAGTCCGAGGATGTTACATCCAGTACAGTGATGTCCATCTACCAATCAGGGTAGGTGAAGAATGGAAGCTGTTCATCTATTGGACAGGCTTGCCATTATCTTCTCCCAACAACAACAGTCCAAAACTTTTTGTACATTAGTTGTACTTTATTACATGTGTTGTAACTTTGCTTATTTACATTAGTTGTAATATACATTAGTACATTAGTTGTACTCTTGTAAAAACATGTGTTGTTTTATGTAATCAAGAATCAGTATATATATAAACTGATCTTTTACTTTACTTTAATGTTGTAAGTTTATTTCAGCAAATGTAATGTAAAAATATATAGTGATTTTTGATAAGGTCAGCTTAGACTGGTTATTGCCAATAGGGGGAGATTGTTAGGCACAAAAAGGCCTCAGTCAAACCTGTTCTGCATCTGAGGGGGAGATTCTTAATCAAACCTGTTGATGCATTTGAAGGTTGAATATAAGGCCTGTTATATGCCTTATTGAGACCTGAAAATGATTTGCAATATCAGCCCAAAGCTGTTCTATGTGTTGCATGTGTTGCAACAAAGGCAGTTTTGCCCAAGCTGTTCAGTCTGCTGAACAGGCGGGCCATAAAGTGTCTACGCTGCTCTACACTGGTGAGCAGCTTAGGCGGTTTACAAGTGTTCTGTTCTTTGTGAACAGAACCTGTTCTTTGTGAACAGGCTAAACACTTTATGGAATGTGTTTCCAAGTCCTCATGTATTGTTTTTTACTTCAAGATCAGTTTACAAAGTCGAAGACAAAGTGGAAATCAGAACTGCTCAGCCTGCCCAAGGAAGAAAAGGGTGACAGACCTTTTTCTTATATCAAAATAGGCCTTTACAAAGGAAGAAAAACACAAAGTTGACATTCCTTATTTAGTTAAAGGCAATGCAACAGTAGACAAAGTGAAAAGACAAAAGTTCTGCCCACATGAAGACAAGTCTGCTTTTCAGAATGTGCAGAAAAGTTTATGTTGTCTTTTCAACAAGACTTTTCCTTTTTCATTCCGTCCAATGAAGAAGCTTCACTTAGATCCTCTGAGTGAGTATAAAAAGAAACTTCCCAGGATTGAAAGATTAAGCCAAAAAGCTAAGTGCTGAAACCAAGAGTGAACGTGCATTCAAAGTGAGTCTTTCATGCATGCAAGTCTGCTTGAATAAAACAGTGCTCAGTGTCTAAGCTGTTTTTGTTCAAGCTGTTCTTCAGAGTCTTGTAAACACGGTGAGTGATTCTTAGTGAGTGTATTCATTGTAACCAGTTTAAGTCTGTCTTAGACTAGGTAAACATACTGTTGTATCTGTCATCTCAGCTTGAACCTTTCCGCATTCAAGCTCGTTTGTAATTAACATTTGTTGATAATACATTCAAACATTGATAAAATTGTGTGTAGTTTTTAAATAGCTGTATTCACCCCCCCCCCCCTCTACAGTTTAAGGCTATATACTTGGGATATCTTTTGGGACCTACATATATATATATATATATATATATATATATATATATATATATATATATATATATATATATATGTAGATGTATATGTATATATATATATATATATATATATATATATATTGCAATTATATATATTAAAATTGAAAAAAAAACCTGATGGGCTTTTTCTTTTTAGGCTTTCCTTTTGGGACTTTTACTTTCTCGGGCTTCTACTCTCCTGCTTTTGGATCCGGTTTGGATCTGACCGGGGCTTGGGCTGTCGTGTTCGGGCCTGCCCTTATTGTTATCCTTGGGCTTCTCTCCCTTTTTTACTTTGAATCGGTGCTGCTATCTTTTCTCTGAACCGACGTCTACTGCTTTCCCCTAATCGCTATAACCCCTTTTCTGAAAACGTTTCAATGTCCTTCTTGTGAACCAATGCTACTATAGGCTTATCCTTTTTCCCTTTCTGTGAATCGATGCAACCCCTTGTGATTCCTTTCTGAAACGGTGTTGCCTTTCTTCTGAACCGATATATCTCCTAATCGGTTGTTGTGTCTTTTCTAAATGATGCCTATGGTTATCGCTGATGCTTCCTTCGATGCGTGTTCTGGAACCCTAATCGTTGTCTCTGTTGATGGTGATGATGGTGGTTCTATGGTGGCTTTGGCGACTTCTAAATGTGGGTTCGCTCCTACGGTTTGCTTTCGGTATGAGGCTTATACGTACTGGTATATCCCCTTTGACTGATTTCTAGGGTTTGCTATATCTATTGCTATATGTGTGATGGGGCTTACTGTTTTTTTTTTAAAGAAAATCGTTGCTTTAATTTTTGCCTTCGGTTCTGTGGGGTTTGCCTACTGTTTGCGATGTGGGCTTTTACTACTTTCTGTTTCTGTGATTTGCTTGCATCGCTTTTGCCTATTCTATGATGTGAATTTTGTCTAGATTCTGAAATGACTCCTCTCTTGAAATAAAACTAATTTCGTTGTTGGTGCCGGTTAGGTAGTTGAATACTTCTTTGTTCTTCTGCCCCGTGTATCTATGGCAATCTCTTTTGCCAATTTCCTAAACGAAGATGTTCTAATCGCCGGGTGTATTTCATCGATTGTTTATGTCTCTCGGTAAATGATGAGATTTCAGGATCTATTGACCTTGCTCTGATACCAATTGTTGGGAAAACTCTCTAAAAACACAGGATTTACTGAAACTAATCTTTATTATAACAATCTTTGAAACCACACTTTACAATCTTTACAATGCAATCTATATATACTAGACGAAAGGGTGCGAGTGAACCGACACAATGGTTCGTGGTACCCTTTCATGAATGGTTGCGACTTTTACGAATAGTTGCAACTCTTCATGTTTACTAAATGCTATTCTAGGTCCTTCTACTTTATATAATTACATATTTAACTCTAAACTATTTACATGATCAAGATTAAACTAACAGAGGTTCGAGGAATCACTAACCGTTCTTTGTAAAATAAGATCCCATTACGCACTGAAAATCCTGGGTGAGCCTTTGATTGATTTGTGCACTCCTCAACCAATTTTAAGATGTCCCAATTAGCCTTATGTTCGGCGATTAAAACAAACCCTTGCAACCATATAGGAGATGACAAAGACGTTGTCAGCGCTCCTTCCTCACCCCTGCGTGATAACGCATCCGCTGCCCAATTTTCCCGACCCGGTTTATAGCAAATTTCAAAACTATACCCCAACAATTTTGCCACCCAAATTTTGTTGATCAGGACTAGGACTAGTAACGCGCTGATGCAACAAATGTGTCAAACTTTTCTGATCCGTATAAACGATAAAAGTAGTGCCCAAAAGATAAGAACGCCAATGTTGCACAGCCAACACAAAAGCCATAATTTCCCTCTCATAAGCCGATTTCGCCAAATTACGTGCACTCAGCGCCTTGCTAAAATAGGCTACGGGTTTACGTTGTTGCATTAGGACCGCTCCAATTCCCCTTCCAGAAGCATCACACTCCACCACAAAAGGAATACTAAAATCAGGTAAGACCAATGAAGGAGCAGTTACCATTGCCTCCTTTAACTTATCAAAAGCAACCTCTACCATAATGACGAATAAACTTCTGGTAATACCTCGTGAGACCGAGAAAACCATGCAACCCTTTAACAATTTTCGGAATTGGCCAGGCCTCAATTTTGTTAGGGTCCATAGCTACACCATCACCATTGATTATATGTCCCAAATACTCCACCGACATTTGACCAAAAGAACATTTCTTCGAATTGACTACCAACTGATTTTGTGTTAAATCTTGCAACACCGTTCTTAAATCAACCAAGTGTTGTTCCCACGAGGAACTGTAAACGAGAATATCATTAAAAAAACCACCATTTTCTATAACCAAGGACGAAAAATACCATTCATGATAGCGTGAAAGGTAGCGGGTGCATTCATAAGGCCAAATGGCATGACAAGATACTCGTAATGACCGTCATGTGTACGAAAGGCCGTCTTCTCAATACTGTCAGGATGCATACGGATTTGGTTGTACCCAGATTTTAAATCTAGTTTAGAAAAAAACCGAGCCCCATGTAACTCATCAAGAAGTTCTTCAATCATTGGTATAGGAAACTTATCGTGGCTTTATTAAGGGCTCTATAATCTACACACATTCTCCATGTTTGATCTTTCTTTCGTACCAAAATTACGGGACTCGAAAAAGCACTTTTACTAGGTCGGATCATACCCATAGAAAGAAGTTCTTGCTCAAAATTACGTGCACTCAGCGCCTTGCTAAAATAGGCTACGGGTTTACGATGCTGCATTAGGACCGCTCCAATTCCCCTTCCAGAAGCATCACACTCCACCACAAAAGGAATACTAAAATCAGGTAAGACCAATAAAGGAGCAGTAACCATTGACTCCTTTAACTTATCAAAAGCAACCTGTGCTCCTTCATTCCAATTAAAAGCCTCTTTCTTAGTTAACTCCGTTAAGGGTTTAGCGATACTACCATAATGACGAATAAACTTCCGGTAATACCCCGTGAGACCGAGAAAACCACGCAACCCTTTAACATTTTTCGGAATTGGCCACTCGTAATGACCGTCATGTGTACGAAAGGCCGTCTTCTCAATACTGTCAGGATGCATACGTGGCTTTATTAAGGGCTCATCAAGAAGTTCTTCAATCATTGGCATAGGAAACTTATCGTGGCTTTATTAAGGGCTCTATAATCTACACACATTCTCCATGTTTGATCTTTCTTTCGAACGAAAATTACGGGACTCTAAAAAGCACTTTTACTAGGTCGGATCATACCCATAGAAAGAAGTTCTTGCACCTGACGTGCAATCTCAGTTTTCTAGACATGAGGATACCTACGACGCACACAAATAGTGTCACGAGTAGAAGAAAGAGTGATAACATGGTCATAAACACGAACTGGAGGCAGATCCGCGGTGTTTGAAAATCCAGAGGGAATTCCGTCAACAAAACTAATAAAGCTTGTTTCTGGGAGGTGGATAACATCGTGCCAAATTCCCCATCAGTCTACACTGTGAAAAAGTTTCCAAAACTGGAGAAACATTTAACCATTGTTGCAGAGAATCCAAAGACCCTTGATTAACCTTCATTCCTTGGAGACAAACTGAAACGCCCTGAAGATTAAACTTCATTCAAGTTTTTTCCCAGTTATGAACAACCTCACCCAAAGTTTGCAACCAGGCCATACCCAACACCAAATCTAACTCACCCGCGCCGCATCAAAAACTAGAGCATCCATCGTAAATTAACTCAGAACCCCCTACCCGTACCTGGAGGTTTAAACATTGTTGATCAACCAACACTTTGTGACCATCAAACAATTTAATGTTGATTCCAGAACATTTGCAGAAAGGTAAAGATAAAGAGGTAACCAGATTGTGAGATATGAAATTGTGAGTAGCCCCACTGTCCACCAAAATAATAACTGGAATCCCACTAATAGCCCCTTCGAGTTTCATCATCTTACCTCCTGGTGTGACCTCAGTGGACCTCCCAAAGTATTCTAGGGCAGCACACATGCCCGAAGGAGGGACCTCTTCGTCGGAAACGACTAGGCTGTCAGAGCCCTCCCCATAACCAAAATTTCCGACATCCGATTCCTCTTCATCATCACCCAACAGTAAGATCCGTAACTTGCCCTCAGGACATTTATGAGCCGGACCAAATTGCTGACCACACCGATAACCTAAACCCTTTTTGCGGCGTTCCTCCCATTCCGAACGACTTAGGGATCGAACCCCTCTATCACGATGACCAGATCGACGGCGATTCAGACGAGAAAGAAGAAGACGGAGAACATAAAGTAGAAAAGGGCTTAGAAACACCTGGAATAAAAGAACGGTCCCCAAATTTAGAAGTTGTTGGGCTTTTACCCTCAGATCAGGCCGCCCACAGATAATGGGCGTCCATCACCCCGGTCCACTGGACCAACCCCCACATGCTGATAATGGAAACGAGTCTGAGAAATATTTCCCGTTGACGGCCGTAACATTTCTTCAACATCCTTAGCTAAATACATGGCGTCCAAACCAGAGGTCGACGCAATTGAACCCACTTCTTCACCTCCTCTCGTAACCCAGCCAAAAAGTATCCCAACGATTGTGATTCCGACAATTTTGGAACAAGCGACAAAAGATACTCAAAATCATCGAGATAATCATATATAGAATTCGATTGCTTCAACGTGGCAAGCTGTTCATATGGGTTCTGAATTTCTAACCCACTAAACCTTTGCAACAACTCTGCTTGGAATTGCTCCCACGTAATAGCGTCATAAACCTGGGTGACTATGGTAAACTAGTGGTGAGCCACCCCTGACATGCTCAACTGAGCTAATCGAAATACAGATTGGCCTTCTGAATCGAAATACAGATTTGCCTTCTGAAGCCACCCTTGTGGATCAAAGCCATAACACTCTCTGGGAGTTTCACCTTCTTTACAGCCCCAGGGATTCAGAGAAGACACGAGGCGGAACACCACCATCGCCAAAAGGATTAGAGAACATACTAGAAAATTGGTCGTTGTTGCCCCTCCTAAATCCGAGATCTTTTGCTACCCTTGTTGTTTCATCCACCCCGTCAAAAGTTTTTGAAATTCACTAGCCTCAGTACACTCCACCTCCAAAGATTGTAGAGTAGATTTGATGTCGGTAACTTCAGCTTGTAACTTATGAATTAATTATTCATGTTGCTCAAATTTGGCTTGAATAGAACGAGTTTCCATGAGAAAAGATTGTAACAGATCCAAAAAACGGCAGGTCTAGGCAGGTCGGACCAATGATAGGTGATAGAAAGCAATCTAGAACAAGTACACAGAATTTAAGAGTGCTGAATGATGAAATTGATAAGAAGAATGAAGAACAGTGTACAAAATTGAACTCTCCCATGGACTAGCCCTCTCTCTCAACCGAATGATTGGAGCCACTCAATTCACTATTAGCAGAAATAACAGAATGCTGACATGAGATCCTCCCCTTCCCCTCTATTCCCCTCTCTCCTCTAACCAACCTCAGCCACTTTCAGTATTCCCATTTTAGCCCTCCTTGAATACACTTTTAATATTCTAGACTTACGTATATTGGCCTTAAGTATTTCTCCATCTGTATCACTGCACATATTGGTGCTTGTGATCCTCGTCTTTTATCAGCTCTGCATGTTCTCGGTTTGTACCTTCAATTTTTACTTGAGTTTCCCTTTGATGAGCATGTCCATCTGCTTCATCTCTGCATACTTGTTGTGCCAATCCCTCGTTATCACAGTGAACTCATAGTAGCAATGAGGGTGCAATAACACGGCTTCAAACATCTCCTTGAATTTAGTTTCATAGCAACCTAGAAAGCCAACTCCTTTGGCAATTCCACTCCATTTTTGTTTGCTAGAACCTCTTATAGCCTCCATTCTCTTCAACTATCTTATATAGATCAAACAAGCAAATAAATACACCAAATAACTTCGATGGTATCTCAGTTTCAATTCCAATATGATTTTTATGATACCAACTTATGCATTTTTCAAAAGCTTCCTTGAACACATTTTCTTTTTCATTACTGATTTTATGTCCTTAATTAAATCCATAAATATAACAAAGTCATCTATTGTTTCAATCTCTAAAAAGTCTTCCTGTGCTCCTTGTGCAGTGGGTACTTGCACATACATAATTTTATTAATTTCATCAAAGTACCCACGAAGACATTCATCTTGCAACATTTTTCCTTTTTCCTCATTGAAACCAGTTATGTCTTCTTTGTTAGCCATAGGATCAAACAGATGGGATATTATACATTTTGAATCATCAATCTTAATCTCAAAGCCTTGAAGCAATAGTTTCTTCAAACTTAAAAGATTAAGATTGATTTCTGGCACATACTTCACATATGGAATTATGTAATTCATTTATATAGTTTCTAACTTAATATTCACTATTCCATGTGCAAAAATCAAGTTATCTTCATGATCCTTGGGGTTAACATAAAAGCATTCCTTCAATCTCTTGAATAGGTGCTTATTTGGTGACATGTGTGTTAATATTGAGGAATTTACATACCAGATTTCATCCCAATGTTTGTGTTCAGTTCCTATCACCACATATTCTCCTTTAAACGAGATATTCTCCATATAAATCTGTTCATAAGGCTTCAATGTTTCAGATATGGGTGTGGAAGGTGTGTACTCTGGTGATCCTCCATCGTATTTCCCTTTATCTTTGTCGTTTTCCTCTGCAGAACATTCCCATACGAAATGTCCCCTTTCTATGCATTTGTAACACTTAGCCTTCTTCTTTTTTTTTTCTCCATTTCCTTGTTGTAGAATCGTTGCAGATCGATATAATTCTGATTCTTTGATCTCTGCAACCCTCTGAGTTTTAGTTAATTTGTCAAGTTTATGTTTAATCCAAGATCCTCTTCATTTCTGTCCTTGCTCTAACACCAATGATGGTCTGATGCAGCGTAACAAAATGAAAATATAGACTAATCTGTTGATTCGAAAAATACCAGAATAATCTCTACCAAAAGTTTGTTGATTCCGTAGAATACCAAACAATTAGGCTTCAAACAACCGATTTTGAATTCGGAAATTTAGAAAACATGAAAGTTTCCTTAATTCATAATATGACTTCTTAGAATAGTTGAACATATCTTAAATAGAAATCTGAAATGGAAGACGGGTCTAAAAACCCAACGGGGCGACCCAGGGAACAAAAATAAAAAACCCAAAAACCCATAAAAAACATAAAACAGCCCATAACTCTCATTCCGGGTCGAATTTAGGCCAAACGGTTGGGCACAGCGGTTTGTCACTGCGTGGAGCTCGAGCCAACGGTCGTCTGGACACCTGATTTGCCCCAAACGGAGACCAGAGTCAAAAGTTAGGGTCGTTTCCGTTTAGCCCTTTTATTACCGACCCTATCTTGGGCCTCCAGAAACAGAATGACCCGATCCTCTACACTTGGGCCTACATCATTCCCCTGTGGGTAGACAAAATTCATCCTCGAATCTGCAGTAGGCTCATCATCCGAAGAATCTCCATGGAAAGGCACCAAATGCTTAACATTGAACACATAAGCACATCGTATATGATTTGGCAATTTCAGACAATAAGCATTAGAATTTATCTTCTCCACAATCTCCACCGGTCCAATCTTCTTTGCAGATAACTTATTGTACTCACCGACCGAGAAACGATCCTTAGTCAGATAGCCCAAACGAAATCACCAACCTCAAAATCAACGTGTCTGCGTTTCTGATCAGCATCCTTCTTGTATTTTGCATTAGCACGAACCAAGTTTTCTTGTACCGCCTTATGGACCTCATGAAGCCCAACAACAAAATCCTGCACTTTCTTTGGAACGGAGCTTGAGATAGGAAGGCCCATCAAATCCAGTGGGCCCCTGGGCTGAGCAGAATAGACCACTTCAAATGGACTGAAACCAGTACTTCTGTTCACCGCACGATTATGGGCAAAGTCTGCTTGACACAACTTCTGATCCCAGGCCCGCACGTGTTCACCCACCAAACCCCTCAGAAGATTACCAAGTGATCTGTTAACAACTTCAGTCTGCCCATCCGTCTGAGGGTGATAGGCACTGCTGAAGTTAAGCTATGTGTTCACCATCTTCCATAGGTTGCGCCAGAAATGGCTCAAGAAATGAGTGTCCCGATCAGAAACAATAGTAGAAGGTAACCCACGCAAATGGTAGAATTCAAGATCGTAGGTACTGTATCGCAGTTTTGCCCCTATCTACTTTTCACTGAAATAAGCAATAGGTCGTCCTCCCTGACTCAAACACCCCCAATCCCAACCTTTGAAGCATCCGAGTGCAACTCAAAAACTTGGTTGAAATCTGGCAATATTAGAATTGGTGCTGTCGTTATTTTTTTCTTAATCAACTGAAAAGCTGACTCTGCCTCGTCGGTCCTAGTAAAAGTCTTTCCTTTCCCCTTTATACAGTCTGTCACTGGTGCCATTATAGAACTGAATTTGGTATGAACCGCCTGTAAAATGAGGCTAACCCATGGAAACTTCGGACGTCTGTGAGGGTTTTTGGAGATGGCCATTCTTTCACAGCAGTAACCTTGGACTCATCCACTTGTATGCCTTCACCAGAAACCACGTATCCCAAAAACAGAACCTTCGGGGTCATGAACACACATTTCTTCAAAGCTGCATATAAATTATCCCTGTGAAGTAAACTGAGAATCTGCCGCACATGCTCTACATGCTCATCAAAGTTAGCACTGTAAATAACTATATCGTCAAAGTACACTACCACAAATTTTCCAATAAAAGGCCGAAATAACTGGTTCATTACTCGCATAAATGTGCTAGGGGCATTCGATAACCCGAAGGGCATCACTAACCACTCATACAGCCCCTCACGTGTTTTGAAGGCGGTTTTGCACTCGTCACCTGGTCTAAGTCGTATCTGTTAGTACCCACTTTTCAAATCTAGCTCTGTGAAAATGGTGGCACCACTAAGCTGATCTAATAAGTCATCAAGACGAGGAATTGGAAATCGATACCTTACTATGATTTTGTTGATGGCTCGACTGTCAACACACATTCGCCACGTTCCATCCTTCTTGGGAACCAGCAAAGCAGGAACAGCACAAGGACTCATACTCTCCCGAACATGTCGTTTGGCAACTAATTCCTCAACCTGTCTACGCAACTCCTCATGTTTGATAGGACTCATTCTGTAGTGCGGTTTGTTGGGTAACTGAGCTCCGGGTTCCAAATCAATGTGGTGCTGAATATCTCGCAGTGGAGGCAAACCATCAGGCAACTCAGTAGGGAATACATCAGAAAACTCCTCGAGTAAAGGAGTCATAGCCTCTGGAATCTCAACTTCTTCGGGCACTTCCTTCCCAATCAAAACAAACACTTCCTCTACATCTTCAATGTCTTCCTCAAACTGGGCAAGGGTTAAAAGAGAACCAGATTGCATGGTAACTATTTCCTTAGGCTTAGTAGGTACCAAGGTTATTTTCACCTCAGCAAACAAAAACCTATAAGTATTGGTGCGCCGATTATGGTCAACATTTCGATCATATTCCCACGGCCTACCCAACAACAAATGACAAGTATCCATAGTGACAACATCACACCACACATTATCCTTATATGTTTGACCAACAGAAAAAGCAACAAGAGCACGTTTAGAAACAGTTACTTCACCACCTTTCTTCAGCCATTGCAGTTTGTAAGGTTTGTTGTGATTTTCCGTTTTCAAAGCCAATTTCTGAACCATTATCACAACTTCCAGAATCGATAACAAAGGTGCAAACCTTACCCAATATCGTACACGTGGATTGAAAGATGTTGTGTTTGAGCCAATCTTCACCAACTGCCTTTGGGGTAAAGAACGAGCGCCTTATAACCAGGTTCACCCCCACATCCTCGGTGACGACTTCTTCATCGTACTGTGGTTCTTCATCAAACAGTGGGTTATCCTCGTAACCCTCATCAGCATACTCATATTCCCACTCCCCAGTCTCGGCATACATGTGTCGTTTTCCAGCCTTCTTGCAGTCAGATGCCCGATGGCCCGTCTCGCCACAACTGAAACATTTCAGACCCCAGCTACTACTTGCGCATCATGTTGGAGTTGTTCCAGCAGAAGCACCCCATGTCGTCGATTGATTTGGGGTGATACGTGTCATCGCATCACCCGAACCAGAACCTCTGCCACCAGGAGCATTCGGAAAGGCACCACTACTAGGGGAATTCGAAAGGTTCGAAAGGACACCACCAGCAGGGGAATTTGAAAAGACACCAGAACCACCACTCACCCGACGGTTTTTCTTCTCAAGAGCCAGTGCCCCTTTGGTGTGCCTCGGGAACGGAAACCGGATCGAACAGATTCACGGCATCCATGATTGAAACCCTCAAGCCACCAACATACCATGCAACAAGTTGGTGGAACATATATAAAAGTTATACTTACACGTTTTTGAAACCATTCACTAAATTTCTCGCAATGAATCTTTTCAAGCTCAAACATAGATAGGCGACGTGAACGGCTTTGCCCCTTGATGAGACTTTTATGTTCCCATTTTTTGCAAATCTAATCGGGCTTTCATATTATCTTTTGACTTCCCCTCTTGCCCCAACATTCCAACAATGTTGTCGCACACATTTTTTTCAATGTGCATCACATCGAGATTGTGACGTAACATCAAATTCTTCCAATATGGTAACTTGAAGAAAATGCTTTTCTTCTTTCAAGGACCACTGTCACAATTATCAACAATGAAATCAATGCCTTGTAATTGATTGAGCACAACATCTCCAGAAGGTGGTACAGGCGCATCTCTTAAATCTTCCTCACCGTCAAAAGATCTAGTGTCATTACGCCAACAATGATCAAAATGAAGCCATCGTCGATGACCCATATAACACCATTTTCTTCCGTTTTCCAGCCATTTTGATTATTTATCAAACCCACATAAAGGACATGCATATTCTCCCTTGGTGCTCCATCAAGAAAGGTTGGCATATCCAGGAAAGTCAGATCTAGTAGAAAGAATTGCAGCCTTCAACTGGAAGTTTTTATTTGTTACAGCATCAAAAGTTTCAATACCAACATCCCACAACTCCTTCAATTCTTTTATGAGAGGTTGCATGTACACATCAATCTTATTCCCAGGACCCTTAGGACCCGGAATAACTAATGGCAAAATTAAGTTAGATTGCTTCATAACATACCATGGAGGCAAGTTATATGGAATGACAAAAACGGGCCAAATGCTATAGCTCACGTTCATTGTCCTAAATGGATTGAAGCCATCACTTGCTAGAGCCAAGCGAACATTTCGAGCGTCGCTTGCAAATTCAGGATACTTCTCATCAAAGTCATTTCATGCTAAGGCGTCAGCTGGATGTTGTAGTTTTCCATCTTTCTTACATTCTAAATGATGGCAAGTCATGAGGCTAGCGGTCTTTGAAGACATGAACAATCTTTGAAGTCTAGGTTTCAAAGGAAACCACCGTAAAATGTTTGCTTCCTTCTTCCTTTGTGGATCCACATACTCATCTGCATTAGATGTAGCCAACTTCCATCTAGAAGCACCACATGTAGAACATACTTGTTCTTTCTCATTACTCTCCCAAAACAACATGCAACCATTAGGACATGCATGGATTTTTTTCATATCCAAGTCCTAAATTTGATAAGATCTTTTTAACTTGTTCAGTTGTTTTTGGCAACAAATTCTCTTTGGGTAACAAGTCATGTAGAAACTCAAGCAACATGGAAAATGATTTGATGGACCAACCATTATGGCACTTTATATGATACATATGTACCAAACACTCCAACATGAAATACTTGGCATCCGGGTACACTTTCTGTTCAACATCCTTAAGCAAATCATCAAATCTTTTTTTATTGTTTCCAAACATGGGCTCATTATTAAAATTATCTTCATCTGATGGCCCTTGACTTCCACCAATATCTTCATTTCCATCGGCAGGGAAAAGGTCATGCAGCAGCCCATGCATGTCATGTTGAAAAACGTCATCCTCATTTGGCCTTGTCCTTGAAGATGACACGTCACGAACTTCGCCATGATATATCTGATTTGTGTATCCTTTTTGGAATCCCAAAGGTATAAGGTGATTATACACTTCTTCTCTTGGACGATAAGACAAGTTCAAACAATTTTTACATGGACATAAAATTGTTCCATGATGATTTGATCTCTCAAAAGAAAAGTTTAGAAAGAATTCCACCCCATTTACATATTGGGCACACGCTCTTTGTTCAACATACATCCAAGACTTATCAAAGCAGAAAAAGACAGAGCAAAAGACAGAGCAAAAGACAGCAAGCAGCAATTAAAGAGCAAAAGCCCAAAATCAAGCCTAAAACCCCCAAATAAGCCTAACCGTTTACTCAGGAACAGAATGTGAAACAATGAGTGATGATTGGCATTTTAATTCAATTGCTATAACTAAAACATGTTACATTTATGATTTAAGTTTAATATTAATTTGTTTCATTGTGTTCTCAGGTGACCAAGTTGTGTGATTTGGGGCCTAATGATGGTGTATGCTCAGTTCAATGGACCCGAGAGGGGTCTTATAAATCTGCAATAGCTCTTACAAACAATCAAGCTTACTATACTTTTTGATGTTAAATATGTTGTATAATAAATAAATGCTTCTGTCTAGTGTCCACATATAATTAATTGGAAGGAGTTGGTGCCTACAGAATTGGGTAGAATAGTTACTCTAGGAACAAAACTTTTCTTGGCCTATATTTTGTGGATTATGTTGTAATATTCCTAATCACTTCTTTGGATGAGAAATATATACAATTGCATATCGTCTTCCATGATTGGCATTAATTCCTTGGTGATGGTACGTACATTTACGCTGAAATGACTGAAACATCCTTTTCTACAGGCATCCATCTTTCTAAATTATCCACTGATTCCTTGTAGATTTACCTTAGATGCTAATTAATGAAAGCCCCATGCACCAAGTGAACACCTTAACCTGTAATGCCACAACCTACTTTCCGTGGACTAGAGATTGATTCGTGGTTTCACAAAAACGTATTCAAATCAATATTAATTCCTTTTTTTAAGCTTATACGAGATGGGAACCTATCTTTATCAACTCCATCTCCAAATGAAAACACATACAAATTTTTTAATTACTGAATTCTGTTTAATCTTACCACAATTTTATCATCGATGTATATGCTACAAAGAGACATGATTATGCTAATTAGAAATACTAAACATTTCGATCACCACAAGGAGAAGGAGAAAAGGCCATGGAAAAATATAAAGAGTGAAACATTTTTCTATGTAAAGCAAGTATCGTAATAAGCCCAAGTCTCATCTCTCGGTGCTGGAACAGGGAACAGAAAAAGACATCAAGCAGCAATTAAAGAGCAAACTCAGCCCAAAATCAAGTCTAAAGCCCCCAAATAAGCCTAACCTTTTACTCAGGAACAGAATGTGAAACAATGAGTGATGATTGGCAAACAATATTGGACTGAAGTATACCTGTGTGATAAGTAGAGGAGGCAGCACAAGAAGATGACCTTGAGCTTATTGTATCCTTCGAAGAAGACAAAATCTGATGCATAAGAAGAGATCGTATTTACAGGTGTTAGTTCTAACCATGATTCTGTAGAGCAAGTATCGTATAGCCTTGAGATCGTATTTGTGATGAGAATAGAGCAACCATAGAAAACTAACCAGCGAAGAGCAGATCGAATTTGACTAAGGTTTTAGCCGAGAACCATTTGGGTTTTAGCGAAGAGCATCTCGTATCCTTGCATAAGAAGAGATCAGACGCCGAGAACCATTTGTGGTACAAACGAATTTGACTAGGGTTTTAGGTAACTCACAGCATATGACCTAGTTGACTCTTAATTTTAATATAAAAAAATTAAAATTAAAATTTTTACCTACACATATTATTTAATTAATCAAGTGTGGGTAAAAGTATAAACACAAGCTCCTGCTACTCACTCCATTTATATTTAGTGACTCATTTTTACGAGTGTAGGTAAAAGGTATGTTTATACCTACTCATCTTTTTATGTGACACTAGAAATACAATTTAGTGACACTTTATTTATCTGTCACTATACGTGTCTGTCACTAAATGGCATTTTACTTGTAGTGATAATTTTTAAGGACACGGAAAGTGTAAATCTATGTGAAATTCATATATCATGCGTATAACATTAAATTGAACATGGTTATGTGAAAAAAAAAATTTAAAAAGTTTTTTAAGGTTGGTATCTTCGGGTGCACTTGATTTCGAGAGGTAGTTATTTGAACCTGACTCTCTCTCTCTCTCTCTCTCTCTGTCTGTCTCTCTCTCTCTCTCTCTCTCTCTCTCTCTCTCTCTCTCTCTCTCTCTCTATAGGAGGTTCAACGGAACACCACAATGCACTTGAAAACTTGTGAAAACCGCACTGCACCACCACAAATGCATCAAATTCCCCGCGTGATGCATCAAAATCCCGCGTGATGCATCAAATTTCCCGCGTGATGCATCAAAATCCCGCGTGATGCATCACTTTATTTACGATCATGCCACCGCGTTTTTCATGAAATGCACCAAATCGGACGGTATGCGTAGGTTTTCACAGTTTTCATGTGCATAGTGGTTTTCCAATGAACCCACCCCTATATATATATATATATATATATATATATATATATATATATATATATATATATATATATATATATATATATATATATATATATATATATATAAGAAGCACTCTTATGTGTATTTACTTCAGTTTTATTCAAAATCATAGAAGAACTAGTTTTAAAGAACTTATTAATAACTCCTTTTCGAGACTACATAAAATTTCCATTTTCTTTTCTCTTTTTTTCTTTTTTGACTTTCAGACAAATGTTTTTCTAAGTAACATTATACAAAATTAAAGAAGAAATGTTGCAAGTAAAATTATCAGACCTAACTTAACAAATAGCAATAAGCAATTATCAAAGCAAATAAACTATTAAACACGTGTTAGGAGTGAATATACATTTGGTTGAAGTCTCAACTCTTGATTATGATATCTGGACCGAACAATTCTTGACTCAATTTGCTCTTTTTCTGATAAAAAAAAAATAAGAAAAAAGCAAACAACCAATCAGATGGAATTCAAATAGTTACATGAGTGGGCTTCTTGAATCAATATGAATTCAAACAATTATGAGTTATATACCAGTAAATTAAATGGATTGGTGGCTTGAAATCTAATGGTAAATCATAACACACCAAGTCACCAACACAAAAGTACACAATCCTTCTTGCAGATTGAGAGCAGGATTCGAGAATAAAAAAAAATTAGATAGGGATGAGAGAAGGGTCGTTCGACCATCGTGTACGGTGCAATCATCAACTGATCATGATTCTTATGAAGCTTTCGTTCTTTACGAGTCCCCCTGGTCCTATGTAGACGCACGATGATGAAGGCAGAAACGACGAAGCGTTGTTGCGTGGGAGAGAACGAGGGTTTTTTTGACTTTTTCGTTTTTGTTGGAAGGTTCAAGGTTGGGCAGCACAGTTAGGTTTCTGGCTATACATACCATAACTTATTTTTTGGCCCTCTTGATTTTGTGACCCTGAGCAGAGGCCCATTTTGCCCTCCCTCTAAACCGGCCCTGAGTCGATGGTGAGATCTCTGCATAAAAGAAATCGAAGACTGAAAAGAGAATAAAGGCAACCATTTGGGATTCACAAGAAAACAAAATTCAAAAGGAGCCTTCATAATAAGGCCACTACAAAAGAGAATCCTTTTAGTGACTGAATAAAAAATGTCACTAAAAACACAAAAATCAGTCACTAAATCCATTTAGACTTTTTCCTTTTGAAATAAAATTAGTCACTTATGCAGCCATCGCTAAAAGTCTTCACAGACACAATATTTCAGTCAGTAAAGAGGCAAGAGTTTTAGTGACTAAAGTTTTCAGTAGGTATAAGATGTTATCCTATACCTACTTGTAACATCCGGCATTGAACCAGGTTAGCAACAACGACTTAATTAGTATTTAATGGCCAATTATAACCTAATAGGTGGTCATTAAAAATTAACCAAAGTGATTAACAAGGTTCATGAAGAAATTCAACTCAATTCGAATCAAATTCATCGGTGCGATGAATCGGGAAATCAATTAATCCGATCGAATTACGATATGAGGGATTAATTCAACTAAGTATATAATTAAATTATGATTAGTGACACTAATCATACACTAATACAATTACTTAACATTAATTATGCAAGACTAAAACAATTCATTAAAACAATGCATCCATAAGTATTTTTGAAATTACAAGAAAAGGGAAATACAAGAATACATTTCTAAATACTTTTATACAAAAAAAAAAAAACAAAATACATCATTTTAATACTTAGAAATCAGCCAACAACACAAGGGAACACACTTTTGTGTCCCTTTGACTTTTTATAAAAATATTGAAAAGAATTACTCACTTTTTCTACTTTTCCAACATGTTGGTAAAGTATTAGACACCACCTTTATCATCATCATTTGCAAGACTAAAACTCTTCTATAAATAGAGGACTCATTTCCTCATTTCATTCACACCTTCAAAGCATAAACACCCTCTCATTCTCTATAGAAAAATCGGCCAAAGGGCCTAGTGCAAGGCCAAGAACTTGCAACTTTGTTCTTCATATTTTCTTCAGGTGTTCTTGGTGTTCTTCAAGGGTTTTGGTGCATATCTTGCAAGAATTTCAATTTCTACTCAAAATCATAATCCAAATACTTCAAAGTAAGTAAATAATAACTTATTTCATCATACATTTATGTTTATATAAGTCTTGCATAATATATATAATCACCAACAACAACAAGTTACATAAAAACTCAAGTTTATAAGTTTCTAGTTTTTATTTTTATGTTGTTTCTTTAAATGTGCATATGAATATATGAACACATTATAAACATGTTAATATTATGAAAACATGTGTTATATATGTGTTATATAACTTTATAACTTTTATACAAGTAGTCTTTGAATAAACAACAAGAATCATAAGTTGTTTTAAGTTTATAAACTACGGATTTTCGGCAGAAAATTTATATCGACTTTGAAAAAATCATAACTAATTCATAACTCAACGAAATGAGTTGATTCTTGTCTCAAAAGTTAGATCTATGTCTTAACTATAGATCTGTAATTTTTCATAATTTATTTTGAAGTTTAAGACCTCCAGAAAGTATTTGGGAAACCGAAAGATTGACAGCTCAAAAATGGCCAACATAGCGTTTTTAACAAGCTTTTTCACCAACCTAAACAACTCGAAAAATGGCCGTTCTTGATTCTAAAAATCCTTTGTATATAGTAGTTTAATGTCCTAGAAAACCAAAGTCTAAAACATTTTGGAGCTTGGTCAAAAACAGCCTCAAAGTAGGCCGAAAAACCTCCGAAAAAGCTGGAAAATTATATATATATATACTTGACGTTTTAAGCAAATCTTATTTATAAATTTGTAATGTTGGGTGATTTAAGATATAAAAATCTATAAATATACCTATTATCATATATTAGTGATATTAAGTCCTTATTATCATTTAGGACTCGGTTAAACACCTCCGGTTTCATCACCCATCAAACAACGCACATTGCATTTTTTGCGCATATTTTGCCATCGCAATTCCGGTGAGTCTTCATAGTCCCATTTTTACATTATTATGTTTAGGGATGAAATACATGTTTCGTTTTTTTTATGGACACGAAAACTTCTCGATTCCTATTGTGTATTACGTATGAGAATCTCCGCCCTTATATCATGAAATCGTTAGTTGCATTTGTTTGCAAGCGCGAATATATTGTGAATAGATCTATTGGGAGTCATGTCCCCCACTCGGGTTAGTGGTTTAGCTAACAGCGGGTGCATATATATTCAACTCACGGTATTACGTATGGGAATACTGCTCGGGGCAAAACTCATTCTAATTAAGCTTCGGTAACATGATGGTTTACGTAATACATCTCATGGAATTTATGATTTTTATAAATTCAACGCATCTGATAATGTCCATACAACTAGTCTTTTCGTGTAAACCTATGAACTCACCAACAATTTTTGTTGACGTATTTTAGCATGTATTTTCAGGTAATTAAGGCAAGTGCGCCTTTGAATCCACCAACTTTCAAGCTTCCGCATTTCATGGAGTCGCATGCATATTTCGAAACTAACGGAGAGTTGACTGCATTATTTTTGGACGCATTAATTATGTATTAAAATCTCTGTATTACGCGAACCTCATTTCTTTCATTTTGTAAAACATTATTACATTCTTAAGTTTTAATGATGTATTATTTCGAAAACGTCCATTTAGTGGTCGTTCGTTATAATTATGGTTACGCTTCCGCACTCGTCACGACTCGCTACCAACCAAGGTAGCAGGGGGTGACAGATTGGTATCAGAGCCATAGTTATAGTGAACTAGGTTGCATTAGTACCTAGACTATAACTGTTACAAAAACTAAACTTTCTTCAAGAACTGTGAACACATATATGGACCCTGATGACAATAACATATCGAAATTCACCCCTAGGGAAAGGGTGTGACTAGCACAACGGGAGTCTATCCCGGTACCTGCCCATCAGCCAAGCCCGCTGCAGTAGTAACGGGCAAGCATAGGACAGTGGGGATGGATGCCTCACACTCTCCAACAGTGGAGAAACGAAGAGGGGATCCAAATAAGTTTGAAGTCAGAACACCATCTTCCTCTCAAGTGCCGACACTTACCTAGAAACCTATGTAACAAACGATGCCCCTATTGGTGACAAGGGCCGCCAGACACGACCTCCAATTTCGACAAAATCCACCAAGAGGTCGGTGAGATCATTGCAAGGATTAAGCAGGAGGCAATGCAAACCACCAATAAACCTTAGGCCAACCAGAATACCCAGGCGATTTAACAAGACGGAATCGACGATTGTGACAGCACCTAGCGGAGCACAAAGCCCACACTGCAAAACTAAGCCAACAACTTAACGCTCTGGAGTACGAGGAAACCCCGGAGGCATCTCTTTATAGTATTTCTCTAGGCTTTACTATCTGATATATCTTAGGGTAAATAAGGCTTAAGAATTTATCAGAAAATTTTGACCATATCACATACAAAGATTAAGTATCAAGAACTTTTATGAGGAATTAAGTTTTAACTACAACTCTGCGTAGGAATAGATAAAGCTGTGACTATCTGCCTAAGAAATTTCAAACCCGTAGACTTATCCTCTTACCCCATTAGATACCACTTATGCATTTCTACTCTTTGATACTGGTGCTGATAGGAGCTTTATATCCACTAAGTTCACTAAGCAGATAAATTCCATTAAGTGCTACTTATGCTATTGAGGTTGATGACAGTGAGACGCTTAAGACAAATAATATAAGTCGAGGATGCTCCTTAGAATTAGTAGGCCGACTCTTTGAAACAGACATGATACCCATCAAACTGGGAAGTGTTTACGTGGACATAGGCATGGATTGGCTATCGAAAATCGTGTGGAAATAGTATGCAACAAGAACATAGTTCCTATACCTTTAGCCAATAAGAAGGTCCTTACCGTCCAACGCAAAGCAAGAAGTACCAAAGTAAGCATCATCTCTAGCATTAGGACCCTGAAGTGTTGATAGAGAGGGAGCCAAAGGGAAAGCGGCTCGAAAATATTCTTATTATTTATGGTTACCCCAAAGTTTTTCCAGAACACTTACCTGAACTCCCAACATCGAGGCAAGTCAAATTCAAAAATAGGCCTAGTATCAGGTGCGGTACCAATGGCTCGAGCACCATGCCGATTAGCCCCATCAATAGTGTAAGAATCGTCTAACCAACTATAGGAGCTCTTAGATAAAGGGCCTATCAAACCGAGTTCCTGGCTTTGGAGGAGCTCCAGTTTTGTTCATAATGGAGAAGGATGGAACTTTCGGGATGTGCATCAATTACCGAGAAATTAAATAAGCTAAAAGAACCAATACCCACTTCCAAGGATCAATGACTTGTTTGACAAAACTCCAAGAATTAAGCTTCTATTCGAAGATCGTCCTTAGGTCTTGTTATCATCAGGTTAGAGTTCACAAGAAAGATATTCCAAAGACAGCTTTCAGATTCCGTTTCGGTCATCATAAATTCCTATTAATGCCGTTTGGATTAACCAGTGTCCCCAACGGTACTCATGGACCTCATCGGGTGTGCAAACCTTATTTAGACCAATTCGTGATTGTATTCATGAATGACTTTTAATCTACTCACGAAACGAGAAGGAGCATGAGCAACATTTAAGACTGATTCTGGAATTATCGGAGAAAGAACAACTATATGCTAAGCTTTCTAAATTTGACTGTTGGTTAGGAGAGGTGAAATCCATCGGTCACGTGAACAATAGTAAATGAATCCAAGGTTACCCCGCAAAGATCAAGGCTATCAGTAATTGGTCAACTCTTAGAACCCCCATAGAGATACGACAGTCCTTAAGACTTGCCACTTATTATAAGCAATTTTCTCAAAGAACACCAGAACTCTAACAAAACTGACCCGAAAAGACATTAAGTATGATTGGAGCAAGGATCAGGAGACATCATTCCAGTTATTAAAGCACAAACTGTGCAGCGCACCTATTTTGTCCATACTTAAGAGGAACGAGAAATTTATAGATTACTGTGACGCTTCACACAATGGGCTTATATAGAAATATAGGGACATAGCTTATACTTTATGAAAACTTAAGGTTCACTAGGTGATTTACACAACGCATGATCTGGATCTTGAAGCAGTAGTCTTAATCCTTGGAGACAATAGTTGTACGGTAAGAAGTGTATTACACTCACGGACCCTAAGAGCCTCCAACACGTCTTGAACCAGAAAGAGTCGAATACGAAGTAGTACCGTTGGATGGAACTAATAAGTAATGGCAACCGTGAAAATTCGTTATCACCTGAGGAAAACTAAGGAGCTAAGCCGTTAAGAGTACAAGTGGATAAATAGTTTAGAATAAGGGCTAATAAAAATCGGTATCTCATGAATAGAATCTGATTACTCTGTTTGGTGGAATAAGAAAGCTGGCTATGGATGAAGGACACAAATTAAGATATGTCGTTTACCCCAGATCCAATAAAATGTATCATGACCTTAAGAAACTATACGGGTGGCCTATCATGAAGAATGACATTGCCAAATCGGTCAGAAAATTCCTAACACGCTCCAAAGTTAAGATAAACCATCAGAAACCATTTGGGCAATAGTCGACAACCTAACAAAATCCGCGCATTCCTACCAATCAAGAAGAACATCAGGATGAATAAGCTAGTCCAAACGTACCTCAAGGAAGTTGTCTCCGGACACGTAGTGCCTATTATAATCATTTCAGGAATGGATAGCAGATCTACATCTAAGTTTTTGTCAATTATTACTTCAAGCTTTGGATACAAACTAAGACATGAAGTACCACATATCACCCTCAGACCGATGGTCAGAATAATAGAATGATCGAAACCCTAGAACACACATTAAGGGCCTATGTAATGGATACTCAATTACCTTAGTGAAATTATCGTACTACAATAGCTATCACTCAAGTATTGAGCTGCTTCGTTTGAAGCCCTCTACGGGCAAAAGTGTCGATCACCGATTTATTGGGAAGAAGTGGGAAACGGCCAGATCATTGGCGTTAAGATCATTCACAAAATTACCGAAAGGATAGTACGATTGCGGAACTGACTAAAAGTTGCCCGCAATTGTCAGAAAGTTATGCAGATGTAGGAAGAAAATCCCTTGAATTCTAATTAGGAGAACGAGTACCAATGAAACTCTCGCCATGGAAGGGTGTGATACGATTAGGAAAATAAGGAAAAACTAAACCCTCGATACATTGGCAAATGCAAAGTCTTAAGGGGAATTGGATTCGTAGCTTATCGTTTAGAGTTACCACCAGAGCTTAGTAGCATGCACAATACCTTCCATGTATCAAATATGAAGAAGTGTTTGTTAGAGGAGACACTTGTTACCCCCTTGGAAGAGATCCAGCTAACTGATAAACTTCGCTTCACCAAAAGGCCGGTTGAAATCTTGGACCGTAAGGTCAAAGGATTGAAGCACAGTTGTATACCCATCCTCAAGGTCAGATGGAATTCTAGACATGGACCACAATCCACTTAGGCATGCAAAGGCTAGTTTAAGCAAAGATACTCTCATCTACTCTTAAGTAACAATACCCCTGAGGAAACAGGATAAAATTTCGGGACGAAATTCCCTTAACAGGGGGAGACTGTAACATCCGGCATTGAACCAGGTTAGCAACAACGACTTAATTAGTATTTAATGGCCAATTATAACCTAATAGTGGTCATTAGAAATTAACCAAAGTGATTAACAAGGTTCATGAAGAAATTCAACTCAATTCGAATCAAATTCATCGGTGCGATGAATCGGGAAATCAATTAATCCGATCGAATTACGATATGAGGGATTAATTCAACTAAGTATATAATTAAATTATGATTAGTGACACTAATCATACACTAATACAATTACTTAACATTAATTATGCAAGACTAAAACAATTCATTAAAACAATGCATCCATAAGTATTTTTGAAATTACAAGAAAAGGAAAATACAAGAATACATTTCTAAATACTTTTATAAAAAAAAAAAAAAACAAAATACATCATTTTAATACTTAGAAATCAGCCAACAACACAAGGGAACACACTTTTGTGTCCCTTTGACTTTTTATAAAAATATTGAAAAGAATTATTCACTTTTTCTACTTTTCCAACATGTTGGTAAAGTATTAGACACCACCTTTATCATCATCATTTGCAAGACTAAAACTCTTCTATAAATAGAGGACTCATTTCCTCATTTCATTCACACCTTCAAAGCATAAACACCCTCTCATTCTCTATAGAAAAATCGGCCAAAGGGCCTAGTGCAAGGCCAAGAACTTGCAACTTTGTTCTTCATATTTTCTTCAAGTGTTCTTGGTGTTCTTCAAGGGTTTTGGTGCATATCTTGCAAGAATTTCAATTTCTACTCAAAATCATAATCCAAATACTTCAAAGTAAGTAAATACTAACTTATTTCATCATACATTTATGTTTATATAAGTCTTGCATAATATATATAATCACCAACAACAACAAGTTACATAAAAACTCAAGTTTATAAGTTTCTAGTTTTTATTTTTATGTTGTTTCTTTAAATGTGCATATGAATATATGAACACATTATAAACATGTTAATATTATGAAAACATGTGTTATATATGTGTTATATAACTTTTATAACTTTTATACAAGTAGTCTTTGAATAAACAACAAGAATCATAAGTTGTTTTAAGTTTATAAACTACGGATTTTCGGCAGAAAATTTATATCGACTTTGAAAAATCATAACTAATTCATAACTCAACGAAATGAGTTGATTCTTGTCTCAAAAGTTAGATCTATGTCTTAACTATAGATCTGTAATTTTTCATAATTTATTTTGAAGTTTAAGACCTCCAGAAATTATTTGGGAAACCGAAAGATTGACAGCTCAAAAATGGCCAACATAGCGTTTTTAACAAGCTTTTTCACCAACCTAAACAACTCGAAAAATGGCCGTTCTTGATTCTAAAAATCCTTTGTATATAGTAGTTTAATGTCCTAGAAAACCAAAGTCTAAAACATTTTGGAGCTTGGTCAAAAACAGCCTCAAAGTAGGCCGAAAAACCTCCGAAAAAGCTGGAAAATTATATATATATAAACTTGACGTTTTAAGCAAATCTTATTTATAAACTTGTAATGTTGGGTGATTTAAGATATAAAAATCTATAAATATACCTATTATCATATATTAGTGATATTAAGTCCTTATTATCATTTAGGACTCGGTTAAACACCTCCGGTTTCATCACCCATCAAACAACGCACATTGCATTTTTTGCGCATATTTTGCCATCGCAATTCCGGTGAGTCTTCATAGTCCCATTTTTACATTATTATGTTTAGGGATGAAATACATGTTTCGTTTTTTTTATGGACACGAAAACTTCTCGATTCCTATTGTGTATTACGTATGAGAATCTCCGCCCTTATATCATGAAATCGTTAGTTGCATTTGTTTGCAAGCGCGAATATATTGTGAATAGATCTATTGGGAGTCATGTCCCCCACTCGGGTTAGTGGTTTAGCTAACAGCGGGTGCATATATATTCAACTCACGGTATTACGTATGGGAATACTGCTCGGGGCAAAACTCATTCTAATTAAGCTTCGGTAACATGATGGTTTACGTAATACATCTCATGGAATTTATGATTTTTATAAATTCAACGCATCTGATAATGTCCATACAACTAGTCTTTTCGTGTAAACCTATGAACTCACCAACAATTTTTGTTGACGTATTTTAGCATGTATTTTCAGGTAATTAAGGCAAGTGCGCCTTTGAATCCACCAACTTTCAAGCTTCCGCATTTCATGGAGTCGCATGCATATTTCGAAACTAACGGAGATTTGACTGCATTATTTTTGGACGCATTAATTATGTATTAAAATCTCTGTATTACGCGAACCTCATTTCTTTCATTTTGTAAAACATTATTACATTCTTAAGTTTTAATGATGTATTATTTCGAAAACGTCCATTTAGTGGTCGTTCGTTATAATTATGGTTACGCTTCCGCACTCGTCACGACTCGCTACCAACCAAGGTAGCAGGGGGTGACACTACTGAAGCTGTAGTTAGAATAGGTCTAAAAAGTTTTTGGTGACTTAAAACTGCAGTCACTAAATCCTTAGTATTTCAATTTATATCTTATATTTTCTATTTATTTAATTATATTATACACTAAAAGCAATTAAAAACTACATAATATAACATAAAAGTAATTTGATTACTTGAATCGTAACTTGTACATTTTTTATATAATCCAAAAATAACAAAGTTAGTATAATAACAAGATTTGCTTAAACTTCAATCTATCCTAAACAAAAACTAAAAAAAGATGATGACAATTCTCATAGGTGAAATCATCCAATATGATGTGAAAGCCTTGCGATTAACAGCCCGAAACAACAAAAAAAAAAAACCAACCAATTAAATCGTAAAACAATTGCTACATCCATATACACTAATGGTAAATTGCCAATAATTCAACCAAATAACTTGTTATCATGATAATAACTAAAAATCATATGCATCAACCAAATAACAAGCATGAATAAAGTAATAAAAAAGAGTGATGTAAGTGAGTTTGTGTCTATAAACTCATCATACCTGGTTGGTTCAAACACCCCATCAAGCACCCATTGTCAAAATTGTACATGTCATCTAAAAATGAAAATTTTAAGTAGATTATAATATGATATATTTTACAGAACTCGGGTCATTTTGAAGACATAATACGTCTTGCAAGAACAAAAGTCAAGTAAAATGGACATTTGTGCTGATAACAACCATTAGCTCTATCAATAACTGAAAATATAAATAGTTATCATCTCTAAAGTACTCTAAGATTAGAAAACAAATATACAATGAGCAAGCTAGAAGATATAATCTTGAAAATTTTACTAACCTGATTCAAAACTTACTCCATGAACCATCCTCCTTACTTTCCATGTTTCCTTGTCAAAACATATAGCTGCAGTAAATTTAATGAAGCAACAATACCAAAACATTAACATTAATCCCAATTTCAAAAAATTATCAATTGATCATGTCTGATAGCTAACCTACATAAATTATTGAAGAAGAATCAAATTAAATGTATAAAACTTAGCAAGGAGCCAAAGACTAATAGCAAACATTGGTTGCTCTTTTTAAAAGGAAGACAAAGTATAACTGAAGCTCAGTAGTCAGAGTTATGAAATGAGCCAACATGAAGCTCTTGTGCTATAGTTTGAGCACTTAATTAGACTTAATTTAACAAACAATAAATATAAGAAAACATATACAATGGAAGGAAACATGAAACTTGATGGCTGAAATTGGAAAATACCAAACCATATAACCTTTAAACCTAAGTGAAAGTCAGATTCATAAAGAATGCAATTAAAAAAAACCTTCGACTGATATATGATCTAACAACGTATGAAATTAATAAAAGAAGCAATAATGGTTACTTAAGTGTTTTTGTTAATGATTAAAAAAATCATGTAACATGTAGTAATTAACTATCAAACATAACTTAATAGCATACATTGATTCCAAGAAATTATGACAGAAATACATATCTTAAAAGTTCAAAACATTTGTGAAACTCCTTTTTCAGTTCCAATCAACAAAAGAAAAGGCAAAAGTGATCACAATTGAATAATTAAAATATAATATCCTTTTCCCTCACTTAACTTCTACTGCAGTTCCCCAAATAATCATAAGAAGTAAAACAGAGCACCCCTGCTGCTGGATACATACCTCACCAAAAACGATTGAATGAAGGCACTAACTCCAGTTGGATAAAGGCCCTGTAAAATTAGCTATTAATTATTTGTTTTACAGATTTTGGGGTGTTACAAGAATTAGAAAAAGAAATTAGTACAATAAAACTCTTTAGAGAAACTGAATTCAGTTTACACCCAAAAATCTCAACCATACAAGTCTTTCAATAAATAGCCTAACAATCTGATTATCACTCTCACAAACGCAAATGCCAGAATCTGATTCATAATTCCTGTGTGTGTACGTAAACTAAAAGAAATGAATAGATCGAGAGATGAACTGAAAAATGAATAAAAGGCAAATCAAGGAAAGCTTTATTCATTTGATCACAGGAGGCATTGTAAGTGTACTGCAGGCAAGGAAAGCTTTATTCATTTGATTGTACAGAAATTAAGACTTAACAGACCCTCCTGTCGGAACACACATCGCATGCTTCCGTCTTGGGACTGTAAAGGGAACTTCGCTATGTTCATTTGTTTATTGAACCAATGATTATATAGTTTTGAGCATGCCAATATTATCATTGGAAAATTATTCTCACTTGAAGAGCATTGACCGGAAATTCTAGTGCCACACTTGTTTCCCATGGTTCATTCTGCACATGAAACTGAAAGAACATCAAGACAAAATCAAAAGTTTGAAGAAAATTAGGCTACCATTAGTTTAAGCCTAGTGATGAAATAAATTGCAACAATGTATCAACTTCAAATATGTTGAAATAATATTACCATAAAAAGGACGGAAAAAACAGTGATGGAGGTTAAAAAGTGATGTCAAATTACCATATATATTTAATGTTGGAACAATATTAGCCACATTACAGCCATGTTTAAATTCTAGGGTATAGGAGGGACAAAGTCTTGAATCCGCACAAGAAATCACGGGGAACTACTCTTACAATTGTTAGTTAGCAAAACAATTTGGCAAAAAAACAATAAGCCTGGATCGTTAGAACACAATATTAACTAAAAAATATATGGGCATTTTCCCAATTTGGAACTCTGTTTCACCATTTCTTTCCATGAAGAGGCAGATACCATGGCTGTGAATCAAACCATTGCTTCACCCCACCTCTGCTCCCATTTTGTTACTCTGTTCACCGTTTCTTTCCACAAATAGAGTTTGATAGGAAACATGATATGGATCAGGAATCCAATGAGCTTAAGAAATATAGATAACTAATGTTAGTGGCAATAGTTAGAATAATGGGCCTGAACTCATGTATGGGTGGGTTGTTTGAATACTATATAACTAGGGTTAGTGGGGTGGTGAGAGCTGGGCAGAAATATGTTATAGGAATCGGCTGTAAAGCTTCGGTAGAGGGTTTCGGTTTCGGCTGCAAAGCTTGGGCAGATGAAGAAGTCATTCAATTGATTCCTTCTACTGACATTGTTCTTCATTTATTTCAGTATTACTATCAATCATCCATACTTGTCTTTATTTCTATCCATTTTCTATAATCTGCTATTATTAGTTACTATTAGAACAACTGCCGGCTGAGGTCCCATTGGTGGCAGAGGAGCTGGACTCGCATCAGCAGCAATCAGAGTGGGTGGTTCACCTCTGCATGGCTTCAACAAGCTCACATGGAACACATTGTGGATGAGGGCCTCGAGAGGAAGCTCCAACCGATACGCAACAGGGCCCACATGTTCAAGAATTTTGTAAGGACCAAAATACTTAGGTCCTATTTTAGCTGACAAACGAACCCCCACCGTCGACTGCCTGTATGGCTGAAGCTTCAAATAAACCATATCCCCAACAGAAAATTCCACTTCATGCCGCTTAGAATCCGCTTTGGACTTCATACGATCGTTAGCCGCCAACAAGTTGGAACGTAAGTCATGTAAGACTTTGTCCCGATCAATCAAAAACTCCTCAACAGCTTGCACCCTTGAAGTACCCGGAACATACGTAAGAACTCGGGGAGGTGGGCGGCCATACACAACCTCGAATGGGGTCTTTTTTGAGGCCGAATGGACTGATGTGTTATTACTAAATTCTGCCCATGCAAGCTACTCAGCCCGTTTTTTTGGTCGGTCTCCTGCAAAACAACGTAGATATTGCTCAAGGGTGCGGTTGACTACCTCCGTTTGACCATCCGGTTGGGGATGGTAGCTAGAACTCAAACATAGCTCTATTCCCTGTAATTTAAAGAGTGCTTTCCAAAACGAACTTGTTGGGAAATATTCTAAGTAAGTCAATCTGTTAGATAGATTTCTCAAACTGTTAGTAGATTTTCTGTGTAATTACAAAGTTCAAGCTGTTAGTTGAGAAAATTCGAGCTGCTAGTACAAAAGTTCAAGCAGCCAGTATGCAAGTTCAAGCTGCTCAACAGCTCAATAAACAGAAAGTGCTGAAATTCAGGAAAAGATATATATTCGAAGATTCAAGCATATCTACTACCAGAGAAATCAGAGTTTCTCAAGGAAACAAATCAGAAAGCATTATATAGACATAGACTAAGTTTTATTGTAAGTTTTGCACGTACAACTTTATTTTCAGTTGTAATTGCATTTCTGATTAAGTTTTCACAAGCCTCTAAGGTTGTAAAACCCTAAGAACAATCTGTGTTCGTCGTCTAATGAAACAAATTAGAGGTGATTGTAATCATTGAGTTTGGTAATACAAGTGATCTTTGATTATTGATTATACTTATGTGTTATTTGTTTTGAAAGTTTTTCTTAAAACAGTTAAGTGTTATTCCACAAACTTCTTAATTGGACTTTGACTCAACACAAGGTTATTGGTTTTATACTCTGATTAATTCAAACCAGTTAATCTTAGGTAGTGATATTGATCTGGACAAGTGGTATCAGAGCCACAGGTCTTTCTTAGTTTTCAATATAAGAAGCTTTCTTTTGAAATTTTTAATTTTCTGCATTGGAATTTGATAATAGCAGTAGTGGATCTGGGCAAGGACTCAAAGTGCCTATGCTCAAACCCACTGAGTTCGAGATGTGGAAACTCAGGATTCAACAACACATTCAATTTATTGATTATGTCATATGGGAAGCTGTTGAATTTCCTCTGTAGTTGATCCTGAACTTGATGCTGAGGGCAAGCCCATAAAAACACCTCCAAAGACTGAACTTGAAAGAAAGGCTAGAATGAATGAAGTGAAAGCTCTTACACTTTTACAGATAGCCATTCCTAATGCTTATCAACACCAGTTTAAAAAGTTCTATACTGCTCATTCTCTTTGGATTGCCTTAGAGAAAAGATTTGCTACCAATGCTAGCACCAAAAGAAATCAAAAAGATCTTCTGAAACAGCAGTATGTAAACTTTTCTGGTGGCAAGAATGAAAACCTTACTCAAATCTTTGACAGGTTTAATAAACTGATAGGTGAATTGGAGAGTGCCAAAGTCAGCTTGGATCAAGATGAAGTAAACAGAAAATTCCTTAGATCTCTTGGTGAAGAGTGGACAGTCTATGCTGCCCAATGGAGAACCAAAGACATTCTTGATGAAATAGAGTTGGATGACCTTTAGAACAGTCTGAGAGTGTTTGAAACTGAGATTGAAACTAAAAAGAAATCCTTTTCTTATAATCATAACACTGCTCTGCTGTCATCAGCATTAACTGAAAAATCTAACTGTTGTGATTCATTTTCAGGTACTGATGGTAACTCTACTGAAGCTCATTATGAAGCTTTTGTTGCCAATGATGGACTGTTTGCTCTAAATGCTGAAGATTTAGAACAAATCCATCCAGATGCTCTAGAAGAGATGGACTTGAAATGGCAGCATGCAATGTTGACTATGAGGGCTAAAAGGTTTCTGAAAAGAACTGGCAGATCCAACTTCCAAGCCAGACCAGAAGGCAAACCAGCATTTGTTAAATCAAAAGTTGAATGCTTTAAATGCCACAAGCTTGGCCACTTTGCCAGAGAATGCAGATCCCAAGGTCAACAGCCACGAAGACCACAGCAAACTAATCAAGCTTCATCATCACAAGCACTTGTTTCTCAAGAAGACAATGTGTTTGACCGGAGTGATCAGACAGAGAAAGAGTTTCAAAATCAAGCTCTCATGGCAAAAACATCTAATGTCACTTCCACTGAACTACCATCTGAGGTAAATGCTAAACTCTGCTCTCAAACATGCAAAAATATGGTTAAAAAGTACAGAGATCATAATGAGAACATGTGTAAAACTCTAGCTAACATGGAAGAAAGGAGATATGAGTACATGCAGGCTATAGAAGATCTTGAAAAACAGATCAATGACTATAAAGATAATGAGATTCAAATAGGACATGATACAACATATCATGAGTGGGAGAAAAAGGAGCTGAATAAGAAAATAGAGTCTTTAAATAAGAAATTAGATGAGGCTGAACAGAAGGTGTTAGAAGCTAACAAGAAAATAGAATCTGTCAATATAGATTTAGGAAATTTCAAATTGGCAAATCAAAAGCTGGAACACCTAATAGAAGTTCAATTTAAAGACAGGGTAAAATCTCAAATCAATCCCAAAGAAGGTATAGGATACAGAGCCACTCCACCCCCATACAACAACAAATACATTCATCCAATGAGTGAAGTTGCTGATAGGCTTGTTAATGAACCATTAGATGAGTCCATGACAACTGTAGATCCTATCCTTGAAAACAGTCCTGAATCAAAAGGAGAAATGATTCTAAATGAAGACTGTGAGTGCAAAGAAGTTGAGAGAGAACACAAAACAATGAGTGCTCCTATAAAAACCTCTACCCCCAGTAAGAAAGAAAAAGAGAAGATGAGTGTATGCCATGCTGCTCCACATGATTCTGTACCTTCTAACTGTAACACTGCATCTTCCTCAAAAGGTAATAAAAGGGGTACGACTGTTCCAATCTGCACTTGCCAAAAGCATGGTGTCCAAAAGTTTCCCACACAACAGCAGGTAAGGGGAAATCAAAGGAACAAGAACCAGTTATGGTCCAATAAAACTAGTTCTCCAATCAAAACAGTCAAAAGATGTTTCCATTGTGGCAGGAAAAATCATTTGGCCAGGCATTGCTTGTACAAACCTTCTGTTGCAAAATAGACTATGGTCCAGAAACAGGCATTTGTTCAAAATACAAAAACTTCAAAGGCCAAATCACCTCTTACACCAGTTCCAAAGAAGACAGTTGATCACAGGTTCTTAAAAGTCAATAAAAAACAGTCCACACACCAGAAACAAGTTTTGGCAAAACCTAAATCAAATTTTAAACAGATATGGTGTGTTAAAGGCAAAATCTCAAATCAAACTGTTGATACAAAAGTTGAAACTGGTAGTGCAAACTCTGAAGTTGTTAGCACTTAAAACCAAGTTCAAACTGCTAAGCTTAAAACTGGAACTGGTAATGGATCATCTGAGACTGTTAATGCAAAGGTTGGAAAGAACACCTGGATACCTCATGTCATGACTAAATATTCTTAGCAGAATCCACCAGTTGATCTCACTAAGTATAAAAAGTCACAGACAGTGTTTATTTATGTCAATGCACAAGGACAACCCAAAACCAACTTGGTATAGGTTTTCTCCACTACTAACTAAGCTTTTATTTGTGCAGGGCACCCACAGGTCAGAACATAAAACAAGATGGCATTTGGACAGTGGATGCTCTAGGCACATGACAGGCAATTCTGAATGCTCGTCAAATTTCAAAGGCTTTGAAGGAGGGTTTGTTGCATTTGGAGGAAATTCTAAGGGTGGTAAGGTCACGGGTAAAGGTACTGTCAAAGTAGGCAATATGCTTTTCAATGGTGTTTTGTATGTTGAACAGCTGAAGTACAATTTATTAAGTGTGTCTCAAACCTGTGATAAACAAAACCTTGTTGTCTTCACAGATTCTGAGTGCATTGTTCTTTCAAGAGATTTTAAAATACCTGAAAATCTTGTTTTACTTAGAACACTAAGAAAGGATAATGTCTACTGTTTGGACACAGATCTTTTATCCAAGTCAAGTACTCTAAGCTGTTTGATATCCAAAGCATCGTCTAATGAATCTGCTCTTTGGCACAGAAGGATGTGTCACATGAACTTCAAGTCTATGAATGTTTTAGTCAAAAAGAATTTGGTAAGAGGTTTACCACAAAGGGAGTTCATCTATGATGATCATTGTTTAGCATGTCTTAAAGGAAAGCAACACAAAACTTCTCATAAGGCCAAAGAAGTAAATTCAATCTCATCTGTTCTTCATCTTATTCATATGGATCTCTTTGGTCCAACATCTGTTTTGAGTTTGAATAAATTAAAGAGCTTACTGTTTAGTCATTGTTGATGATTTCACCAGATTCACATGGGTATACTTTCTTAGGACTAAAGATGAAACTGTTGAGCTAGTTAAATCATTTATTCTTAAGATAGAAAACCAATCCAACTTAAAAGTTAAGGTGATCAGGTCAGACAATGGAACTGAGTTTAAAAATCATATCCTAAACAATTTCTGTGAGTCTAAAGGTATTGCTAGGCAATATAGTGCACCAAGAACACCACAACAAAATGGTGTAGCTGAAAGAAAGAACAGAACTTTAATTGAGGCTGCTAGAACCATGCTAGCTGATTCCAAGCTGCCAATGACCTTTTGGGCAGACGCAGTCAATACAGCTTGTTATGTTCTAAATAGGGTTCAGGTTGTTCAATCACAAGGGAAAACTCCATATGAATTATTCCATCATAGAGTCCCCTTAATAGCCTTTCTAAAGTGTTTTGGATGTTCATGCACCATTCTTCACACTAAGACTCACTTGGGAAAATTTGAATGTAAGGCTGAAGAAGGTTTCTTTGTAGGATACTCTACTCAAAGCAAAGCCTATAGGGTGTATAACAGTGTGTCTAAAACCATTGAAGAAAGTGCCAATGTTGAATTTAATGAAAACACTACAAATGTCAAAGGCACTGGTCCTGATTGGTTGTTTGATTTAGATTCACTAACTAATTCTCTGAGCTTTGTTGAGTATACTACAGAAACTGATGAAAACAGGGTTGAAGCTGCCAACACAAATTCTCATGCTGGTAGCACAAATGTTCAAGATGTTGGCACAAAGTTTCAGACTGTTGAAGATTCTGATCAATGGAATGAGTATACTGTTATACCACTTCTATCTTGTGACCCACCAGGGGTACTGGATGCCCAACATGATTCAAATACAAATTATGAAGTGCCAATCCCAAGTCCTGAGGGAATAGGTCCATCACAAAGGGAAATAGTCCCATCTTCTAGTCAAGCTGTTCCTGAAGCTGAACCATCAAGTGGTCCTGAAGGATATGATACAAATCTAGGAACTTCTTTTCAGACAGACAGAGAGCCAACACTCAGAGTTCACAAGTATCACACTCTAAATCAGATAATGGGTGATCCACGCACTCCTGTGCAGACAAGGACAATGGTTCATAAGGAGTCTACTGATGCTGAATCAGCAGTTCCTGAATTCAGTCTAGATGCCTTTGAACATGCATGTTTCATGTCACAATTAGAACCTAAGAAGGCATCTGAGGCTTTGAAAGATCCATCTTGGATTGAGGCAATGCAGGAAGAACTACTGCAATTCAAGATTTAAAATGTCTGGACTCTAGTTGATCTTCCTAAAGGCAAAAGAGCAATTGGTACAAGATGGGTGTTCAGAAACAAGAAGGATGAGAGAGGGATAGTAATCAAGAACAAAGCAAGACTGGTAGCACAAGGTTACACTCAAGAAGAAGGAATAGATTATGATGATGTCTTTGCCCCAGTGGCAAGAATAGAAGCCATCAGACTGTTCCTAGCCTATGCATGTTTCAAAGGGTTTAAAGTGTATCAAATGGATGTGAAGTCTGCTTTCCTGTATGGCACAATCGAAGAAGAGGTCTATGTGTGTCAACCCCCTGGATTTGAGAACTACAAGTATCCAGACAGAGTCTACCAATTAGACAAAGCCCTCTATGGACTCCACCAAGCCCCCAGAGCATGGTATGACACTCTGTCATCATACCTTCTACAGAATGGATTCAAGAGAGGTACTCTGGAAAAAACATTGTTCACAAAGTCCATCAAATCTGAGATTCTGCTTGTTCAGATCTATGTTGATGATATCATCTTTGGGTCTACTAATGACAGTCTGTGCAAAGAGTTTGAGGCATTGATGCATAAAAAGTTTCAAATGAGTTCAATGGGAGAACTCACCTTCTTTCTAGGATTGCAGGTCAAGCAGAAGCCCATAGGACTTTGTATAAGTCAATCAAAGTATGTTAAAGAAATACTGGAAAAGTTTGGTTACAAAGATACCAAAGTTGCTAGTACTCCAATGGACACTCACAAGCAGCTTGATGCAGACAAAGATGGAATAGATGTGGACATTCACTTATACAAATCCTTGATAGGTTCACTTATGTACCTCACATCTTCTAGACCTGATATAATGTTTGCTGTTTGTGTTTGTGCCAGGTTTCAATGTGCTCCAAAGGACTCACACTTATTAGTTGTTAAGAGAATCTTTAGATATCTCAAAGGCCAACCTCATTTGGGCCTATGGTATCCTAAAGACTCTCCTCTTGAACTAACAGCCTATTCTGACAGTGATGATGGAGGATGCAACATTGACAGAAACTCCACAACTGGTGGATGTCAATATCTAGGAGCAAGACTGGTCTCTTGGCAGTGCAAAAAGCAAACAACTGTCTCCACCTCATCTACTGAAGCAGAGTATGTAGCAGCTGCCAGCTGCTGTTCCCAAGTGATGTGGGTTCAATATCAACTGAGAGACTATGGTATGAACTTCTTATCCACTCCTATTTACATTGACAACTCAAGTGCAATAAGCATTGTACAAAGTCCAGTGAAATTTCCCAAAACCAAGCTTATAGACATCAGATTTCATTTTATAAGAGATTGTAATGAGAAGAAATTAATCCAAGTTACCAAAATTCATACTGATGATCAGTTAGCTGATCTATTTACAAAACCATTTGGTGTAGGAAGATTCACCTTCCTAGTATCAAATATTGGCATGGTTAATATGGATTAATTTGCTTTTCATCATTCTCTCTTCTTTTATAAAGAATATATCTATTTCATATGCTTGATTAAGGGGGAGACACTGTTTCATTAGAATATGCTTACTTTTCAACTAACAGCTTGAATCTTTTCTCAAGCTGGTAGTTCATTTCACTCGGACTGTTAGTTGTTTCACTTGATCTGTCAAGGTGTGTAGGGTAATTTTGTAAATTCTTATAAGTGTGTGCGTGAGATTAGATATTTTCGAACCCCCCAAACCTTTAAAGGTCCCATTTTCGTTCAATTGCAACTACCAGTTGCAAAAATATCTTCCAGGACCTTCCTTTTCTCTCTGAGCGATTCACACACACTTCTCTGAAACCCTAAATCACCGTTTGATCGTCAATGGAGTTTGTCAAAGTACACAACTGTCTCCCATATTCTCTCAAACACACTGACCTTCAACCATTCCAAGACATGATGGACTTCCTTTGAAGTTCCCATATCCATCATGCCCTCACTATCAATCCCACAATCTATATATGTCATACAGAACAGTTTTGGAAATATGCCTCTGTCCAAACCACCAATGGAGTCACTTCTTTGACTTCGAAAATCGATGGCAACACAGTCACCATCACTGAGGACATCATCCGCCAACACTTGCATCTTCAAGATGCCACAGGTATTTCTGATTTATCTCCTACTGCCTTACATGAAGGCCTTTTGCTATAGGGTATAGGGGCCCTACTGATTCTTTCACATTCTTTAAAACTCATTTTGCCCCTAAGTGGAAATACCTTGTACATATTATACAACAGTGCATAAGCCCTAAAAGAACTGGTTGGTCAGAATTTTCTTCTAATATAGCCACTGCCTTAGTGTGTTTATCTACGGGCCAACAGTTCAATTTTTCAAATATGATTTTTCAGGGTATGTTAAGGCATCATGCCCTAAAGAATGGGAAATTTTTTATGTATCCTCGATTTTTGGCTGAAATAATTGCAAGAACTTGCAATAATTTCAATGTACATAAAAGGATTCATGTTTCCCATAGGCACTCTTTACCATCAATAAAACGTCTTTTGAAATCTAGTGCCAACTTTTTGAGTATAGATGTCCCATTGCCCTCTGCAATGTTGGGCATCGATCCTATAAACAGAGGAGAGGGTCCTTAGCAGGCTCAGCCTTCCATCACTGCTTCACACCCAGGACCCCAACCCACTCCTCATGATACAAATACTCCATCTGCTCCTTCTGTCAAACCCACATCCGCACTCATACTATATAAAAGAAAAAGGGTTTCAGGAGCTCCTTCCTCCTCAGCCCAAATACCAGAGCCAAATATCCTTGTGCAGGAGGACACTTCTGTACAGAATATCCAAAGGGCACCCACTGAGGACTCTCCCATCCTCAATTTGGAGGTAGCCATCCCAACAGAGGATGTCCATATGGGTTCTGTGGCTGACACTACTGGTGTTTCTTCACAAGACGCACAGGACAGTGTCAACATCAATAAGACCACACCCATGGCAACAGAGGGTGTGCACGCACCTTCTGGAAGTCCCGAGTACCAAGAACAGAGGGGCCCAGATGTTTCTACTTCTGGAATTCCTGCCAGTGATAGATCACAAGTACCACTTTCATTTGCTGATCTTGAGGCTAGTCTGCAACTCATGATATTGACGGATCCTCTGCTGAAACCTGTTGTAGCAGTATTGGAACATTACTAGTCCCTTATTGCTACACAGGGGGCACAATTTCTAGCACTTCAACAAAAGTTGCAGCTCAACACCAGAGAATGGATTATTTTCATAAGGGGTTCACCCTCTGTGGCAATAAGATCATTCAACTTAAGAAGATGATTCGAACCCTAATGGCAAAGGTTGTAGGTCCTCCTGACCAAACCAATGCATCCAAAAAGGGGGAGAATCAGGAGATCCCTAGTTCAGTCCAAACAGCTTCAACTTCTGCTCCAACAGTCCCAGATTCTAGGCTAACAGTCCCAACAGCTACTCAAGCTGTTAGCCTAGAAACTCAAGCTACTCCAATCCGAACAACTGGGGTTGTTATTAGAGAAGGGAATCAGGCTCCTGTTAGTACATTCCAAGCTACAACAACTGCAACCAAAGATAAGGGCAAGGGCATACTCATAGAATCTCCAAAGCTTAAATTTTCATCTAAAGAAGCCCAGGTTGCTCATGATGCTGAATTTGCTAGAAAATTAGCAGGCCAACAGGATGATCTCTTGGACCAGCAACCCCATGCTCAAATGAAAGATGATGAAACCTTAGGTGATTAATTTCTCTTCATCAGAAGAAAAGAAAAGGGTTTGTGGTCAATCAGAATCAGAAGAAAAGGAAAATGCCAACAGGGCATTCAAAGGCAGAGCACAGAAGATTTTTGATCAATTTCTCTTCATCAGTTGGAATTCCAAAGAAAATGGCTCAGTCAAGGGAAACTGAAAAGCTACAAGAAATACATGACAAAGAGATGGAAAAACGAAAAGCAGTCAAAGTCTCCCATCAAGTCCAAAGCCAACAAGAACCAGTTCAAGCTGGTGTAAGTGGTCTTCAAGCTGGTATAAGTGATAATCAAGCTGGTGTCAATGATCCTTCTCCTCCTGTTCAAGCTGCTGCTACTAATCCTCAAGCAGAAGCCATTCAACAAGCAAAGCTTGATCAGGTAAAAAGGGTGATGTTTGAGCATCAGCTTCAAAAGGCAATGGAAAATGAAAAGTCCCTCGATCAGCATGACTTCTCCAAGCCCCCTATTACATACGGGTATGCTAAGTCAATGACATTGATTTAAAATATCATTTTGTAGTCAGAAGAGAAGTTGGTCCTGAGGCAGAATACAAGAGTATGGTGCACCTAGTTCAAGGGATGACCAGCGATGAACTGACTCGAATGCACCATATTGGAACAGTGATTCAGTCTAGATCTTCACTACTCCAGGTAAAGCAGGCTATAAAGGATTTGAAAAGCATTTTTGATCCAGAGTCTATCAGAAAAGATATAGAAGATGCCAAGGATATGAAGATTGCAAATGTTGATCTGTATGTGAAATCGAAGACATATAGACTCAGATTTGCAAATGGATCCAGCATGTTCTTCAATTTTGAATTCTTTGATCTTCCAAGGGCATGGTTAGTGCAACTGAGCTCAGTGAAGATATACTCTGATATAGAAGAAATGAAAAGAGAATTTTTGAAGGCAATTAAGCAGAAACTTTCACAACTGTAAGTTTTTGGATGCCTTAGTTTGTAGATAACAGTTTTACTTTGTTTTATTTCCTTATTTGTATAGAAACTTAAAGTCTTGTGTAAAGAATTTAAGTTAGGGGGAGATTGTTGGGAAATATTCTAAGTAAGTCAAGCTGTTAGATAGATTTCTCAAACTGTTAGTAGATTTTCTGTGTAATTACAAAGTTCAAGCTGTTAGTTGAGAAAGTTCGAGCTGCTAGTACAAAAGTTCAAGCTGCCAGTATTCAAGTTCAAGCTGCTCAACAGATAGTCTTCAAGCTGCTCAACAGCTCAATAAACAGAAAGTGCTGAAATTCAGGAAAAGATATATATTCGAAGATTCAAGCATATCTACTACCAGAGAAATAAGAGTTTCTCAAGGAAACAAATCAGAGAGCATTATATATACATAGATTAGGTTTTTCTATTGTAAGTTTTGCACGTACAAGTTTATTTTCAGTTGTAATTGCTTTTCTGATTATGTTTTCACAAGCCTCTAAGGTTGTAAAACCCTAAGAAGAATCTATGTTCTTCGTCTAATCAAACAGATTAGAGGTGATTGTAGTCATTGAGTTTGGTAATACAAGTGATATTTGATTATTGATTATACTTATGTGTTATTTGTTTTGAAAGTTTTTCTTAAAACAGTTAAGTGTTATTCCGCAAACTTCTTAATTGGACTTTGATTCAATACAAGGTTATTGGTTTTATACTCTGATTAATTCAAACCAGTTAATCTTAGGTAGTGATATTGATCTTGACAGAACTAATAAAGACTTTATCCCGGTCACTCACTATCGTGGAAGGAATTCCATGCAACTTGACAATGTGTGACATAAACTCTATAGCAATTATAGCTGCAGTGAACGGATGTCAGATTAGCACAAAATGCACATACTTGGATAGGCGGTCGACAACTACCATAATGGTAGTGAACCCATTAGAAGGAGGCAACCCCTCTATGAAATCCATACTAATGTCCTCCCAAATCCGAGACGGTATAGGCAGTGGTTGGAGCAATCCAGCGGGACGACAACTTTCAGTCTTGAATCGTTGACATACATGACAATTGTGAATAAACCTTTTCACCCCTTCTTTGATGCCGGTCCACCAAAACTACCCTTCACACGAGCCAAAGTCTTATGGAATCCAAAATGGCCTCCTTCAGGAGAAGCGTGAAAATGTTGCAAGACTTTGGGGATAAGAGATGAGGTTGGACTTAACAAAATCACGTTCTTACGGAACAAAACCTCATCCCGTTGCACCAAGTGAGACCTGAATTTTGTATGGAAGCCCTCGGGTAAATTATGGTATTAAGTATCCCGCTTGACTTCCTGTTGCAACTCTGCCCACCAGCCCGCCGTAACATGTGAAACGGCCAAGAAGCTAAATTCAGGCTGCCCCGATAATGCATCTGTCCCAATATTGGTTACCCCGTTTAAACTCAACCCGGAAATCGTAACCCATCAACTTCGGAAGCCATCGGGATTGGGCCGGTGTGGAAACACATTGATCCAACAAATATTTAAGACTAATGTGGTCCGTCTTGACCACAAAAGGCCGACCCAACAAATAAGACTTCCACTTCCTGACTGCCTTGACTATAGCCAACATTTCTTTTTCATAAGTGGACCAAGACAACATAGTCCCTTTCAAGGGGGCACTATAATACGCGATTGGACGACCTTGCTGAGTAAGGATGGCCCCAATACCCACCCCACTAGCGTCACATTCGACTAGTAAAAGACTTAGACCAATCCGATAACCCCAAGGTTGGAGTGGAATCCCAAAAAAAACAAGGCGAGTTGCCACCAATCTATGGAGAGGAGCTGCCATGGTACCAAAGTTTTTAATAAACTTTCGATAATACCCAGCAAGGCCTAAAAACCCATGGACAGCTTTAGCATTTTTTTTGGTGTTGGCCAATCTAACACAGCCTGGACTTTGGATTGGTCAACCGCCACTCCAGAAGAGGATATGACATGGCCAAGATAATTAACTTTGGATACCCCAAAACAACATTTACTCACCTCTTTCTCTTAGTAGCCAAAATTCCCAAAACAATAGACATGTTTTGTAAGTGATCATCTAAGGTTCTTGAATAAACCAATATATCATCAAAAAACACAAGTACAAACTTACTTAGGTGAGGCCGGAGGAGATCATTCATTAAACCTTGGAACGTTGCCGGTGCATTCATAAGCCCGAAAGGCATCACAACAAATTCATAATGCCCGTCATGTGTCCGGAAAGCCGTTTTACCAATATCTTGCTCACGCACGCGTATCTAATGGTACCCGGAGCGGAGATCCAACTTAGAGAAAATAGCTGCACCGTATAATTCATCCAGGAGCTCGTCAATAACCGGAATTGGGTACTTATCCTTGATGGTGATCTCATTCAAGGCCCGGTAATCTACACAATCACCAAGTACCGTCACTCTTTTTAACTAGTATCACCGGTGATGCGAATGGACTATGGCTAGGCCGGATGAAACCTTGGTGGAGCAATTCCCTAACTTGTTTCTCAATTTCCGTTTTTTGGTAGTAAGGCTGGCGGTAAGGACGGGAGCTCACCGGTTTAGCACCCGACATTAAGGGTATGTGGTGATCTTGAGAACGGATCGGGGGGGAGGCCTCGGGGTTATTGGAAAACGCTATCGTACCTCTTTTGTAATTTCTGGATAGCCAAACAGGGAACAGGACCCGTCGGCTTGGGCACACCACGAGGCTCAATCTGTAAGAAGTATGCTAACCCCTGCAAAGCTACGAGTTCATTGGCGGGAACTGCGTGTAGCTCGGCAGCCTTGAGCCCTTGAAGAGTATGAGTTGCCCCAACGAATTTGAACCCAATAGTGAGGTTCTGATAATCGACTTCCACCGGTCCTAAAGTCTTGAGCAATTGAACCCCCAACACAACAGAGCAAGCTCTGATACAGGTAAAACCCAAAAATCAGTTGCAATCGTATACCCCTGGATGAGGAGCGAGAGGTCTTCAACACGACCTGCACAAAGCACCGTTTCCCGATTTCCCACGATAAACTCAAAAGTGATCTCTCGATCAATAATCAGTCCAAACCGGTCAACCAACTTCTGGTCAATGAAATTATGGGTGCTCCCGCCATCAACGAGGATCACCACATCTTTGGTCTGAAGCTTCCCGGGCAACCGTAGGGTTTGAGGGTGAATAGAACCGGTTATAGCATGGAAGGAGATTTCGGCCTACGGTTCGGCGTAATCAGCGGCAGGGAAGTCAGCTGTCGGCGGCGATTCTTCATCTTCCCCCACATCGTAAATCATGAAGAATTGAGGTTTGGTGTAGTGGTGGCCTGGAACGTACTTATCATCTCAATAATAACATAAACCCCTAGCACGACGTGCCTTGGCGTTCACGCTGGAGATTCTACGGGTAGAAGAAGGACTGGGTAAAGCTAAAGTGTTGGATGGCCCAGGGCCTAAGATCCCAGCCGAATCGGTAGAGGGTAAACAGCCCACCGAAGGAGATGAACGGTAGAACTGAGGGGGTTTCTTAGAAAGGCCCAATTTTTCCTCTGTGATTCTGGACAACGCCATGGAATCGACAAGGGACCGAGGCTTCTTCATCTTGACTTCCAATCAGACCTCATCCTTGAGACCCCCAATGTAACACGCTGTTAAAAACTCTTCAGAAAGTCCATCCACCTGATGAGACAACGTCTCGAAGGACTCCTGATATTGTGCGACCGTTGTAGTATGTTTGAGGCGGGAAAAAGCTTCGGCTGCATTTTCATAATCAGTCGGCCCAAAATGTGCCAACATCGCCTGAGAGAACTCCCGCCAAGTCACTGGTCCTTTAAGTTTTGTGAACCAACAGTGCCATTGTAGGGCAATACCGTCGAGATGGACCGAAGCCAAATCGACTTGTGCCTCCGGAGCAACATGCTGGATTTCAAAGTATTGGGAGGCCTGGTACAACCAACCGGTTGGGTCGCCTCCGCTGAAATGAGGAAACTGAAGCTTGAGGTACGGTTCATGCTTGTCACGTGAGCCAGACGCACCGTCGTGCCAGTCATGCTTGATGGTCTGGAATTCGTTCAACAACTGCTGGAACATATCGTTAACTTTGGTGAATTGGTCTTGCGTCTCTTGTTGGAATTGTTCGATGGATTTCTTACTGGTGACCATTGGATCAAGACTGCTCTGATACCATTAATGTGGGTCAAACAATCAGATACAATAGTAGCCAGTGTAGGAGAAGAAACAGAGAGAAATTAGGTGAGAGATTTGGAACAATTTTCTGTTCCCTTTCTTGATAATCCGACGAGATTACATAAAAAAGAAAAACTACAATTAACTACTCTCCACATGGAGGATATCATGGATCACTACTCCTTTATTTTAGGAATACTACTAGGAGTACTCCACGACACACAGAAGCTAAACAAACTGAAATAAAGCTATAACAAATAATTAATAAAGTAATAAAGGTATTAATAAAGCTAATTAAATAATTAAGTTGTAACGCTGACTTCGGTAAGTATCCGCAACATAGACATTGATGACGATGCGTTAAGCAGCATCGACAATGAAGCCGGGAGAAATCAGCGACAAAGGCCAGCCGACGACGTGGTAGGTGGCCGGCGAATGGAGACTTGAGACGTTTTTAGTGTTTAAATTCCTAGGGATTAAAAAAGTAAATTCAACTTCAAATCATCCTTTTTGTTGTTATTTTTTTATGTTTTAAAATTAGTTTTTAGGTAATCTATTTTCAGTCGGTATAGCACATAAAGGTCGCTTGTACAAAACCGGGCTTGACCGGGTTTCGGTTCACGTTTGAAAACCAAACCGGGTTGGGTCAATTGTCAAAAACCAGCTTGGCTAAATAACCGGTTCGGGTTGAACCCGGTTTGGGGGTTGGAAAACCAAACCCTAATCCAACCGGTTGGGGCCGAATTCTAACTAGTTCGGGTTGGAAAACCCAGTCAAACCGGTTTGAACCCGTTTTTTAATTTTTTTTTTATAAATTCCATCAAACACTTCCTTTTTAACTAAAAAACTTATTACAACATTTTATTTTACTAAAAACTTTTTGAAACATATTTAAAAATTTATTCAAACATTTTATTTTACTAAAAACTTATCCAAACATATTAAAAAACTTATTCAAACATAATTAAAAACTTCAAAATTTATAAAATATACTAAAACTTACTAAAAACTTCAAATTTCATTAACTAAAAACATCAAAGTTACATTTTTTATATTAACTACTAAAAACTTTGTAATCAAAATATAATTTCTATTCAAACGTAAACATACTAAAAAACTTCAAATTTTATTTATTAATATATACATCAAAATAAAGTTTAAACATAAACTTAATTCAAATGTAAACTTGTTATACATAAAACTCAAGTCACATTCTGTAGGTCCCGAGAGGTTCCCAAAGTATATAGTTATAAGCTGTAGAGGGGGGGTGAATACAGCAATTTAAAAACTAGACACTCTTTTCTCAATGTTTGTATGTATTATCAACAATTTGTTAATTACAAACAACCTTGAATGCGGAATAGTTCAAGCTGAGATGACAGATACAACAGTATGCTTACTAGTCTAAGACAGACTCAAACTAGTATACAATGAATACACTCACTAAGAAGCACTCACTGTGTTTTACAAGACTTAAAGGAACGGCTTATGTAAAACAGCTTATACACACAGATGCTGGTTTACACAGAAGGTTTGCATGCATGAAAATCACACTTGCACGTTCACTCTTGGGTTTCAGCACTTAGCTTTCTTCACACTTCTTTCTGTCCTTAGAAGCTTCCTTTTATACTCACCTAGAGGATCTAAGAGAAACATCTTCATTGGACGGAATGAAAAAGGAGAAGCCTTGTTGAAAAGACAACATAACCTTTTCTGCACTTTTCTGAAAAGCAGACTTGTCTTCATATGTGCAGAACTTTTGTCTTTTTACTTTGTCTACTGTTGCATTGCCTTTAACTAATTTAGGAATGTCAACTTTCCGTCTTTCTTCCTTGTAAAGGCCTATTTTGATATAAGAAAAAGGTCTGTCACCCTTTTTCAAATAACCTTTTGTCTTCATGTTACAGAACAGCTTGGGCAGGCTGAGCAGTTCTGTTTTCCACTTTATCTTCGACTTTGTAAACTGATCTTGTAGTCAAAAACAATACATGATGACTTGGAAACATATTCCATAAAGTGTTTAGCCTGTTCACAAAGAACAGGTTCTGTTCACAAAGAACAGAATACTTTAAAATTGCCCAAGCTGCTCAACAGTGTAGAGCAGCGTAGACAGTTTATGTCCAGCCTGTTCAGCAGACAGAGCAGCTTGGACAAACTGTCTTAGTTGCAACACATGCAACATATAGAACAGCTTTAGACTGATATTGCAAATCTTTTTCAGGTTTCAACAAGGCATATAACAGGCCTTAAATTCAACCTTCAAATGCATCAACAGGTTTGATTATAAATCTCCCCCTCAGATGTAGAACAGGTTTGACTGAGGCCTTTTTGTGCCTAACATGATCTGTATAACAGTTTAAGAGTGTTTGAGACTGAGATTGATGCTAAAAAGAAATCCTTTTCTTATAATCACAATACTGCTCTTCTGTCTTCTGAAAAATCTAATAACTCTGATTCTTTCTCAGGTGGTGATGGCAACTCTGCTGAAACTCACTATGAGGCTTTTGTTGCCAGTGATGGATTATTTGCTCTAAATGTTGAAGACTTGGAACAAATCCATCCAGATGATCTTGAAGAGATGGATTTAAAGTGGCAGCATGCAATGTTGACCATGAGGGCCAAAAGATTTCTGAAAAAAACTGGTAGGACCAACTTTCAAGCCAAGACAGAAGGCAAACCATCTTTTGATAAATCAAAAGTGGAATGCTATAAATGCCATAAGCTTGGTCACTTTGACAGAGAATGTAGATCTCAAGGTCAACAGCCATCAAGGACTTCACAACCCATTCTAACATCATCATCAACAGCACTTGTCTCTCAAGAAGACAATGTGTTTGACTGGAGTGATCAGACAGAGGAAGAATTTCAAAATCAAGCACTTATGGCAGAAACATCAAATGTCTCCTCCACTGAACTTCCCTCTGAGGTAAATTCTAAACTCTGCTCTCAATCATGCAAAAATATGGTTAAAAAATACAGAGATCATAATGAGAGCATGTGCAAAACTCTAGCTAAGATGGAAGAAAGGAGATATTAATACATGCAAGCCATAGAAGATTTGGAAAAACAGATCAATGATTATAAGGATAATGAGATTCAAATGGGGTATGATAGAACCTATCATGAGTGGGAGAAAAAGGAGCTAAATAAGAAAATAGAATCTCTGAATAAAAAGGTAGAAGAGACTGAACAAAAGGTGTTTGAGGCTAATAAGAAACTAGAATCTGTTAACATAGATTTAGGAAACTTCAAGTTAGCAAATCAAAAGCTGGAACACTTAATGGAAGTCCAATTTAAAGATAGAGTGAAATCTCAGGTCAATCCCAAAGAAGGAATAGGATACAGAGCTACTCCACCTCCATACAATAACAACTACATTCATCCAATGAGTGAGGTTGCTGATAGACTTGTCAATGAACCACTAGATGAGTCTATGACTATTGTAGATCCTATCCTTGATAACAGTCCTGAATTAAAGGAAGATAAGAGTCAAAATAGAGACTGTGACACAATGAGTGCACCCATAGAGGTCTAAGCCCCCAGTAAGAAATGAAAAGAGAAGATGAGTGTATGCAATGCTACTCCACAAGTTTCTGTACATTCTAACTGTAACACTGCATCTTCATCAAAAGGAAATAAAAGAGGTAAAACTGTTTCTGTCTGCACATGCCAAAAGCATGGTGTTCAAAAGTTTCCTAAACAACAGCAGGTAAGAGGAAATCAGAGAAACAAGAACCAGAAATTGGCAGAAAAGTCTGGTTTTCCAATTCAAACTGTCAAAAGATGTTTTCACTGTGGAAGGAAGAATCACTTAGCCAAAGATTGTTTTTACAAACCAGCTGTTGCAAAACAGACTGTGCATCACACAAAATCAAATCTTATTCAGGCAAAGCACTCAAAAGTGAAACCTTCCACAGCAGTTCCAAAGAAAACAGTTGATCACAGGTTTTCCAAAGTTAATAAAAAACAATCCACACATCAAAAACAAGTTCTGGCAAAGCCTAAATCAAGTTTTAAACAAATATGGTGTGTCAAGGACAAATCTGATGCTCAAACTGCTAATGCAAAAGATCAGACTGCTAAGTCAAAATCTGATGCTGTTAGTGCAAAAACTGAAACTGTTAGCACTACAAACACAGCTCAAACTGCTGAGCATCAATCTGGAGCTGCTAGTGAACCATCTGAGACTGTTAGAAGAAAAGATGATCAAAATAGTTGGATACCTCATATAATCACCAAATACTCTCCAAAGACTCCATCAGTAGATCTCACTAAATATAAGAAGTCAAAAACAGTATTTAGTTATGTCAATGTACAAGGCCAACCCAAAACCAATTCGGTTTGGGTTTACTCCACTACTAACTAAGTTGTTATTTGTGCAGGGCAACCACAGGTCTCCTCATAGAACAAGATGGCATCTGGACAGTGGATGCTCTAGGCACATGACAGGCAACTCTGAATGCTTGTCAAATTTCAAAGGTTTTGATGGAGGTTTTGTTGCATTTGGAGGCAACTCAAAAGGAGGTAAGGTTACAGGTAAAGGTACTGTTAATGCAGGCAACATGACATTCCATGATGTTTTGTATGTTGAACAGCTTAAGTACAATTTATTAAGTGTCTCTCAAATCTGTGACAAACAAAACATTGTTCTATTCAAAGATTCTGAGTGCATTATTCTTTCAAAAGATTTCAAAGTTCCTGAAAATCTTGTTTTACTAAGAACACCAAGAAAGGACAATGTTTACTGCCTGGACACAGATCTCTTATCTAAATCAAATACTTTAAGCTGTTTAATATCCAAAGCATCATCAAATGAGTCTGCTCTTTGGCATAGAAGGATGTGTCACATGAACTTCAAGTCCATGAATACTTAAGTTAAAAAGAATCTGGTAAGAGGCTTACCACAAAAGGAGTTCATTTGTGATGATCATTGTGTAGCATGCCTTAAAGGTAAGCAACACAAAACTTCTCATAAGACCAAAGAAGTAAATTCAATCTCATCTGTCCTTCAGTTGCTACATATGGATCTATTTGGTCCAACATCTGTTTTGAGTTTGAATAAAAGGGCATACTGTTTAGTCATTGTTGATGATTTCACCAGATTTACTTGGGTTTACTTTCTTAGGTCCAAAGATGAAACTGCTGAGCTAGTTAAGTCTTTTATCCTTAAGATAGAAAACCTATCAAATTCCAAAGTTAAGGTGATAAGATCAGACAATGGAACTGAATTTAAAAATCACATTCTAAATAGTTTCTGTGAGTCCAAAGGCATTGCTAGACAATATAGTGCACCAAGAACACCACAACAAAACGGTGTAGCTGAAAGAAAGAACAGAACATTAATTGAGGCTGCTAGAACAATGTTAGCTGATTCAAATCTGCCAATGACTTTCTGGGCAGAAGTTGTTAATACAGCCTGTTATGTTCTAAATAGGGTTCAAGTTGTTCAATCACAAGGGAAAACTCCCTATGAGTTATTCCATAACAGAAGTCCCCTAATTGCTTTCTTCAAGCCTTTTGGATGCCCATGTACTATTCTTCACACTAAGACTCACTTAGGAAAGTTTGAAAGTAAAGCTGAAGAAGGATTCTTTGTAGGATACTCAATTCAAAGCAAAGCCTATAGAGTATACAACAGTGTGTCTAAAACAATTGAAGAAAGTGCCAATGTTGAATTTAATGAAAATACTGCTAATATCAAAGGCACTGGTCCTGATTGGTTGTTTGATTTAGATTCACTAACACATTCTCTGAGCTTTGTTGAGTATACTGCAGAAGCTGATGCATACAGGGTTGAAGCTGCTAACACAAATTCTCATGCTGCCAATACAATTTCTCAAGCTGTTGGCACAAAGTTTCAGACTGCTGCAGATTCAACAAGTTGGGATGATTACACCACTCTACCACTTCTGTCATGTGATCCTCCAGGGGTCCTGAATGCCCAACATGATGCACATCCAGATACTGAAGTGCCACTCCCAAGTCCTGAGAGAACAGCTCCAACACAAAGGGACACAGTCCCAGATTCAAGTCAAGCTGTTCCTGAAGCTGATCCTTTTACTAGTTCTGATGGAGATGATACAAATCTTGGAACTTCTTTTCAAACAGAGAGAGAGCCCACACTAAGGGTTCACAAGTATCACCCTCTCAATCAAATACTGGGTGATCCAAGCACTCCTGTTCAAACAAGGAAAATGGTTCACAATGAGACTGCTGCTGCTGAACAAGCAGTTCCTGAATTCAGTCTAGCTGCTTTTGAACATGCCTGTTTCATGTCTCAACTAGAACCCAAAAAGGCATCAGAAGCATTAAAAGATTCATCCTGGATTGAAGCTATGCAAGAAGAGCTTTTACAGTTCAAAATTCAGAATGTATGGACTCTGGTGGATCTTCCTAAAGGTAAGAGAGCAATTGGTACAAGATGGGTGTTCAGAAACAAGAAGGATGAGAGAGGATAGTCATCAAGAACAAAGAAAGACTAGTAGCACAAGGGTACACTCAAGAAGAAGGCATTGATTATGATGATGTATTTGCTCCAGTAGCAAGAATTGAAGCCATCAGACTATTTCTAGCCTATGCAAGCTTCAAAGGATTTAAAGTGTATCAAATGGATGTCAAGTCTGCTTTCCTGTATGGGACAATTGAAGAGGAAGTATATGTGTGTCAACCTCCTGGTTTTGAAGACTACAAGTATCCAGACAGGGTGTACAAGCTAGACAAGGCTCTCTATGGTCTTCACCAAGCCCCCAGAGCATGGTATGACACTCTGTCATCATATCTTCTACAGAATGGATTCAAGAGAGGCACTCTGGACAAAACACTTTTCACTAAAGCCATCAAAGCTGAGATTTTACTTGTCCAAATCTATGTGGATGATATCATCTTTGGCTCAACAAATGATTGTTTGTGCAAAGAATTTGAGACCCTAATGCACAAAAAGTTTCAAATGAGTTCAATGGGGGAACTCACATTCTTTCTAGGGCTGCAGGTTAAACAGAAGCCTACTGGTCTATTCATAAGTCAATCAAAGTATGTCAAAGACATACTGGAAAAGTTTGGCTATCAAGACACAAAGGTTGCAAGCACTCCAATGGATCCTCATAAACAGCTCCACACAGACAAAGATGGCATAGATGTGGACATTCATCTATATAGATCCCTTATAGGATCTCTCATGTATCTAACATCTTCCAGACCTAATATTATGTTTGTTGTCTGTGTGTGTGCTAGGTTTCAATGCTCTCCAAAGGATTCTCACTTGGTTGCTGTTAAGAGAATCTTTAGATATCTTAAAGGCCAACCACATTTAGGCCTATGGTATCCTAAAGACTCTCCTTTTGAACTAACTGCTTATTCTGACAGTGACTATGGTGGATGCAACATTGACAGGAAATCCACAACTGGTGGATGTCAATACTTAGGAGCAAGACTGGTCTCTTCGCAATGCAAAAAGCAAACAACTGTCTCCACATCATCCACTGAAGCAGAATACGTAGCAGCTGCAAGGTGCTGCTCCCAGGTAATGTGGATTCAAAATCAACTAAGAGACTATGGTATGAATTTCTTATCCACTCCTATTTATATTGACAATTCAAGTGCAATCAGCATTGTGCAAAACCCAGTGAAATTCCCAAAAACCAAGCATATAGAGATCAGATTTCACTTCATCAGAGACTGTAATGAAAAGAAGTTAATCCAAGTTACCAAAATACATACAGATGATCAGTTAGCTGATCTATTTACAAAACCTTTTGATGTGGGAAGGTTCACTTTCCTAGTATCAAATATTGGTATGGTAAACATGGATTAATTGGTTTTCATTATTATCTACTCAGTATGCTTATTTAAGGGGGAGACACTGTTTCATTGAAAAGTTGCCTAATTTTAAACTAACAGCATGAGAATTTTCTCATGTTGCTAGTTCATTTTCTCGGACTGCTAGTTATTTTCACTTGATCTGTCAAAGTGTGCAGGGTATTTGGGTAATTTTTCAAATGTGTGCGCGGGACCCAACCTTTCGAAACCTTTAAAGGTCCCGGTTTCGTTCAGTTGTAACTACCAGTTACATATTCTTCTTCCACGGCCTCTTGCTTTCTCTCTGAACGAATCACACATTCTCCTTTCAAACCCTAAACCGTCGTTTCTTCGTCAATGGAGTTCGTAAAAGAACACAACTGCCTCCCATACACCCTAAAACACGCTGAACTTCAACCGTTTCATGCAATGATGGATTTCCTCAGGCACTCCCATATCCATTATGCCCTATCCATTAACCCTACTATATACATCTCCCATATTGAACAGTTTTGGAATCATGCAACTGTTCAAACCATCAATGGAGTACCTACCATAATATCAAAGATTGATGGCACTCCCATCACCATTACTGAGGAATCCATTCGACATCACTTGCATCTTCAAGATGCCATAGGTATAACTGACCTAACTCTTGATGCTTTACATACAGGTCTTTTTAATATAGGTTATAGGGGTCCTGCTGATTCTTTTACTTTCTTAAAAGCCCATTTCTCTCCTAAATGGAAATTTCTTGTACATATTATTCAGCAGTGCATGAGCCCCAAAAGAACTGGTTGGTCTGAATTTTCATCTAACATTGCCACTGCCTTAGTGTGCATTTCCACAGGCCAACGGTTCAATTTTTCTAATATGATTTTTCAGGGGATGTTAAGGCATCATTCCCTAAAGAGTGGGAAATTTTTGATGTATCCTAGATTTTTGGCAGAAATCATTGCACACACCTGCACAACTTCTCATACACATAAACGGATTCATGTTTCCCACAGGCACTCACTATCCTCTATAAAGAGACTTTTGAAACATAGTGCCACTTTTTTGAGTGTTGATGTTCCATTGCCTTATGCAATGTTGAACATCACTCCACAACACAGAGGAGAGGGTCCTGAGCAGGCTCAGCCTATCATTACTGCTACACCCCCAGGACCCCAACCCCCTCCTCATGATACACAAATTCCTTCTGATCCTTTTGTACAGCCAAAACGCCCACTAAGATACTTATATAAAAGAAAAAGGGGACCAGGAGCTCCTTCCTCCTCCTCCCATCAACAAGAGCCATATATCCCTGTGCAGGAGGATACTTCTGCACAGAATATCCAAAGGGAACCAGTTGAGGAAACTCCCATCCTCTCTCAGGAGGTGAACATCTCTTCAGAGATGGTTCATATGGGTTCTGTGGCTGGCACTACTGATGTCTCTACACAAGAGGCACAGGACAGGGCCAACATAGCTAAGACCACGCTCATGGCAACAACAAGTGTGCAAACACAGGCTGGAAGTCCCCAGAACCAAGAAAAGAGGGGCCCATAAGTTTCTACTTCTGGTCTTAATGTCAGTGATAGATCACAAGCACCCCAGGTGTTTTCTGATCTTGAGACAAGTCTGCAACTCATGCTTTTGACGGATCCCAAGCTGAAACCTGTTGTAGCCATGTTGGAATATCAAATGTCCATCATTGCTGCACAGGGGGCTCAAATTTTTGAACTCAAACAGGCAGAGGCTGCTCAGAATAAGCGAATGGATTATCTTCACAAAGGGTTCACCCTCTGTGGAAATAAAATTATGAAATTAGAGCAGATGATTCAAACCCAAGGGGCAAAGGTTGTAGGTCCTTCTGACCAAACCAATGCTTCCAAAAAGGGGGAGAATCAGGAGGTTCCCAAGTCAGTTCAAGCAGCTCCAACAACAACAGTCCAAGCAGCATCAACAGTTCCAGTTTCTAGGCTAGCAGTCCCAACAGCTTCTCAAGCTGTTAGCCTAGAAACTCAAGCTGCTCCTTCAAAAGCTACTGGAGTTGTGATCAGGGAAGGCATTCAAGCTCCATCAAGCACAGTCCAAGCTACAACATCTGCTGCAAAAGACAAGGGCAAGGGCATTCTCATTGAGTCTCCAAAGCATAAATTTTCTTCCAAAGAAGCCCAAATTGCCTTTGATGCTGAAATTGCCAAAAGAATAGCAGAAGAACAGGACAAGGAATTAGATCAGCAAGCCCAAACCCCAATGGATGATGATGAGACTTTAGGTGATTACTTAAAGGGGTTTGTGGTTAAGCAAGGAGCAAAGAAGAGAAAGATGCCAACACGGCACTCCAAAGCTGAGCACAAAAGATTTTTGATAAATTTTGCATTTGCAGCAGGTATCCCAAAGAAAATGGCTCAGTCCTTGCCAACTGAAAGGCTGCAAGAGATTCATGACAAGGAGATGGACAAAAGAAAGAGAACAAAAGTCTCTCCAGAAGCTCAACCATCCCAAGAAGTCCAACCATCAACTCAATCAGTCCAAACTGAAGCTGATGCCAGTGCACCTGCTCCAACTGATCAAGCAGTTGTTTCTATTCCTTCATCTGTTAAGAGGGTGCTCTTTGAGCAACACTTGCAAAAGGCTATGGAGATAGAGAAGCTGATTGATCAGCATGATTTCACAAAGCCTCAAATCAACTACTGGTTTGCTAAGTCACTGGATGACCGTGACTTGAGAATCAAATTTGTAATCAGAAGAGAGTCTGGTCCTGAAGAAGAGTATGATACTTTTTGGCAAATAGTTCAGAAGCTGACCATAGATGAACTGATAAAGATGTACAACATAGGGTCTGTTACACAAGTGAGATCTGCTCTTCCACAAGTGAAGCAACTCATCAGAGATCTAAGTACAGTGGTTGACCCTGAATTTGCAAGACAAGAGATAGAAGATGCTGAGAAGAAAGGGAAAAAGATCAAGCAAATTAATCTGTTTGTCAAGTCAAAGACATACAGAATCAAATTCACGGATGGGTTTGGTATCTTCTTCAATCTTGAGTTTTACAATTTTTCAAAAGATATGTTGCTGCAAATAAAATCAGCTAGAATATCTTGTGATAAAGAAGAGATGAAGAGAGAATTTTTGAAGGCTATAGATCATAAACTTGCACAACTGTAGGTTTTGTAAGCCTTGGTTTGTAAATAACAGCTTACTTATTCATTTCCATTTTTTGTATAGAACTTAAAGTCTTGTGTAAAGAATTTAAGTTAGGGGGAGATTGTTGGGAAATAGTTTAAGTATATTCAAGCTGTTAGTTAGACTTCTCAGACTGTTAGTAGTTTTTAAATGTAAATACAAAGTTCATGCTGCTAGTTGAAGAAACTCGAGCTGCTAGTGTAAAAGTTCAAGCTGCCAGAGCAAAACAACTCAAGCTGCTCTGCTCATGCTGTCAAGAGATTCAAGCTGCTCAACAGTTTCAGAAACAGAAAGTGCTGATTTTCAGGAAACGATATCTACGTGAAGATTCTAGCATATCTACTATCAGAGAAGTCATTATTCGTCAAGGAAACATATCAAGAAGCAATATAAATACATAGAATAGGTCTTTCTATCGTATAGGTTTTTCCTGCATATTTTGAGTCTGTAATTGCTTTGTTGATTAAGTTTCATAAGCCTCTAAGGTTGTAAAACCCTAAGAACAGTCTGTGTTCTTCGTCTAATCAAACAGATTAGAGGTGATTGTAATCGTTGAATTCAGCAATACAAACAGTCTTGATTAATTCTTGTGTGTTTATTCATTATTGATTCTGAAAGTTTTTGATAGAATAATTAAGTGTTAATCCGCAAACTTCTTGATTAAACTTTGATTCAAAGCAAGATTATTGATTTATACACTGATAAATTCAAATCAGTTAGTCTTGGTAATTCATATTTAGATCCTGACAAATAATAATAATGATAATAAGTAAAATAGAGTGAGGGACCAAAACTAAAATTAACCACAAACTTGAAGGACCAAAATGTTATTAAAGAAAAGGGTAAAATGGTCATTATAAAAGATTTAACTATTTCATGGTTAAAGTTAACAGCAAAGGGACCAATTTTGCAAGTAAACAGTGAAGATAATGACCGTTTATGCAAAATTAAAACTACAGGGACCGTATCCAAAGTTTTATGTAAACCACAGGGACCAATTCTGTAATTTACTCTAAAATAAAATATTCCGCTTTTTTGTAGGAAATCACAATTGCATTTAGCACATGCAACAAGCCATTAAACGCCTCGGTATCCTGAGTGGACGAGTGTTATCTCGTGAGGGTTTCCAAGATAACACCCACAAAGTTCTCTGGGTTGCCTCACAGGAAGGTTGATAGCCCTAAAATAGCGTATAATTAAATATAATAAAAGTCTAGCTTCAATTTATAAATAGGAATAGTTTACTTTGGGGGGAATCTTATTTTCTAGTCTTTGAGGGGAGTGTTTGGACAGACTCCCAAAGTAAACTCAGGTATAAATAATACATTTCTCCTAGGGTTTAGAAGAATTCTCAAAGGAGCCTCCATCTAGCCTCCACCTAAGTGTGTGTTTTGAGAGTGTGAAAGTTCATAGAGATTGAATGTAAAATTCTCTCTTGTAATCTTCGTATTTCGTAATACAAATCATTTGGTTTTATTGTGTTTGAGTGCAAAATATACTGGAATTCGAAGTTTTCAATTAGTATTAGAACAGGAAGATTGGATTTCAACTTGAAATCTCAGATTTGTTCGTGTTCTTCACAAAAAACGTCATGAAATTAGGCTAAAACTTCATAAAATCACCAAATTCATACGATATCCGTTTGAGCTGAGTTTTTGGATATGATGTGCGAGTATATGCCAGAAACACCCTGTAAAAATTTCAGAGGCTAACTCCAAATATCGAGGAAGTAATCGCAATTTTACTATTCTGGTCATTTTCGGTTACGTTTTTGTGTTTATATTTTTTATTTGAGTGCTCTACTTGTTGAAATGATCTGAAATTTTGCATGAATGATCTTATATGCTATATATTGTTCTGGAAATTATCATGATCTAATTTGAAGTTTCCAAGGAGTAATTTCATTTTTTAGATCTAATTGTTCTTCGTGTTCTTCTTGTTCTTCGCAAAAATCAATGGTTCTGCTCATAATTCTATTTTACGTCTTCAGCCAGACGTACTGATCCTATACTAGCCTAACTAATTTTAGATTCTTCTAGCCTTATAAGTCCGGAGACTAGCATATTATTGGTGGCCCATTGAACATATAATTTGAGTATATGTCCATTGACTTTGAATGGTTCATCACCTTCGAGGTCCTGAATTTCTACCGCACCATGTGGGTAGACTTCGGTTACAATGTATGGACTTGTCCATTTAATTTTTAGTTTACCCGGAAATAGTCTAAGTCTTGCGTTAAATAACCAAACCTTGTTTCCTTTGGTAAATATTTTATTTTTCAACATTTGGTCGTGAAAACCCTTGGTTTTCTATTTATAGATTTTAGCACTCTCATAGGCTTCTCTACGAATTTCCTCCAGTTCGTATAATTGGAATTTTCTATCAACTGACATCATGAAAATTAAAACTAGTATTTTTAATTTCCCACAGAGCTCGGTGTTCCAATTCAACGGGAAGGTGACACAACTTACCATACACAAGTCGAGATGGGGACATACCAATAGGTGTTTTAAATGCAGTCATGTATGCCCATAGAGCATCCTCCAACGTTTGTGATCAATCCTTACGATCTGGTCTTACTGTTTTTTCTAGGATTCTCTTGATTTCTCTATTGGAAATCTCGACTTGTCCGCTAGCGGATGATAAGGTGTAGCTATTCGATGATTAACTCCATATTATTTAAGGAGTTTTGCAAAATGTTGAGTTTTAAAATGTGACCCTCCGTCACTAATTATAGCACTAGGGATACCGTGGCGCGTAAAAATATTTCTTTCTACAAATTTGCATACTACCCGGTTATCAATGGTTCTCGTGGCTTCTGCTTCCACCCATTTGGAAACATAATCTACTGCGACCAAAATATATTCATACCCAAATGACTTAGGGAAAGGTCTCATAAAATCAATCCCCCAAACATCAAATATTTCAACAATTAATATTGAGGTCATGGGCATTTCATCCCTTTTTGCAATGTCGTCTATTTGTTGGCATCTTGTGCATCCTTTAACAAACTCATATGCATCCTTAAAGATTGTGGGCTAGAAAAACTAACATTGCAATATTCGGTGGCCAGTTTTCTTTGCACTGAAATGACCACCGCATGCATATGCATGACAATGTTTAACAATATCTTCATGCTCTAAATTGGGGACACAACGTCTCATGATTTGATCCGTACCTATCTTAAATAAATTTGGCTCATCCCATATGTATTGTTTTGCTTGAGCATAAAAATATTTCCTTTGTTGTGAATTCCAATGCTCTGGCAGCTTTCCTGGTACGAAATAGTTAACTAAATTCGCAAACCAGGGAATTTTGGAAACTGATAATAATTGTTCATCAGGGAAGGAGTCCCTGATATGATCAGTTGAGTCTGTTGGGATAATTGGGAGTCTAGATAGGTTGTCGGCAACAACATTTTCTGCGCCTTTCTTGTCCCTAATTTCTAAATTAAATTCCTGTAATAGAAGGATCCACCGAATAAGTCGAGGCTTGACATCCTTCTTTGCTAATAAATGCCTTAAAGCGTTGTGGTCAGAGTACACAATTACTTTTGCCCCCAAATATATGATCTGAATTTATCCAGGGCAAATACTACGGCTAGCAGTTCTTTTTCCATTGTAGTATAATTTATTTGTGCCTCATTAAAAGTTTTACTTCCATAGTAAATAACCACTGGCTTCTTTTCTAATCTCTGGTCGAGCACAACACCTACTTCGTAATCACTTGCATCGCACATGATCTCAAAAGGTTGAGATTAATCTGGAGATTGCAAAATTGGTGCTTCAGTTAACTTTGCTTTAAGTTTTTCAAATGCTTGCATACATGCTTCATCGAAGTTAAACTCGACCTCTTTTGCCAGGAGATTACATAATGGCCTTGAGATTTCACTGAAGTCCTTAATAAATCTCCGATAAAAACTAGTGTGGCCTAAGAAGGATCTCACTCCTTTAACATTGGTGGGGGTGGAATTGAAGATATTAATTGGACTTTTGCTTTGTCCAGTCCATGCCTTTTTCGGACACTAAATGCCCTAGGACTACCCCTTCTTTCACCATGAAGTGGCTCTTTTTCCAACTTAAAACTAAATTGGTCTCAATGCATCTCTTTAGGACTTTCTCTAGATGTCCTAGACAATCTTCAAATGATTTATCAAATATGAAAAGTGATCCATAAATATCTCAAGAGAACCACCCACCATATCTGAAAAAATAGCCATCATACAACGCTGGAATGTGGAGGGTGCATTACATAGACCAAACGGCATCCTTCGCAAAGGTGCCATATGGACATGTAAATGTAGTTTTCTCTTGATCCTCTGGATGGATCGGAATTTGATTGTAGCCATAATAACCATCGAGGAAACAATGAACTTTTGATCTACTCACAATTTGATCGATAAATGGTAGTGGAAAATGATCTTTAAAAGTAGCAGAATTCAGTTTCCTATAATCGATGCATACTCTCCATCCAGTTATAGGGCGGGTAGTTATCTTTCCTCCATCTTTAGTGTCAATAATTGTAATCCCATATTTCTTGGGCACAGTTTGGGTTAGACTCACCCATTTGCTATCAGATATGAGGTAGATTATTCCAGCATCCAACCATTTTAACACTTCTTTCTTAACTACCTCCCTTAGATTAGGATTTAGCTTCCTTTGTGCATCCCTTGCTGGTTTAGCTTCTAGATTGGTAACGATTCTGTGTATACACAAAGTGGGACTAATTACTTTTAAGTATGTTATGGTCCATCCTATTGCTTCTTTGTATTTAACTAACACTTGCAATAGGGCTTTTTCTTGCGCCTCGGTCAGATCCGATGAGAATATAACAGGAAGAGTGTCATTCTGATCTAAGAAAACATATTTTAAATGAACAGGCAGCTCCTTAAACTCTAGAACAAGTGGTTGTTTTATTGAAGGCTTTTCTTATTGAGGCAAATCAGTAGGCAACTTCTCAGTCTTATGGGTGTACGGTGGTTGTTTTGATTTTAGTGTTGATTCCATGACTGCCTCTAATTCGTTACAAGTATGAGAGTTCATCTTGGCTGTGTCATGCTCAGCGAAAAATAACTCAGTAGTGTCCTTGGTGTTAATTAATGAACTATGCTGTTGTGCAAGTTCGTCCACCACACCAATCATATAACACTCTGAATCAATCGCAGCGGCATTTGAAGCATTAAAAACATTTAATCTCTATTTATGATTACCGAAAGCGATATCTACAGCTCCCGTTCTACAATTAATTTGAGCTTTTATTTTCGCTAAGAACGGTCTGCCTAAGATTATGGACGGCTGATTGTCTCCAATGGAACTTTCGGTGTCCAAGACTAGGAAGTCAACCGGATAGTAAAATTCTTCCACCTTTACTATAACAAATGATAAAATTCCCCTTGGGCATTTTGTTGACCGATCTGCCAGCTATAAGATAAAATCACTCGTTTGCAATTGGCCTAGATCGTGTTTTTCAAACAAGTTTCCTTTATCTGGACATTGCCAATTGTTACTGGAATCAATAGTGATCCAGGATCTTTTAGCTTACGAGGTAAAAAGCTAGAAACCAATGCACTTAATTGTTCAGTTAAAATGATCTACTTAGGAAGCGAGACCTTAAACTTTCTCTTTTGTGTGCATAAATATTTTAAGAATTTGGCATAAGAGGGCACTTGTTGAATAGCCTTAATCAAATAAATATTGATTTTAACTTGATTAAACAAATCCCACAAATCCTCTGGTTCTGGACCTCTTTTGCCATAGGTTGATGATTTAGGTTTCTTTAAGGCAGCAGGATAAGGAGGAGGAACTGTGGTGTCTTGATCCTTAACCGCCTCCCCAACTTTGGGAGTTGGAATATCTGCCTTAATCGGCTCCTTGAAAGTTACTTTTTTAAGAACCTATTTTGCCTTAGGATCCTCCTTTTCCTCATACACGACCTCAATGTCGGTATCTTCTTCTGCCTCTTGCTCTTTGGGCATTTCAATCTTATTGTCTACTTCTCTACCACTTCTCAGGGTAGTCACTTTAGACACCTCATTCACTTCATTAACTTCGTGCTTTTTCTCTTTGCCATGAGCATGTGAAGAGTTGGGAACAGTATTACTCGAAAGCTTTTCCTCTTCTCGTCTTGTAAGCGACTCGACTATCTGACCCATCGGGCGGCTTAGCAACTCGATGATCTTTGTACTGATCGCCGACTGTTGCTTCATAAATTCTGGAAACTCCGAGAATTGTGAGGAACTCATGTTTGTTTCCACTTGGAAATGAGGTTGATCATGTAACATCCTCAAATTTGATATAATGATTAAATTACTAATTATACACTTCACTGATAATTTGGTGAATTAATTATGTTAATCAAGAGGTAAAGATTGAAATTTTAATCATTTAAGAGAATGTATGTTAATGTTAAATTATAAACGTATAAATAGGTAAACTGGACTTTTATATATATATATATATATATATATATATATATATATATATATATATATATATATATATATATATATATACTAGTTGGGTACCCGCGCAAAGCGGCGGCGACAACAAAATTTTGTTTGAAGTTACACCAAAGATAAGATTGTTATAATTAATGGTTTTATGTCAAAAATAGCAATAGAGAGATTGATTGGGATTTACAAGAAGTAGAACACTTCAAAGCATGGATGCAACAAAGTGTTAGCCAGCAAAGTATATTGCATAGGAGACAGTTTTTACTATATTAACATGATGCAATTTATGAAACTTTAGGATTGGAGGCCATTTTAGTGCTTACACATTTTTTGTATTCATGAAGTATATTGACATAAAGTTCCTGTCCAGCTTGATTCCCTCATCCAATTGGATATGATTATTAACGTGCAGTTGACTTTTAAATGATAGTTGTTGTCTACTTAGCCTTCTTGTACTACTCCTCCTTAGAGCCTTTAGTACCAAGTATTAATAGATTTGCATATAAAAAAGTGGAACTTGCCAACGGAACTGTACTTAATTTGGATGGAACTTGTGCTACGTGTCTTTGGACAACAAATATTCGTACTTGAAAACAATCCATGAAACAACCCATCGTTACCCGAAACATAACAACCATTATGCTAGTTGAAAGTCAGCCTCACAATCCATGACTTAGCGGTTAAGACCGAAAGTTTTCAAAGATGATATTTCAACTCCTAAGGGTTATTTGTCTTAAGAAAATAAAAAAATAGCCACAAATGGTTCAAAGAACTCCCCTCAAGGATGATTGGTATACTACATTTGCAAGCCCAGATTGATCATCCGAAATAGTTTTCGTCGTTCTTCTAGGAAAGAAGTCCTAAATATCATCATTGGAAGGCCATCTTTTACATGATTTCTCTCGCCTACTTGAGAACTTGGAAATTAGTATGTAGCAGTGACCCACTCATCAATATGGCGAGATACAAAAGAGTCTTAATCTTGAGGAGGTGAAACCACATGGTGGATCTAGATATCAGGGTTTCTTTTTCCAAGTTGACATAAATGTCTGCTTGCACTTTTTGAACGGATTCGGTCATGTGAATGGGTATTTAGAATTGGAAGCAGTGAGGTTTGCAGGTTGTTGAGTTTATATATCGAACTATCGAAGTATGATAAAAACTTTATGAAAATAAAATCATCTGCACATAGAGATGAAATGTGATTTTTAAAACCTACGTTTGTAAAAATATAATTTACACGAACCGTTATTCCAGTTCTGTTTTTAGCCCTTGGGCGTGTTGATAGACCAAGGTTTAAATTAATAAGTGGAAACCACATAAATGTCTTAGAGTGGGTGTCAGATTCTATATGTTCACTTCTTACTGGTTTTGGAATCAAAAAAGGTATTGACATACCCAAAAATGCATCCATAGAGCTCGAATCCACAAATTAAAGAAGAAAACCATATTCTGGTTGCTGAATTCCTCATCACACAGTACAAACTTGAATCAAATGAACGTAAAAGCTACAACTTAAAATGACTTGCCGCAGACAAAAATTCAAAATGTGTGAATTAACCCTTCTATTGAAAGCAGTAAGAACGAGACTTGTGTGTTCCATCTCTATTCCTAAAATGCTTGCTGATGATGGCTAGCAAAATGAACCAAAATGTCAACGTATCACCATGCCTTGTATCGCCTGAGTTCCATCTTTTGTCACCTTGTTTGCTTGAATAGTCGTTATCACATTTGCTATGTTACCCTGAATGAATAGTTTTTTTCTGAATACAATTAAATAAAAGTTAAGAGGCAGCACAAATGGTTGACAATACCAAACGAAGAAAGTATTTACCCTCCATGTTGCCGGCTTTTCTTGTAGAGATTGCCACTGTTGCAACCAAAAAACACATTCAGTTTAGCGACTACACAAAACGTAAATTATTATATCAGCCGTGATGAGATGAATTGGGAAAGAAACTAAAGAGTTATAAACCACATAAATTTATGCACACCTCACTCTAATGACTTGATTCATCTGATCAATCTTGCCATTAATCAGTTTAGCAGTGATTGCCTTTACTACCCATGGTTCAACCTCATCTTCCTCTATCTATAATGGATGGAGACCTTTGACCTAGGTTTGGGGAAAGTGGTGTGGATGAATATAACATTTACCTGAAAATCTGAAATGTGTCCTTTGTCAGATGATAAGAAATTTCACCAGATTCATTAGAGACAAGATCCACAATTGACATCAACCTCATCTTTGTTACACAATCCTCATGTACAAGACCTACAGTAGATTGCAAAGAAAAAATCATCGTAAATTTAGTGTATCCACTTTAATCTTGAAACACATATGGTAGCATCAGTATGCACGAGCAGTCCAAATCTGAAGCAAAAACAGCCCCAAACTTGCACAAGTGTTGTAAAAATGACACTAAAACGGCTTCAAGTGAGCACGAAATAACTGTAGAAAAATGCTAAAAAAAGACAGAAAACATCATCCACTAAGCACCAAATGTCTGATGTCTTTGAAAGTTTTTTTTACGGTTTCTTGTAGTAAAATGTTTCAATTGAGAAATTGCTGAAACATTTATATGCACATCAATCAAGAAATTTCTGAAACAGTCAGCACATAAATTTTTTCTAGACATGTATACAAGAAAATCGAAACCAAACCAGTTGCATTAAAAAGACGAATAATTAAGATTAATACAAAAAAACAAAATCATAACTTACAATCTCAAAGAGATTGGAGAGCATCTGTTATGGGAACAATGGTGATTTTAACTGGGACATTCTTAAGCTTGCAATGAACTGATAAGCTAAATAGTTTTGAGAAAAACTGATTCTGCTTTTGATTTCTCTGAATAAATGTAGCTGCACCAAGATTGCTTTTCAAATAAACATAAAACTACCTATTAACAATTCTTTTGATCTAATTCAATAAACTTCCCATCTCACATGATTTAATCTCCTTTTTCACAAGATAGACCATTTAATAGATTTAATCTCCATATTATGCAATCATCCAAGACCAAGGAAATTGGCGATGCACTTGCATTCGGAGCTTCACTTCTTTTTGCTGCTATAATTGGTACTAATTTCAGATTGTTGAAATCAAATGCATTTTCAAACCCCTTGGCTTATATGCTCACCCAGATTCATTGTCTAATTTTGCTACTGCAGGCATGCGTTTTGCAGCTACAAGTAAACTAATTCTTGCAGGTCTTTTATTAGGCTTCTCCATCAGCTTAATGGCGGTGGCTTTTTCAGCTTATGTACAAGATAAGATCTGATCTCATCTCATGTAATTAACATATTTCTTTTTTTATCCCTTTATTATTGGACTATTGGCTGCACTTTTTATTTAATATCGTTTAAACGTAAGATTGTTTGCTTTTGATCTTTTTCAGGTTGTCCCTCCTGAAATTCATCAAAGATATGATATATATGAAGGCTACTTATGAACACAATATGCACAATTGTACTTGTCATCTCGTACATTAATTCCAAATATATATTTCGTTGGTCAAATATTAATTAGTACATTTGAAAGGATCATATTTGCGGCCTTTCTTTTTCTTATTCCAGTGACAGCCATTAGAATGCCTATTTACATAGCTGTAACTGTTAATTGAACCTACACAACCTAATTAAAAACATCTTATCCTGATTATGATTATGTGTAACACGCATTCTTTATTTCTCCTTGCCTTAATGTTCTAAAGATTATGTGTAACACGCTATACCATGTAACACCTCCTAACTAATCAATCTCAAAAAGCACATCAAAACAGAAAGTGTTGAATCAAACCAACCAGGATTTTCTAAAAGAATGTTAGTTTCCTGCTATACCAACCAGGATTTCTAAAACTCGGTAGCAAAAAATAGCAGAGTGGAACTAAAGGCTAAACTGGGCACTGAAGAAATCTGAGCAAACAAGTCAAGCAGCTGCAAAATGTATGACATACCCTTCTTTGATGAACTTCCATTAACGCCTTCTCTAACCTTTCCTCAGAGGGTGTAACATGCCACTTAACCTTCCGAGCCTGTCCACCCAAAAAGTAAATTACAAGTCTTGGTTGTTAGTCGTGAAGTTGATGAAGTAAGATTAGATTAAGAGAATGAACAAATTTAGTTGCACCAACATTGATTATCAAATTAACATAAAAATACCTATTTACAATTCTTTTAATCTAATACAATAAACTTCCCATCTCACATTCTTAATTAGCTAGAAAATTAAATAATTTATAAAAACTTAATTACCAAGCTCAAATGTATTGCCATTGAAATCAACACCAATGATCCTGGAAGCTCCAGCAATTCTTGCACCTTCAGCAGCCTGATCATACAAATATAAATCATGCATTAGTTAGCATTACAACTCCTACTACATATATATACATGTTTAATTATAATAATGCAACTTCAAACAGAAATCAGAATGAAATGGGGGTCCTTGACAGTGTTAACAGCAACAGATGGCTATGGACTCTCGAGTAGAGCAGTTTGTCGGCTACAATGATGACGTGGAATACAGGCACAAGAAAAAGCAAGCAAAATCTCACCAAAACACAATTTTAAAACAACAAAAAAATAAATATGAGAAAATTCCAATCGTTAAAATCATATCAAGAAAATAAAGCTCAATGCCTTAACACCCTGCAATGTTTAATATGGGACAAACCAAAATCTGTAACATTAGAACTGAAAGATCTGCAGTAACTAAAGAGGATCTCTGAGAGGAGATGACATCCATATATGTGTTATCAAGGCCTAGATATTCACCTAAATTTAGATCCTGCCAAAAACAAAGTACATAAATTGTATGTGTGTCTAATAAAGTTCAAAATTACAATCATGAAATGCTTCATTGAAAATATAGGGGTTAAACACCTTGATTACTTAATAATACACCAATAGCCCAATAGAGTGTTAGATTCTTTTTTTAGTTCCACAGAAAGACGGGTCTCATAAAAGAGGCATGAAAGTCAGACCTATTACAACCAGCATAGTTTTTCGTATTTCATTTTCATCTTCCAAACCCTTCGTTTTTTAAAATGCTTACACTGGGTTACTTATGGAATATCTCGCGGAAGCACAGAGAAGGTACCATATTGGATCATTTCATGTTGCACTCAGAAGTAGAAATCACATAAATCTGAAACAAAAATCCAACCCAAATTAATCAATAATCAATTAATATGTTATTACATTGTTCCTATTGATTTGATCAATACATTATTGGATATCTGCAGGTCACAATGAACTGAAATCAAGCTAACAAGAATCTGAAATACCAATTACACGATAAAAGTACTATTTGCCATGATACTGACTTGATTTATACAAATATACCAGCCATTCAAAATTTCACACACACGTGTAACTTATGACCACAAACAAAGTCCCCTGCAAGATGTGCAACAGCGAATAAGCAGTCAATGCAAATTCATAGGCATGTTTCATTTAGCGGTATGAAACAAATGCCTTCCCTTCAAATTGCTTACAACACAAAGAAAAGAACTCAACAAGTCTGTTGAAATGCATATGTGCTGTTAGATAATGACTTGAATCAAACAATTAGAAGGATAAGTTTGTAGTTTCAAGTAGTAGTTAATATTGCCCTTTGGTTGGTAGTCAGAGATTTCCATTAGTAATAATAGAAGAAAATGGTTGTTGTTAAGAAAAAACAGAAAAATGTGGTCCACATAAATCACTTTTGTAGAGAGCTTTCAATTTTTGTTTTGGTAATTAAGGCTTCAAGAATATCAACTGTTTGCTTTCGATTCTAGAAAAAATTTCCTGCACATTTGTTTCTGTTTTTGATCAAACTCCCAACAGTTCCTAATTTACTCAACACTGTGTGTGTGTGTGTGTGAAAGAGAGAGAGAACTTACAGCGTAAACCATCCGCATTAGACTCCTTAAGTTTTGCTAATATAATTTCTCCTATGAAAGGCCAAAATATTATTAGCCTGAATTTTACCTGCCAAAAAGGTCAATATTCTGAAATCACACACACATTACTGGTGGAGGCTCAAGTACATTTAGGTTAGTTCAACAAATTGTGAAAAGAGAAAGCTAATCAGTGTTCCAATGTCAGTATGTCACATAATGCTAATATCTACTGCTAAATTGCATTACACTATTGAAGCATCACGATTTCAACATCAGAAAAAATATTCCCTGATGTATTTATTCTCAATCTCTAAATTTCCTTCCAGTTATGTATTTACTAATTAGAAATTATCTTTTTCGTCAGGTACAACTGTTTAAGGTTAGAAAATTTTTGGATTATTTCGTTTAGTCCTGAAGAAACAGAAAATGAGCAAAGTAGTTTGTCACAAACATACATTGTCGATCTCTGCATCTGAGTGGGAACCACTTTCATTAACTCGCTCAGTGTAAGCAAAACAAGCCTGATAAGCAACTTATACACGTGTTCTGTTTGCTTGATTTTCCATGAAACAACTCAAAATGCAGGATTTTCAGCGAAAAAAAAAGGTAAAAGAAATTGCAAGGCAAAAAATAAAATACATACCATACCATTTTCTTGTTGTGGTAGATCCGAAAACCAATGGTGAATTAAGAACAAGGTCGAGAACCCACTACAAAAAACTCTTGAATACCAACGGTGAGTCAAGAACAAGATCGAAAAGAAGACACCTTAAAAAGATTAGAAAACTATCTGATTACCTTCAAAACCTTTCAGAACAAGATCTTAAAACCAAAATTTTATGAACAAGATCTGAAAATCCAGTTGCCGCTTTCTACATGAAAAAAAGCTTCTTTAGTGGCAAAATCTGTTGAGATAGAAGAGTGATTAGAGATCAAGAGGAGAAATAGAGAAACTCACACAGCCAACGGTCGGTCAGATGAATGAATGTGATTCTCCAGCACCTGATTAGGAACCGAAAGGAGTGAAACACTTCAGCAATATCAAGGGTCATGTTCTTGCAGAAGAAAAGGAAGAGTCAGCTTACCTTTCCAATGCCTGCACACGGTTCTCAACATTTTAAAACTGAGTTCAAATTTTATATGCAATAAAACTTGTACATTATGCTTCAAATACTTGTAAGTCTTAATTTTCAAGAATGTGCATTACCTGGTTGTACCTTGTGTTTTGTATCTTGTAAAAAGCTAAATGCTTTATTAGTAGTTAAGATATATATATATATATATATATATATATATATATATATATATATATATATATATATATATATATATTTGAGTCCGGTAATTTATACCTTGCTATAATATCCTCAAATTTAAAATATTACTAATGACCAATTAAATTTCCAAATGAATTGTACTATTGTATTTGATTATGATTAAAATTTAAGTTTTGGTCACAAGCTATAACTACTTATGATATACACTCAAAGCCTTGTAAATTGACAACCACTATTATTATCTACAATTCACTAAAGCTTGTGGCACAAATGGGTGAAGCATTGAGGGATGTAAGAAAAAAAAAAAAAGAAAAAGTAAGAAAATTGAAGTTTGGTGCTGAAAATGAACATTTAAGAATCCAAAGGGGGGTTATATGCAACTTAGTCACCAATTGGGGGATAAATTCCTCCCCAATCGATGCCCTCTCTTCATTTTTTAATTTCTATCTTCAAAAACCCTCTGCATACTTATATTAGAGAAGAACAAAAGCTTCATAGGGCTGAGAATCAATTGGCAAAATTGGCTAATAATTCCAGGAGTTTGATGCACACAATTGGAGCCACTAAGGTAAATCTTTATTAATATTATGGGTGTGTATGTCATCTCTATGTATTTCTTAAATAACACAAAGGATGGAGCGTTGAAGTTTTTGATGAATTATAAAGCTTTGATAGTTAATAAACAATAAATTGTATAAATTCGGAGTTGTAAACTCCATGAAAGTATGAATTCCAAGAAAATGGAAACTTGCATAAATATTGGATTGAAGGGAGATTTTGAATGGATCCAATCATGTGTTTATGCTAAAATAATGTTCATATATGTTTATAATAGGCAAAGAAATTATCATATTTAGAATTTAATTGTAATTGATAAGCTAATAGAATGGTTTCTAGATATCTTAACCATAGAAACCAAAGAAAACTTAAGAAATTTGAATTGGATTTCAATCATGCAAATTTAAGGAATTTACATACATACATACATATATATATACATATATATATATATATATATATATATAATTGAATGATTCAATAACATTTAGATGTTAAATAATATTCATATATAGTTATAATAGTCAAATAATACGTAAAACTAGTTTTGAGGTGTTAAAAAAAACGAGTTTGGAACAAAACAGGGGCACCACGTCTGCAATCTCAGACCTGGGCAGAATATCAAAAGATAAAGGTTGTAGCCCTATGTGTCCTCTTCGTCTGGGCTATTGAATCAACTAAATCCGAGTTAGTATGAAAACGTTATGGTCAAAATACGAAACTAGTACGAGTCGAGCCCTGTTTACCCAAATCACTTATTTTAAGCCCTATAATGATAGTATAATATCATGGAATCATCCTATACTTATATAACACTTAAATTAACATTAAACATCGCCCAAAAGTCGGTAAAACTCAATAAGAGACGTATCAGTGTCGGTAAATTCGGAACTTAAAACGAAAACGTTTGAACACTTCAAATGACTTCCAAACCTTATAATATACTACTCTAAGCTTATGAATACTTTGAATATCATTATTTTATAGGTTTGGAGCTTGAAGGAGTGTCGGTTATTGGTTTGGGGCATTAAGTGACTTATTGGCCGTTTTGAGCCTTAAAGGCTATTATAGCCTACTAAACTGTGAATTCTAGCATTGATGTGTGTATTGCATACATAATTACATGTTTGTTTTATTAATGACATTGTGCATATCTATTTGGCATCATCCTCTTATATCATGCATTGCACTGATATTATTATACTGCCTTATTGGCGGTTCATTACTTGATCATGGCCTATGGCCAGCATACCTTATTTGATACCCCATTATACACGTCAGCATCTTGATTATGCTTTCATTCCTTCTTCATACATATCATGGCTTTTATGCTACACATGATGATTATTCAATTCGTGTTCATATGATTACTTTTGATTAACCCCTTTGTGAGCTATGCTCATTTATCCTTGGCCTCACCGGATATCCAGGTTATCATTATTATTATCAAGCGCCTTACTTTGTGTTTGTGCATATAAATTCCTACACCACATGAGCTCGTGGGTAGGTGGCCGGACTTCGGGCGCCGGGTGGAGTTGCGCAGCTAGACATGGATTCACAGCTGTTGGCAATGGCGGATAGCGGGTCATGTACCGCAACCTATGCAAATTAATGGGCTATGCCCACACCATTTTTATTAAAAGATATTGCACTTGTCTTTTCATAATCATCTTAACATTTATACATGTTGTATGTTTTGCATTGCATATCGATCTAGTAACTCACTTAGCAAATTTTATTTGCTAACCCCTCACTTTTATATATCTCAGGTGGCGTTAGTAATGGCAAGATGATTGCTAACTTAAGTCCTAATGCTTAGTTAAGCCGGCTTGAAGGCAAGGCCTTTTGGTAAAAGCTTAATGCTTAATAATGGGAAATTTTTGGGTAGTTTGTCTACCATCATGTTTTGGCTTGTATCTATATATAGACCTGTGATTTCCCTTCGGGTTGATGATAGAGATTGCAACTAATTAGAAGTATCTTGCAAATGTACTTTATTGTTCCAAATTTCCGTTATAACCTAACAGGGATATTGACTCCGTGCGAACGGGTCATGCCCGATTTTCTTTAAAAACCATGTTAATTATAATGAATTTATTGTAACCTCGTTAATGAGTATATTAAGTTGAGATGGGTGTTTCAATTTGGTATCAGAGCCGATGTTCATTGCATGAGTATAGTCGACGATACCCTACTATGACCTTGGTTTCAGATGCTTGTATTGGCCGCCTCGGCAACACTATTATAATATAAGCTAAGTTATGATTTGACCTAGGACGAGTACGGGATTAACTTAATTTTATAGTTAATACGTGTATATACGCTTAATGTCATATAGCTTGATGGTTGGACACACTGAACTAACTCCCAATATAGGGATTAATTTTAATTATGAAAAGAGGCGTATAGTGAGAAATGCCTAATAAAGGTTCTACTAATGCCTTGTGATGCACCGATAAGAATGGTGTGTTTCGAAACCATAATGAATGCTATTAATTAGCAATAAACCCCTATAGTTCCTTGATGGAATTATATAGTGATGACTAAATCTATTCTATGAATATGTTAGAAAACAAGTAAATTATAACAATTACCTCAATTTTAAATTGGAATTATTTTCCAAAGACAATATGAACATTATAGCCATAATAGCAATTGTCCCTGTAATACTTCGCAATCTTAACCCTATGTGGAAAATAAGAAATGCGTGAGTCGTTCTCCTCGAAGCTTCTTTTAAAACCAATAAGAAAATAGTTGGCAATGACAACTATAAATTTACAAATGAAATAATGATATTTAATACAAGTAATTCCTTCTTGTATCAAAGGCCACTAAGTGCCTAACAGTTAGAAGGATAATATATTGAAATAAATGATGGACTCCATATATATATATATATATATATATATATATATATATATATAGGGAGGTTCCATTGAGAACTTTTATGCATCAAGGCATAAAAGAACCTCCACTGTCCCTTGGATGAAAAGAATTTGTGGTTTAGATCAAATGGCAAAAGGGTAGTTAAATAGAAAGTTTTATGCATCAAGTGCACATGATGAAATATGTGAAGGGGTAAAACAGGAATTATGCAATCCTCATTTAATTATTACATTTCCAAAAATAATACAAATTCAAATAAAATGATAAAGATTCTGATGCATCATTGTTGTTCATTCTTTGTGTTCAACATCTCATCCATTATCTTCGTGTTAATCAACTTCGTATTTAACGTGATTCATCGTTCATCCAAAAACCTTAATTTAACGTGATGCATCAACGTGTTCATCCAAAAACCTTAATTTAATGTGATGCATCGTTTATTCAAACATGAATCGTTCATCGTTCCAATACGTTCGTATCTTCCAAAATGCATCTCTTCATCAAGAATCCAAAATGCACATTAATTTAACGTGATGCATCGTTCATTCAAACATTAATCGTTCATCGTTCCAACAAACATTCATACCATCCAAAATGCATCTCTTCATCATAAAATCCAAAATCTATCTATTTATCAAAAAATCAAAATACATCTCTTCATCATAAATCCAAAATCCCAAAATCCAAAATGCATCTCTTTATCATATATCCAAAATGCATATCTTCATCAAACATACGCTTGCTACGTTGAAGATACATTTTGGATTTATGATGAAAATCGCCGATGGTCTAGGAGGCCGAGAGAGAGAGAGAGATAAATAGGGAGGATAATGAGAAATGTTGTTAATGTGAGATTTTGATTCCTAAATTAACTCCTAATGATCATTTAATGATTTTTAAAAATTAATTAATTTCATATATTTAATTTTTTTGTGCACCCTTGTTAGATTATCTGATGCACAAAAGTGTCTCGAGGTGCCCCGATGCACAAAAGTTCTCAATTGAACCTCAATCTATATATATATATATATATATATATATATATATATATATATATATATATATATATATATATATATATATATATATATATATATATATATATATATATATACACTTATATATACACATGCATCTTTAATAAAGACCAAAATAGGTTGTAAGACCTAAAGGTCAATGTACATTAAGAATATGAAAAAGAATTATAATGAGGGGTAAACTGCATACCCATGACTATGATATTAAAAGAGAAATCTCTTACGGGGAAATGTTATGAATTTACAGTTTTATGTAAATTATATAAGTAATAAAATATTCCAACATTTTTGTAAATGATATAATCATATTGAAATAGAAGTTATATGCATATATGAGAAATACGAGAGGTATTACATCCTCAAATCAAATTATAATAACTCTATTTAATATTCCAAGTTGGGACTCAAGTAGAGTTCTACGAAAGTTGATAACATTTTGTATAATTGAAGTATTTAAGGGCTTATGTAAGGATCTATCATTTGTTAATGATTTAAAGAATTCGAAAAGTCGTATCCCAAAATTATGTATCGTACAGTTGATTATAGACTATGGAATAAGGGATTTATTATACAGAGTTCCCCGTTTTGGGTGCTCTGGTTCTAATTGTTAAAAAAGAAGGACCACATGTAAAAGTGCATAAGTTACCATAAACTGAAAGGGGTAATAGTCCAAAATAAGTATTCTTTGCCTCATAGGAATGATCAGTCGATCAAGGGCAAGATACTTCATAATTCTCATGCATTGATCTGCGAATTGAATATTATCAATTAAAAGATCCGTGAGAAGGTGTATTAAAGACCTCATTTCATACTTGATATGGTCATTATAATTGTGGTGATGCCGCTTGAACTCACGAATGCACTAGTTGCATCTATGGATATAATAATCCAGATATGCCGACCTATGTTGGATAAATCGGCTATCGTATATCGATAATATCCTAATTATTCAAGAATAGAATTTGAATATAATATACATCCTTGCGAGATGTTGAAAATGTTTCTCAAGAGAAGCTTATGTAAAGCTCTCTAAATGCGACTCATAGATATGAATATCAAACCAACCTCCATAAACCTAAATGCATATATATACCCACACACACCCATACATAATCTTGTAAAATCGCTATAATTAGCGTCACATACTTCAAATACAATCTAAATTCTAAGTATTGAACCTGAATCTAAATAGGTCCAATTCTTGACCATATCATCTCTCAGGAGGGAGTAATTGTTGGTTCCTCTAAAATGAAAAACTGGAGTTTAAATCCTTAACCCCGTAAGTAGATATGCTACAATCGGGATTTGACCTATTATATAGGTATAAAATTGGATTTAATTTGAACTGTCCAACAAATAAAAATAATTATATTGATAAAGCAAATGAATAAATGGACCATGTATATATCTGGTAAACACTTCATATAATAGGATTGTCGTGTTCAAGATATTTGAGCTAATAATCAAGCACTAACTAACTAATGATAAAGTTATTATTAATAATAAGTTAGACCTATTCACATAAACTTAAACAAGTAGTTAACTCCCATATAATGAACCGATGATGATAACAGGTTCAATGAGAAAGGAACATATAAAGTGTAACTCGTTATGAAAGTCACTGAAATTTAATTCAATATCACACCTGATTGTTTCCCAAATGAAGGGATATTATAATGAACACGAAAATATATCCATAATACGAATAGCAATCCGGCAATGAACTGAACATTGCTACGGATTTGAAATTTCATGCATAAAAGTAAGTAAATAAGAAGTAAATCTTCAACAAATTTAATATAACAGACCGTTATCAAAATAGCGATAGTGACTATGTCACTAATATGCTATTAATGGGTTATTAAACCCGATACTTATATAGCAATGTTGCTATCTATATGTCTGGGTCGAGTGATCCGACGGTGCTGGCTGGACATAGCATACTTATGATAGCACATAACATACATACTAAGTATTTATTAAAAGCCCTTAAAAATTTTGGATTGTGTCCGTGGGTGGAATCATTTTCAAGGGGGGAGGAGTTGTAATATCCTCAAATTTGATATAATGATAAAATTACTAATTATACGCTTCACCGATAATTTGGTGAATTAATTATGATAATCAAGAGGTAAAGATTGAAATTTTTATCATTTAAGAGAATGTATGTTAATGTTAAATTATAAACCTATAAATAGGTAAGCTGGACTTATATATATACATATACATATATATATATATATATATATATATATATATATATATATATATATATATATATATATATATATATATATATATATATATATATATATTTGAGTCCGGTAATTTATACGTTGCTATAATATCCTCAAATTTAAAATATTACTAATGACCAATTAAATTTCCAAATGAATTGTACTATTGTATTTGATTATGATTAAAATTTAAGTTTTGGTCACAAGCTATTACTACTTATAATATACACTCAAAGCCTTGTAAATTGACAACCACTATTATTATGTACAATTCACTAAAGCTTGTGGCACAAATGGGTTAAGCATTGAGGGATTCAAAAAAAAAAAAGTAAAAAGAAAAAGAAAGAAAATTGAAGCTTGGTGCTGAAAATGAACATTTAAGAATCCAAAGGGGGGTTATATGCAACTTAGTCACCAATTGGGGGATAAATTCCTCCCCAATCGATGCCCTCTCTTCATTTCTTAATTTCTATCTGCAAAACCCTCTGCATACTTATATTAGAGAAGAACAAAAGCTTCCTAGGGCTGAGAATCAATTGGCAAAATTGGCTAATAATTCCAGGAGTTTGAAGCACACAATTGGAGCCACTAAGGTAAATCTCTATTAATATTAAGGGTGTGTATGTCATCTCTATGTATTTCTTAAATAACACAAAGGATGGAGCGTTGAAGTTTTTGATGTATTATAAAGCTTTGATGGTTAATAACCAATAAATTTTATAAATTCGGAGTTGTAAACTCCATGAAAGTATGAATTCCAAGAAAATGGAAACTTGCATAAATATTGGATTGAAGGGAGATTTTGAATGGATCCAATCATGTGTTTATGCTAAAATAATGTTCATATATGTTTATAATAGGCAAAGAAATTATCATATTTAGAATTTAATTGTAATTGATAAGCTAATAGAATGATTTCTAGATATCTTAACCATAGAAACCAAAGAAAACTTAAGAAATTTGAATTGGATTTCAATCATGCAAAGTCAAGGAATTTATATACATACATATATATATATATATATATATATATATATATATATATATATATATATATATATATATATATATATATATATATATATATATATATATATATATATATATATATATATATATATATATATATATATATATATATATATATATATATATATATATATATATATATATAGGGTTAGGTTCTATGGGGCACCTGTGTGCATCGTGCAACTTAGGAACCCATATACACCGTTAGATCTAGAAAATGAATGGCTAAGATTACAATGGCAAAAGGGTAATAAAGATGAAATTTGTGAACGCATTATGATGCACGATTTACATATTAGATGTGCATAAGGGTATTTTCGGAAAAAAATAATATATCAAGTCAACTCAAAATTAAATTTATATTGATTGAATATTTAATTCAATAATCAAGTATTAAATGCTAATAAATTTATAAAATGCACTTCTAAAATTAAAAAAATTCCAATTGAACAAAAATCCAAGATGATGTTTTATCATCTTCATTGACTGTGCATCTTCGTATTTATCTTTTCCGGGTTATGCATCATCGTGTTCATATGGAGCACCAGGTTATGCATCATCGTGTTCATACTGTGCATCTTCGTATTCGTCTTCTTCACATCGTATACGTTCATAGGTTCATGAGTTCAACGTGATGCATCATTTTCATCTTCATCTCATCATCGTCTTCTCAAACTCGTCGGTCGATTGTGTGTGTGTGTGTGTGTGAGAGAGAGAGAGAGAGAGAGAGAGAGAGAGAATAATATATGAAGAACGGTTAATGAGATTGATTTAGTTTACTATTTTAATCCTAATCTATTAATTAAAATAATAATTAATTTTTTCAAATAAAGTATTCCAATATTACCCTTATTGCATCATTTGTAAACAAGCAATGCATTTTTGGTTCCCATTTAGTTCCCGATGCATATGGTGCCCCATAGAACCTCAATCTATATATATATATATATATATATATATATATATATATATATATATATATATATATATATATATATATATATATATATATATTTGAATGATTCAATGAAATTTAGATGTTAAATAATATTCATATATAGTTATAATAGTCAAATAATACGTAAAACTAGTTTTGAGGTGTTAAAAAAAACGAGTTTGGAACAAAACAGGGGCACCACGTTTGCATTCTCAGACCTGTGCAGAATCTCAAAAGATAAAGGTTGTAGCCCTATGTGTCCTCTTCGTCTGGGCTCTTGAATCAACTAAATCCGAGTTCGTATGAAAAGTTATGGTCAAAATGTGAAACTAGTACGAGTCGAGCCCAGTTTACCCAAATCACTTATTTTAAGCCCTATAATGATACTATAACATCATGGAATCATTCTATACTTATATAACACTTAAATTAACATTAAACATCGCCCAAAAGTCGATAAAACTCAATAAGAGACGTATCGGTGTCCGTAAATTCGGAACTTAAACCGAAAACGTTTAAACCCTTCAAATGACTTCCAAACCTTATAATATACTACTATAAGCTTATGAATACTTTGAATATCATTATTTTATAGGTTTGGATCTTGAAGGAGTGCCGGTTATCGGTTTGGGGCATTAAGTGACTTATTGGCCGTTTTGAGCCTTAAAGGCTATTATAGCCTACTGTACTGTGAGTTCTAGCATTGATGTGTGTATTGCATAAATAATTACATGTTTGTTTTATTAATGACATTGTGCATGTCTATTTGGCATCATCCTCTAATATGATGCATTGCACTGATTTTATTATACTGCCTTATTGGTCGCTCATTACTTGATCATGGCCTATGCCCAGCAAACCTTATTTGATACCCCATTATACACGTCAGCATCTTCATTATGCTTTGATTCCTTCTTCATACATATCATGGCTTTTATGCTACACATGATGATTATTCAATTTGTGTTCATATGATTACTTTTGATTAACCCCTTTGTGAGCTATGCTCATTTATCCTTGGCCTCACCGGATATGCAGGTTATCATTATTATTATCAAGAGTCTTACTTTGTGTTTGTGCGTATAAATTCCTACACCACATGAGCTCGTGGGTAGGTAGCCGGACTTCGGGCTCCGGTTGGATTTGCGCAGCTGGACATGGATTCACAGCTGTTGGCAACGGCGGGTAGCGGGTCATGTACCGCAACCTATGCAAATTAATGGGCTATGCCCACACCATTTTTATTAAAAGATATTGCACTTGTCATTCATAATCATCTTAACATTTATACATGTCGTATGTTTTGCATTGCATATCGATCTAGTAACTCACTTAGCAAATTTTATTTGCTAACCCCTCACTTTTATATATCTCAGGTGGCGTTTGTAATGGCAAGATGATTGCTAACTTCAGTCCTAATGCTTAGTTAAGCCAGCTTGAAGGCAAGGCCTTTTGGTAAAAGCTTAATGCTTAATAATGGGAAATTTTGGGTAGTTTGTCTACCATCATGTTTTGGCTTGTATCTATATATAGACATGTGATTGCCCTTCGGGTTGATGATAGAGATTGCAACTAATTAGAAGTATGTTGCAAATGTACTTTATTGTTCCAAATTTCCGTTATAACCTAACAGGGATATTGACTCCGTGCGAACGGGTCATGCCCGATTTTCTTTAAAAACCATGTTAATTGTAATTACTTTATTGTAACCCCATTAATGAGTATATTAAGTTGAGATGGGTGTTTCAGATCACCTTTATTTGGCTTATAATATCGCTCATATTTTGCAGCTGAGGTAGATACATATTGATATTTTCGTCGTGGTGGTTCATACCTTGGTTTAGATTGATGATCGGTAGGCTGGTCATTCTTCCATCGGAAGGTAGGATGATTTCTCTATTCCGGATTGTAAGTTTCCGAAAATGGGTTATCCCTCTCCCGGTGCGCTCTAAAACCATAGACTTCATTAGCAAACTCCTCAGTGGATTGCACTTGAGAACATACTTCGGAATGATGAGATGGATCACCGCATGTGACGCAGTTAACTGATACATTTGAGTTTGAATTAAGACCTTCAGTAGTTGATCCATTTTCTTACCTAATTCTGAGATTTCACTCTTAACCTCACGTTTCCAGGCATTATCTATGCCCATCACTTGAACTCCTATGCTATTTTCAGAACCAGCTTGAACTTTGAGACCCTTACCGAGTTGATTCAGTAACTCCCAAGCCTCATCGTCTTCTTTTGATAGAAATGTGCATCCCGTGGCAGCGATGATCATGTTACGACTCTCCTAACTCACACCATCAACAGATTGTTTTGATAAGCATCCATTTTGGGACTTCGTGATGTGGACAAGCTCTCAACAACTCATTCATTCGATCAAATGCTTCGTAGAATTGTTCACCAAGTTTTTGTTTGAACCCAATAATTTCCTTCCTTTTCTCAGTAGTTTTACTAATAGCATTAAGATATTCTCTTTTCATTTGATCATATGTCGTGATGCTATTGGTGGGTAGCGGCACGAACCAATTCTTAGCTTTCTCTTTTAGAGAGAAAGGGAATAGTCGAAGCTTTAAACCGTCGGTGGTTATACCTCGCACATGATTTGCTTTGCAAATAGCCGTGAACTCAGCTAAATGCTCGTAAGGTTCCTCACTTGGCATCCCTCGAAAAATAGGAAGAATTTGGAATAATTGAGGACGAACTTCGGGTTCATTCTCATTTTCAGGGTATCGAATTGGAGAAGGGTCGGGCACATCACCAGGGCGGTAATGTGACTCAACAGTTCTTCGCATTTGTTCACCCATCCTAATGGCTACACACTCCGGTTCCTCTTGCTCGCGATTTCTTGGTGAAATTGGACGACCCTCTAAAGTAAGAATCTCATCCTCTTGCTCGTTATTGTCCTCCGCGTGCTTCCGATGATTTCTTGAACTCTCCGTGATTAATCTTTGTTGTTTTTGCACCCTAACTGTAACAACCTAACTTTAATCAACGACGTTAACAAGGTTTAACGTTAATTGTGAGTTAAATGACATTTTATGCTAAATGATTTAAAGTATAATTTCAATGTAAGTTATGTTAATTAATAAAAGACATAATTGAGTTAAATACATGTTATGTGTTTATTATTAAGTAATAACTCTAAAGAATGAAATAAAGACAAGTTTAGGGGTCAAATTGACAATTTAACAAACATTGTTGTATAGATACTCAAGGTGAAGTAATCTGATCATTATTTATTCAATTTTTAACACCAAAGCCAACTTAAAAATCATATGCTCTCTCTCTCTCTCTCTTTCTCTCTCTCTCTCTCTCTCTTATACGTTTCTTCATCTTAACAAATTTATCAAGATTATCACAAATGTTGCAAAACAAAAGCAAGATTCAAGAGTAAAAGCAACAAGGAATCATCAAGTAACAATATCTACAAGATTTAAGGTTAGTTTTACTAGTTGAAACATGAATATTATGTTCAATGAGAAGCCACGGTTCTATGAAATTAAGAACACAAAGATTAGTGTTACAAGTTTGAAATTCATACCATGCATGTTTGAATTTCTGTGTTTAATTGATTTTCTTAGCAATTTGAAGCATAAACTCCAACCTTGAAATCAAAATTCAGAAAAATTATATAGGTTGTTGTCCATGTGTCATTGTTTCTGTTTTTGGTCGAAAATGAGAGGCCAAGAAGATCCTTGGACCATTTGCCAGGACTTGGATATATATGTGTGTGTTTATACATGATTTAAAAGCATAAATCGACATTCAAACTAGTTGTTTTGCTGCTGCAAACAAAAGTAAAACAGAAACGAAAAGAAATATGCATGTGTGTGTGTGTTTTGTCATGGACCGAAACCTTCAAGGTTTTGGTAGGTTTAATACCGAGAAGTACAGAGTGATTCAGAAACCTATGGATAATACCGAGACCACTAGAGTAATTTTGAAAGCTACCGAGACCCACATAATACTAAATCCTTGGGAAGGTTTCGGTAATTTTGAAACAAATAAAATCATTCACATCAACCCTTTTTTTTTCTTTTGTTCTTTTTGGTGCAGACAGAATTAGATACAATAGGTATATATATACTTAAATCTTGCAATGTGTGTGTCAATATATATAGACTAGAAAACAGAACACAGCAGCCTTTCCATTTCCTTTTCTTTGCATGAAATTAGTAAGTGTGTGCGGTGGGTGTAACAAAAAGTAAGTCCAACAATGTATGCATGGATGAAGTGTGTGTAGCCGTGTGTGTATATATATACATACATACATGAGTATGTGCAGTGTGTACAGCCTAAGAATATCAACAATCCAACACCTTTTTCTTTATATAAATATGTATATATCTCTCATGTGTGTGTGCAGTGTGTGTAAATTAGAAACAGCACCTATATATATATATATATATATATATATATATATATATATATATATATAAGCAACCTTTTCACTCTTTCTTTTATGAATTTTGGATGTATAAGTGGCATAATAAAGCAGTCCTTTTTGCAAACTTAAAGTAAACTAACATATGTGGGTGATCAGATTTTGAATAGCAGCCCCCGTAACACCTTATTTTAATTTGATCATGTTGCTTTTGAATGTATAATTTATAAAAACAGAAAGGGGGGCAACAAGCATATGTTTATGTTTAATAAATACAAGACTCATAGTTCATGACACTTAGCTTATAATGTAAATAAAGACATTAAAACATAATGGTTATAATTAAGCACATATGTATATTGAGGAATAAAATACATTTAAAAGCATGATGATCATCATATTGCATAATGTATAAAGTCATGATCATGTATACATGTTTAAGTGAAAGTACATGAAATTATATGAACATAGAAAATCCAACATGTCCATGATAAGGGACATAAATCCTTATAAGTCATTCAAATCATGTCCAAATTCCATATATGTCAAGTATAACCATTGAATTATGAATGAAGTGTTCTAAGGAAATGATGGCCATATTCATCTCAATATAGTCAAAATATGAGACTTTGAGATTAAAGGTCAGCGAATGAACACTGAATATGCTATTCAGATGATATAAAAGCTAACATATATAAAAATGACATGAATAACATATTGAGCAACAAGAGAAGTTAAAGTCATATTAAAGAGCATCAGTAAAGGTTGTAGCAAAGTGGCAAGCTGTCTGTAAGTCTGATATGAGTCAGATAGTGGTTCTAACCCACTACAGATTGTGAGCAACTGAGCCAGTGAAGGCTGTAGCAAAGTGCATGAGCTTTCCACGTTCATAATTGCATGTTAAATGTGAAATTCTACATTCTCACTAAGCAAATAAGCTTACCCCGTTGCTGCATTATTTTTCAGGTAAAGGCAAAGGATTGGCTGGACCTAGTTCATAGGTCAGGACTGTGAAAGAGCGTGAAGTGGCTTAGAACCTGTTTCAACACCTTGGTACTTGACTGATGATAGAGTTCTGGGATTCTGGGCTAGTTTATATTTTGTGCTTTGATGTAATAGTCTAGAAGTCTGTACCCTATTACTTAAAATTTGTCTCTGATTGTAATTAACTTTAATTCCACACTGTTAATTGTTATCTTAGTAACCTGATTGATATTGCATTTCCACTGGGGCCTAGTCTTAAGACCTTTGAGAAATATTGGGTCTTACGCTAAAAGTCTTTCGGTGGGATTTAGCTACTTTTTCGATTTCAGGTTCGAATTGTAGCGGCAATCCTTTGGCCGGACGTGTGAGCATAAACTACTAAAAACACTTAAATAAATTACTTAAGTAACTAATTATATTTTTGGTGGTAAAGTAGAGGACTACAATTACCTTTTTGGGTTTTTCGATTTTTTATGTGATTTTTGATCATATAAATAAAGATTAAAAATACTTAAAACTGAAGTACTTAAAATTAAAGTAATGCCAAACTAACTTTCTAGCCCTAATTAGTGTTACCACTCCCCGGCAACGGCGCCAACATCTAACGAGCCGTCATTGTGGCCCGTAGAATTAACCTTAAAACTACCTACTAGCGTAGGGAACTAAGGGTCGAATCCGCAGTGAGTGTGTATGTGAACTAGGGTTAAATTGCTAGTTTCTTTATGTTTATAAAAGCGATTAAATTGGAATTAAGTGATTGTTTGGAACGGTGATTACAACTAAAATTACTACGAAAACAATAGCAAGGAAATAACAATTGATTGAAAGATCGAATTAAAGATAACCATTTATGAAATGACTACAACATAAGTTATTACCCACTTGAATAACATGCAACGATCACATAGACATAACCAATTACTTAGTCATATTAATCATAAATGTTTTAACCAATAAATCTCGGCATAGCGCATGCAACATTCATTACTTGTCTTAATCCCTAAGCTAATGGACTCGACACAAATAATAATATCACTATGAACTATCTTGCTTTTACCAATTAAACCATTTACTCATAAAAATAATCAAATGTATATCATTTGCATCACACCAAATGTTCAAGTATGACAAAATACATCAATGCATAAAAAGATATTCAAGTAAATAAATCTTAGTCGTAGATCTTTCGCAAATGGCTATGGTGGTTTAGCCTCTCATCGTGTATTCTTCGCCGGTAATGATTATGGAAATCATTGTAGGCTTCTATGGCATGAACGGTTGCACTCCACCTTCTTCGTACTTGATCCGTGAATCAACTCCGGCAGGGATTCGCCAATGTTTTCAATATTTCAGGAGCTCCAAAACTGGCCGCAGAAGTTCTCTATTTATAGAGAATGAATCGATTAGGGTTTTGGGCGTCAAAAAGCGACTGTAGGGTTTTCATACCGCATGGGCGTAGGCCTACGCCAGGCCCTTCGCTGGGGGGTACGGCTTGGGCTACGATGGAAGTGCTCTTTAACTCTAAATACTTCTGTTTTGAGGACGTAGGGTGGCGCAGGTCTGCGCCCCCACCAGCTCGTTTCGCGCTGAATTTTCTCGAGCTGCTTCCATTTGGCTTCTTGACCCTGAAACACAATTTTGGAGTAAAAGTATGTTAGTCACGAAGCACAGGTGCATAAATAAGCCTTAATGATACCGAAAACACATAATATTATAGTCCTATCAACTCACAAACATAAGAGACTTATAATAAGAAACTAAGTGTAGCTAGACCTACAAACATAAGAGACTTAGAAAATAAACTAAGTGTAGGTTTGACTCAAACACTCCTAGACTCACAAACATAAGAGACTTAAAAAGAATAAAGATCTGAGACTCTCACACTTAGTACTACTAAAAATAAAAACTAAGAGACTTAAAAAGAATAAAGATCCAAGACTCTCACAGTTAGTACTACTAAATTTCAAAAGTTAAGAGACTTACAAAATAAAAGAAAGATTCGAGAGTTTCACTTAACACCACTAGAATTTAAAAAAAAAACTAAGAGACTTAAAAAAAATCAAAGATCCGAGACTTTCACTTAACACCACTAGAATTAAAAAAACTAAGAGACTTAAAAAATTCAAAGATCCGAGACTTTCACTTAACACCACTAGAATTTAAAAAAACTAAGAGACTTAAAAAAATCAAGTGAGACTTATCTTGTACTACTAACAACCAAAAAAAATAAGAGACTTAAAAATAAGAAGATCCAAGACTCTCACAATCATTAACAAAAAAAACTCTGAAACTTAGAAAAACAAACCAACAGTGTAACTTACACAAAAAATGAAAATCCGTAACTTAAAAAAATCTTGGACTTTTAAAAGTTCCGAATGGACACAATAATTCCAAAATTAAAAAATTCTGAACCAAACTAGAATACAATTAAGTTTCGAAACAAATTAAATGAAAGTACCGAAAGTAAAGATATAAAAATTCAGAAAGAAAAAATAAAAATCCAAAGTCTAATTGGATGGAAAATTTTCGAAGACAAAAAAAAATGTAAAAGCTATGAAAGAGGATAAAAGATGAAATGAAATGACAAATTGCGGAATTCTAAATGGAGATTCAACTAGCAATTTTTTTTTGAGTTCCAAAGGCCAAGAGTATTTGAGTTCCGAAGATCACAAACTCACAAGTTGAGAATATAGCACAACTCCCTTTGTCATATATTTTCAACTTTCGCGAACATTAAGCAGCTCAAAGACAAACGAATCTTTGATTAATTTCTCCTCTCAAAAAAATTTATGCAACAAATTTTTTTATTAGTCAATGGAATTAAGTCACACTATTAACTTTGACTGAAAATGTTGGTCCAACACAATTTCTAAACCAATTGATTAATAGATAAAATTTTTAAAAAAAAAACCTAAATGCATACCATGGGAGTTTAAAACCATCGAATTAGGAAAAAAAAACTTTCCATCAGACCTTCAAATCAATCAAAAATAATCTTCTGACTCTGATACCACTTGTTGGTCTCAAATAATCAATCATAAACGATAAAAATGGACAAGATGAAACAATTATAAATATAGCAGAATGATTAGATTAACCTTTGAAGATGATCAATGATGAACAAAGATTTTCTCTCTACCAAGCAAGCCGGCTACACTCTCTTTTCACCTTGAGCTACCTTGAGTTTCACATCAAAACCCTATGAGACCTTTTAAATTTTAAAACCCTAATAAGTCAAGGCTCATGGACTCAACTAATAAGCCCTTACAAAATATGAACACAAATATTAAATTATTACATATTGAATCCTAGACTTGATTACAATAATATAAGTCTAACATTTACTTATATACATTTATATATAAAAATTTCATTAAAAATATCTATGTATTACGTGGGTCATAAAATAGTATATTAATAAAGAAAAATAACTTGTGTCACATGGTATGTTCTCCTTACACCAAAAAAAATTTCCCTCACTTTTTTACTTAAATGACTCTACTATTTATGTAATTTATGTAATGTCTTAAATATACAAGAAAATATTCTTAAATATGTAATTATTGTATTAAACTTCTCTATCTATGCTTAAAAAAGAAATAATATTAGCAATTTAAATATTTTTTTAAAAAGAATTTATTTTAAATATCTTAGTTAAATAAATTTATTATAATAATAAACAATATTTATATTAATTAAGAAATATTTTAATTTTATATAAATTTTTGTTATTTAGCTTTGCCAATTACACAAATTAGATTAGTTGAGTAAATAAATTTAAATATTTGTAAATTAACTGAAGCACCCATTTCAACATAATATAATAATTAATGGGGTTATGTTTAATTAATTAGATTAATATAATTTTTAAAGAAAATCGGGCATGACCCGTTAGGACGGAGTCAATATCCCTGTTTGGTTATAAAATAATTTTGGAATGTAAGATGAATTTTATTTGCTAACCCCTCACTTTTATATACTTCAGGTGGTGTTAGTAAAGGCAAGGTGATTGTCGGCGTTGGTCCTAGAATTTACTAGAATCACCTTGCTAAGTGAGTTACTAGATCGATGTGGAATGCAAAACATACAACATGTATAAGTATTGAAAATGATTATAAAATGGCAAGTGCAGTATCTTTTAATAAAAATGGTGTGGGCATAGCCCATTTATTTGCATAGGTTGCGGTGCATGACCCGCTAACCGGCCGTTGCCAACAGCTGTGAATCCATGTCCAGCTGCGCAACTCCAACCGGCTTTCATGTCCGGCCACCTACTCACGAGCTCATGTGGTGTAGGAATTTATACGCACAAACACAAAGTAAGGCGTTCAATAATAATAATGATAATCTGAATATCCATTGAGGCCAATGATAAATGAGCATGGCTCACAATGGGGTAATCAAGCGTAATCATGTGAAGCATGAAATGAACAATCTTCAAACATAGCATGAAGGTTAATATATGTCATGAAAGGTGTCGAATGAGGTATGCTGGCCATAGGCCATGATCTAATAATGAACCGCCAATAGGGCAGTATAATAAAACCAGTGCAATGCATCATATAAGAGGATGATGCCAATTAGATATGCACAATGTCATAAATAAAGTGAACATGTAATTATGTATGCAACACACACATCAATGATAGAACTCACAGTACAATAGGCTATAATAGCCTTTAATGTTCAATACAGCCAATAAGCCACTTAACGCCCCGAACCGACAACCAGCACTTCTTTTAGCTCCAAACCTATCAAATAATGATATCCCAGGTATTCATTAGCTTATAATGGTATATCATAAGGTTTGGAAGTCATTTGAAGTATTTAAGCGTTTTCGATTTAAGTTTCTGAATTCAATCGACAAAGTTGTACATTCTGTGTAACATCCAGATATTAAATTATTGTATTTGAGGTTTATTAGTTTAAATTTGTAATTTAAGTTGGATTTCATTTAAATTAATTAAAAAAGTTAGTCGTTTTATTCAGAAATTGATAATTTAAATTTATTAAGTTAATATAAATATTATTAAGTGGTTGAGATGATAAAATAAAGATTGAAAATGGAATTTAAGAAATTGGTTGCTATTGTAAGGAATTAAGAAATTTTAGGATTTCTAATTTTAAGTATTAAGTATGAATAAAGATGGAACTCTTTATATAAAGAAAGTTTGAAAAGTTGAGGGGTCGAATATGTCAAAAGTTGAAAGTGGAAAAATTAAAAAGGCATTAAGCCTTTCATTTCACCCATCTGTACTTTTCTCTCCTTCTCTCTAAAAGAAACAAAACCCACGGTTTGTGCATCTTCTAATCAAGAATCAAAAGAAAAACATCAAATTGGAGGCTGAAAACTCGGATTCGAGTTGCATTGGAGAAGCTATAACCATTACAACAAGCAATTTAAGGTAAATATCTCTCAAAATCTTGAATTTAAGGGTTTATAGTGCGGTTTTGGATAAAAACCAAATCTGAGATTTTGGGTTCAAAATGGTTATGCATGTTAAATATTATGATGGGTTTATATAAATCAAGTGTTGTGGGAGTTATGTATAAATTTTCAAGTCTTGATTTAAGCTATAAGTATGATTTTAAAAAGTTGAAGTCGTGGGTTCTGTGTCTGTTGCATAAATACCAAAACAACCTATAAGGGTACCGAAACCTTGATGGTTTTGGTATTGCACCTACCGATACCCTCCCCCTTCTCTACTGAAACTATATATGTGTGTGTGAGGATACCAAAACTCCATTTATACCGAAACCAAGGATGGTTTCGGTAATGAAGGAAACCACTGAAACCTTTATGTACTGAAACTTTAACATGTACCGAAACCTCTACATGGTACCGAAACCAAATGGGGGTACCTAAACCAGTATGGTTTCGGTAATTTACCGAAACTCACACATACATATACCGAAACTATTGGGAGATCCGAAACTGGGTACTGAACTATTGAAACTTTTATGTAAACCGAAACCATATGTATATATATATATATATATACCGAAACCTTGTGAAGTGAATATCGAAACCTTAAAGGTTTCATTATTCCTTTCATTTCAGAACAGAAACAATAAATACACACACACACACACACACACACACACACATATATATATATATATATATATATATATATGAAGGAATATATATATCATCTCGGTTGGGTTTTATTGGTGAAAATAAATGGAACCGGTTGGACATTCTTTAATTCGGATACATTATGGACATTTTGGCAATCTCAAATATTGGAGATTAAAAGTATAAACTTCAGATATAATTTTCGACGGATTAACACGATAATTTGTGAAACTTGGTGGGACTCATTATTAAACGAGAGATTGATGGTATTAATGAGGGGATTATTTGCGAATAATAATAAAACCATCAAGTAAGAGGATTTAAACATGAGTTTTGGATGACGGTTCCAATTGTTGTAACACTTTAATTTTGTAAAATCATGATGGAAATTATTATCGAACATATGTATGATATGTTTTATTTATGGAAATGTAACAGGTCCCTTGTGGTGTTGTTTAACCCACAGTGGGGTACTTTGTGATCCGGTTGAAATTCTGAGAAGAAATAAAATTTGCTTAAAGTTTAATAACGCACCCACTGTGAGTACATATGATTTCGCATGTTTATATCTGCTTTATGTTAGCTATTGCCTGATGAGACATGTTGCTTCATTATCATTTGGAATTCTACTAACTTGCGTAGATTTAGATGCACATTCATACTTGTTGCATATCCGTTCATTTGTTGTGCATCTAACGATGGACCGGCGGGTCGCATCTGTAACTCCGATGTTACTGCGCTATATGACCCGGAGCTGATCCCTCCGAGGTTCTGGTAGGCAGTATGTCATCCCCGATGTTATTTCTGTCTCAGATGGTTGGGTTACATACCGAGCTTTGGGATCGTAGGAGCGACGGCTCATGTGTGTCGTACTTTGTGTACGTGGAGAGTGCACGACGTGTGTCGTCGGTGTACTCTTGTGGGCTTCATAAAGATTTATAAAATGCGTAAATCTGTGTATTCACTAAGCATTCGCTTATCCCTCAGTTGTTGACGTTTTTACAGGAAAAGGAAAATCTGCAGCCGGACCTTCTAGCTAGGTCATTTGTTCAAGTAATTGAAGAATATCTACTACTCAGCTTGGTAATTGGAAAACGGGATTGTTATTGTAATATGTATTTGGGATGATGTAATGTTATTGAGTATGTAGACTTAGATTTGGTACCTTGTAGCACCGTAGGGTGTTTAAAACATTTGTATTACTTTTATCTTGTACTTTAATGCTTCCGCACTTTAATTAAGCTTTCAGATCATTATGTAATAATTTATGTTTGATAATTAATCATGGGTGTTATGTAATTGTGGTTAAATGTGGCAAGGGTGTCACATTTCGATAATTCTTATAGATTTTTAGATGTCAATTTACATGTTATATAAGTGTATAATTATCATATAATGTGTTGAAGTTATTTCACACAAACATGACTTTTCATTCGGCGTTTGTATACGAAGAAATCAAAATAAAACGAAGAAAATTGTCTAACTCGCACTAGTTTAGTATTTTGGCCATAAGTTTTTCAAACGAACTCGGATTTAGGTGATTCAAGAGCCCAGACAAAGAGGACACATAGGGATACAACTTTTATCTTTTGAAAAATGGCCATATCTGAGAGTGACCCTCGACGAGTCGAAACATGCTGGAACGAATTTTGGTACTCTGCTCGTGATAACTTCGTTCCAAACCCATTTTTAACCTTCAAAAACATCTCAAGGCCTCTTTATATGATATATTAGGTGTATGTAAACATATATAAACATTGTTTAACAGCTAACATCATTTAATTATCAAATTTTACATATATAAATTCTTTGGGTTCACCCAATCAACCTCCGAACTTCCATATCAAATTCCATAGTTTTTTGTGTTTTTTGCATTTGCAAGGTCAGGAGCACACTAAGCCATGATTACACATCTTGGGCTCACCATATCATGGTTCACCATTATTTGTTATAGTTGCAACTAACTTGTGAAAAAGGGAAAAAGAGGAAGAGCATGGCATATGAGGAAGAATACCCATACATTAAGTTTCATGAACTTGGTTTGCTTTACAACTTTAACCTCTTAGCAACTGGTTGACCAAGATTTCTCAGCCCTAAAGAGTTCCTATGAGTGTGAGTTGTGCAGGGAATTTGCAAAGAATAGAATTGAGAAGGAGGTCACGATTGGGGGGTTTTAAAACCCTCCATTGGCCAAAACCTTACGTCTCACCTCTCTTTATTCTTACAAACTCTCACTTTCAATATTAACCTTCATATTCTATGCATTTTCAGCCCTTCTATAACATAACCCACTTGTACATAAGCTTTAGTATATTGTACCTAATTGCATGAATTCCATGTTACAAGATCTTAAAGCACATAGTGCAAGTAATTTAAGCTTGTGATCAAAACCTTTACTTTAATCATAATCAATTACAAAGGTAGAATTCATTTAGCATTTTATTAGAAAGCTTCAGACTCTTGTACACAAGGCTTAAATATCTTGTACTTATGTATAAAATTCTTCAAGTAATAAGGTTTAAGCACACGGTACAAGTAAGCAAAGCATATAACTAATAATCTTCTAATAATCATAATTAAAATTTTAAATTGAAATTCATTTGTTTATAGTTTTGTAAAGTATAGTTAATATACATGTATCCCCTTTTAATGATTAAGAATATAAATTCTTATGTTTCGATTATCGTAAATAAATCACTTAGATTATTAGTTAAGAGTGTGATTAGTAGTTCAAATATGATATTAAATTTGAGAATGTTACAACTCCTCCCCCCTTGAAAAGGATTCCGCCCACGGAATCAATCCAAAATTTTCAAGAGGCTTTTAATAAGTATTAGTATGCCTGTTATGTGCAATTATAAGTAGGCTATGTCCAGTTAGTATCGTCAGATCACCCGACCCAGACATATAGACAGCCATATTGTTATATAAGTGTCGGGTTAAATAACCCATTTATAGCATATTAGTGACATAGTCACTATCGCTATTTTGATAACAATCTGTTATATTAAATTTGTTTGAAGATTTACTTCTTATATACTTACTCATTGTGCATAAATTTCATATCCATAGCTATGTTCAGTTCATTGCAGGATTGTTATTCATATTAAGTATAGAATTTCACGTCCATTATAATATCCCTTCATTTGGGAATTAACCAGAGTGACCTTTATAACGAGTCACACTTCGTATATTTCTTTTTCATTGATCCTTTATCATTATGGTTCAATATATAGTCAAGTATATAATACTTATTGGTATTCAAAGTAATTAATTTCTTATTTAACTTATATGAAATAGGTTCAATTTATTATTAAAGACATTTTTATCATTATTTAATTTGTAAGTGATTATCGGTTTTGACTAACGGATTTTAATATTTCTTAGATGATAAGCATACTTGATATTACAAGTTTCTTCCGGTAGTATATTGCAGAACCGCCAAGCTTAAGAGCCTATATGCGATCCTTAAACATTTTCAATTTTTTAGGATTACCCAGAAGAAGATAAACTCAACTACTGGGACACTCAAATTTAATGCAGATTAGATCCTTCAGTCAATCTCCGAAATTTCTCATTTCAGTTGCATTAACAGTAAATATCATAACAATTAACCTCCATTTTAAAGGGATATGAAAGTGCTCACTCCTCGGAGATAATATCACTCAAGAATTAGACTTATTTAGATTTAGGTTCAATACTTAGCATATTGATTGTATTAAAAATATCTGACATTAATTTTAGTAATCATGCCAAGTCATAAATAAGTATATCTATGTACATGTTTGCATTTAGGCTTATAAAGTTTATTTGAAATTTATATCTATAAATCGCATTTAGAAAGTTTTTCATAAACTTCTTCTTGCAAAGTATTTTCAACATCACATAAGGACGTATATTAAATTCAATTTCTATTTCAGAATAAATCATGATATTATTGATAAATGATAACTGATTTATCCAACATATGTCGGCATATTAGGATTATCAGATCCATAGACGCAACTAGTGCATTAGTGAGTTCAAATGGCATCACCAAAATGTATATTGACCACATCAAGTATGAAATGAGGTCTTTGGTACACCTCCTCACGAATCTTTCAGTTAATAAAATTCAATTCGCAGATCAATGTCTGAGAAATATGAAGTATCTTGCCGCTGATCAAATTGATCATTAACATAAGGAAAAAAATACTTATTTTGGACTATTACTCTTATAATTTACGGTAACTTATGCACCTTTACAGATGACGTCCTTCTTTTAACATTTAGAACCAGAGCACCCAAAACGGGGAACTCGGTATAATGAATCCCTTATCCCACAGTCTATAACCAATTGTACGATACATAATTTGGGATTCAACTTTTGGAATTCTTTAAATTATTAACAAGTAATGATCCTTACCTAAGCTCTTAAATACTTCAGTTAGACAAGATATTATCAAATTTAGTAGAATTCTACTTGAGTCCTAACTTAGACTATTAATAAAGTCGTTATAATTTGATTTGAGGATGTAATACCTCCCATATTTCTCATATGTGTATGTAACTTCAATCTCAATATAATTGTATCATTTATGAATCATTTGGATTTCGAGATATCTTATTACTTATATAATTAGCATAAGATTATAATTCCATAAGTTTTCCCAACAAGGGACTTCTCTTTTAATATCATGGACATATATGTGCATTTTACTCTTCTTTATTAGTCTTTTCATATTCTTCCAACTGTTAGGCACTTAGCGGCCTTTAATACAAGAATGGATTACTTAGATTTAACATCATTATTTCATTCATTGAATTGATAATAGTTGTTACCAACCGTTTCTTATAAAAATTAAAAGAAGTGACGGAGAGGGCAATTCACCCTCGCCTATTTCCCACACAGGGTCATGATTGTAGCGCATTACAGCGAAAATTGCTACATAGTAGCCTTCATTATAATCTCATCCAAGTTATAAATTGAGATCATCATTATGGCTATAATGCCTTTGGAAAATAATTCCACTTTAGTTTGAGGTATATATATCATAAATTACTTATGTTCCAACATATTCATAGATGGATTCAGTCATCATCATATAATTCCATCAATGAATTATAGAGATTTATTGTTAATTAATAGCATCCCACATGGTTTTGAAACCCACCATCATTATCGGTGCTTATAACCTTTAATATACAAGGTATTCAAAGTTCTCACTTGAGAATCAACGTTACGAGGCGGTAGTACAACCTTTATTAGGCATTTCTCAATATACGCCTCTTTTCATAATTAAAATCAATCCTTATATTGTGAGTTAGCTCAATGTGTCCTGCCATCAAGCTGTATGACATTAGGCATATATACACGCGTTAACTATACAGTAGAATTTTCATTAACTTAAACCCATACCCGTCATAGGCCAAATTATAACTTAGCTTATGTTATAATAGTGTTGCCTAGGCGGCCAATACAAGCATCTGAAACCGAGCTCATAGTAGAGTATCGTCGACTATACTCATGCAATGAACATCGGCTCTGATACCAAATTGAAACACCCATTTCAACAAAATATAATAATTAATAGGGTTATGTTTAATTAATCAGATTAATATGATTTTTAAAGAAAATCGGGCATGACTTGTTCGCACGGAGTCGATATCCCTGTTTGGTTATAAACCAATTTTGGAATGTAAGATGAATTTACAAGATACTTCTACACAATTACAAGATCTATCATCAACCCAAAGGACATTATATGTCTAAATACATATATACAAGTCAATCATAATGGTAGACAACTACCCAATTATTACCCAGTTGTATAAACGTAGTTATAACGAAGTTAAGGCTTCAGAGATGGTCCGTTTAAATTCTAGGACCAACGCAAGAAATCACCTTGCCTTTACTAACACCACCTGAAGTATATAAAAGTGAGGGGTTAGCAAATAAAATTTGCTAAGTGAGTTACTAGATCGATGTGGAATGCAAAACATACAACATGTATAAGTATTGAAAATGATTATAAAATGACAAGTGCAATATCTTTTAATAAAAATGGTGTGGGCATAACCCATTAATTTGCATAGGTTGCGGTGCATGACCCGCTAACCCGCCGTTGCCAACAGCTGTAAATCCATGTCTAGCTGCGCAACTCCAACCGGCTTCCATGTCCGGCCACCTACCCACGACCTCATGTGGTGTAGGAATTTATACGCACAAACACAAAGTAAGGCGTTTAATAATAATGATAATCTGGATATCCAATAAAGCCAATGATAAATGAGCATAGGTCACAATGGGGTAATCATGTGTAATCATGTGAAGCATGAAATGAAAAATCTTCAAACATAGCATGAAGGTTAATATATGTCATGAAAGGTGTCAAATGAGGTATGTTGGCCATAGGCCATGATCAAATAATGAACCGCCAATAGGGCTGTGAAATACAGTTTCTTATCAATCAAACAACAATATCAAATAATCAAGAACAATAAACGAAATTAAAACTAACCAAATGATTATATTGAATGATGACAGATTCTATTACAGAGAGAATAAGATCTTCATGAACAGTGGCCTTTTCTCTGAATCCTATGCGTGCAAAATAACTGTCAGATCTATACCTATTAAAAGTCAAAGATACTATATATATACATATTTGACAACTATCAAAGAAATACAAAACAGCCCCTAGACTTTGTTTCCATCAATTAAAAACATAACCTAACATTCTCCCCCTTTGATGGAAAGAGCAAAGTCTTTAAATCGATAAGCCCAGCTTTTTTTCAAATCTTCTAACACTTTTACGATCCGAGAGCCTCCATTCAATCTTTGAAATAAACTCAACCATGAGTCTTCGGTCGTTTACAGATAGAGCTCCTTTCTTCGTCTTTCTTTTCTTATCTGCTGCAAGCTTTCCTTTTAAACCAATCAACACTTTATTCAGAGTCCCATCTGAAAACTTGTTCAGCTCTACACTTCTCATTGCTCTTAAAGAAATACAAAACAGCCCCAGCTCTCTTTGTTCACCAGCCGATTCTTTTGAGCCCCCAGCCTCTCTCTCTTGAACTTCCGTTTCCTTTTCTGGGTATGTAATCATCAATACCCCAGGTGTAGATTCATCAAGCTTTCTCCTCTTCTCCCCCTCATGAGGAGCATCATCGGAGTCCTCATCATGCTCATCATGTTTCCTCTTGGATGAGGAAGCTTGAGCCTTACAAGTCTCTTCTACCGCAACAACCCTCTCTGATAGATTTCCCAACGCTGTTATCACAGTACTTTCCAAACTTATCATGCGTTCTCTCATTTCATCAAACTGTTCGAACAAAAAATCTTTCAATTCTTCTTTCAATTCTTCAATTGCTTTATTTGACTCAGACTGCTTCACTGATTCCTCTGCAACATCCTTCCCCTTTAAAAACTTGTGGATATTTGACATCTGTGCCATTACCTCAGCCAATTGAGCAGATACATGCGTGTTTACTCCAGCTACAGCTTCATTCAATGCTTTATTCAATGTTGACTCAGTTACAAACGGGGATAAAGTCACCACTGGGTCACGTAGACTTCCAGTTGTCACTACAGTCGAACTTGTAAAAAGTACTTCTGTGTGGCCACTACTCAGAGTTGGCAGTGTAGTTGCTCTGACTGGACTACCACCCTCTTCAAGTGACAGAGCAACAAATGCTTCCGTTACTGAGGATGTTCCAGTGGGAACACGAAGTTCAACCACACTAACTTCAACAGATGAAGTTGACTCGAGTGTCCTAGGCTATATAGGAGCTAGACTCAGTGATTGAATTGAAGTCGTACACTCGGGCAGCTGTGTACTTGTTCAATATCCATCAAGTCCAAGTGACTCTCGGATAGATTATAAGGTTCATCCCTGTGCTCAATTGAAACAATCTCCTGTTGAGAGGAGACTGAGTGGATGGTTGGGTGTGCAATCGTCAGTGAGATACTGACTTCTTCAATGCTAACTCTCATAGGAGAGCTAACAGCAGATGTGGTTATATCCCGGCTTTCTAGGTTAATGGTATCCCGCACACTCTCTTCAGCAATGCTTACTATATCTATCGTCATACCACCTCCCTCATGATGATCACCTCCATCATCACCATCATCATCATCATCATTATCATCTCCTTCACCTTCTTCTTCTTGGATATCCGACAAAGTTCTCTCGGAATCAGATCTCTCAGCTTCTTCCTCACCTCCCCTTACTACAACATCTCCCTCACTCACAGATTGGGCACCCTGAACTTCAGCCCCTTGCTGAGGTTCCTCTATTCCTAAAGCTCCTTGGGTAAGAGATCCCGGTTCCTGGGTCTCTATCGGAGCATGATCTATCCTATACAATCTCACATGCTCACTCTCTTGATCCGCATATTTTAGCAATGACTCCGGGATTGGCATAATATTCGCATTTGGAGAATCCGGCACTTCGTGTAAGCTCATCATCACATAATCTAGACAGCGCTGTGAATTGGCTCGCTTCGGGATATTTTCATTTGCGCGAAGAATTCCTCGGATAAGAATTTGTATAAATCTCTGAAGCGGAACAAATTTTCTAGCTCTATTTGTAGTTTTTGCTAGAACAATCTCCTTTAAGTCCTCCCATATGCACTGAGCATAATCATAATGCTTGTTAAATGCTATTCCATGAAAAATCCTTAGGCAATGAATGCTGCATCTGTCGATGCCTGTGTGCTTTGACGTCATACACCTATTGATGATTCCAAATAGTGTGTACCATTCCCCATTCAAGCCATTCCTATGAAAATTGGAGCTCTTTGGTAGTGGCTTTGAGTAGCCCAAGCATATCAGATCATGAACCAGCTCCTCATTCGACACAAAGTCTTCAAAATCAGCCAACTCTGGGAAGTTAACTGTGTCTATACGTCTAGGAAGAAATAGATTGTGACGAAGTCTGGCGAGAGTGATTTTACTTTTGAATTGGTCTATTGTAACTTTGAAGTGGTGATTGCCGTCAGCAGGAACAAATTTGACGGTGTGCTAAAACTGTTGTAGGTATACTTGTGGGATAGAAGGTTTGTATTGAAGCAGATAACCTAACAGATGGCCTTTGAGAATGTCAACAATGATAGGATGACTAACTTTAATAACCTTGGTATCCAGGCGATGGTTATTATCTCGAAAAGGTAGGCAATGTTTAGGTTTAACTAATTGGTTATCTGGGATAATATTTGACTGTGAGGGACGAGCAACTGAAGTAGAACGAACAGGTGTGGAAACAATGGTATGATTGGATGATGAATGGGCGTCAGATGAATTGGAGTTCTGAGACTGCACTGGAGATGCCATTTGAACACCTGTAAACCAAAATAAAAATGTGAAGACCACCCCTTACGGGGCGGTTGTCACGAGTCTAGGTCCCACATCATGCTATAAGATATCAATCATACTAAGATAGGGTAATTAATTGCGGAATTGTAAATTACATGTACATACAGATTAGGATTTAAGTTAAATACAGATTACATTTTTCAAATTAAAGTTATAAAAGGGTACCATCTAATCTAATCATTACATCATAGAATAATATCAAATCTACCCAAAACCACAACATTTGCTGTCTCCCAATCAGTACAGAAAGGTTTTGTTGTGTAGTGGTCTATAGAAACTTCTGTCTTGATGTTTAATAGACCTAAGAGCTAGGTCCAGCAGGTGATTTTCCTTTATCTTTTCCTGTAAAAATGTCAAGTAGCAACTGTAAGCAAAGCTTAGTGAGTATATAGATTTTAAAATTAACATGCAATGTCAAGCGGATCATCAGTCTAGCGTGATATGTCTTGGCTGCCGCTACAGCCCTCATGATTGAGACATAGAAGTCATAGAATAGGATGATGTTCAGGCCACACTCACGCTTAAATTGTGGGGATCAGCCACATACTGGGCTAGCTACCAGTAAGTCAATATGGCGGAACATCGGAGGTCATTACCAAGTTCATTAGAACTGGTGAAATAGCCAAGTCTAGGACAATAGACCAATAGGGCTAATCGAGCTGAATCAATATCTCAAGTTAAATGCAAATGATGAAGCATATGTATTCAATGTGATGATAGCAGTAATCTTAAAGCAATATCTGAAATGAACAGTAAAAGCAATATCATATGAAATGATAAGTCAAATAGCTATCATGATCCACTGGGCAACACCCAACCATGGTGTGCACAGGTCACAATCCAGCTGATAATATGAATGTCAATCAAACTAGCATCAACAATATGTCTCAACCGGAAATTCAAGCATGTTAAATCTAAATATCTATAACTCACAGATCTGGGTCTTTATCAAACAGATGTAAAATCTGCCACCTGAGTTATCTCAAGATTTTATCTTTGTCAATCTGTTCTGTCAATTCAAGTCTTTGACCCGCTTTAAATCTTTTAACTCTTTTGTCTCTATGTTCAGAATTTCACTGAACCTGTCCAGAATTATAATATCAATATCATGTCAATATCATCATCTTATCTTTAAATTCTTTATCTGATTCTGATAACTGATAAATTATCGATCATTTTGTTAGTTCTTTTCCTTGTTTCTTTGGAATTCTCTAAGGCTTTCTATATATATATATATATATATATATATATATATATATATATATATATATATATATAACTATAAGTAAATGCATATAATCATTTATTTAATTAAAATATTAAAAATCATTATTAGGATTCGGACCATCCGGATTCGGATCATCCGGATCCGGACCAATCCGAACCGAAATGGTCATCCGAATTCGGACCCAGTGATTATCCGAATTTGGATCAAAAACAGAAATGGAACCATCCGAAATTGAAAGCATCCGAATTGAGGTTTAGGTACGAAACATGGGATCCGAAATGGGCTCCATCCGAAAAATAGGACACCATCCGAATTCGGTTATACCCGAATTCGGATCCCATACTTAGTATATTTTTCCAGAAATGTTCTTGGTGTTCTTGAGTATGTTCATACGAATTTTCACATAAAATTCACAAAACTTATTTATAATCAACATGCAATGTAATATATAGATGTATTATCATATTAGGGTTGATTTTATACAAATTTCCCTATCAATAACTGTGACTTCAATATTTCATGCAATTCAATCACATTAAACAATATATGAAAAATTATAACAATCTAACACAATCTATTGAATGATTAAGAGAAGAATATTACATTTGGTTCATGGCTTTCTTGCAAAGCAAACTTCTATTCTCTCTCTAGATCCGTATCCACTTTCTATTCTGTTAGAGCCTCCTTATTCTATTATTCCACTTCCTATTTATACTCAAATATAACAATTTAATATTTACAAAACACACCCTAGAACTAATACAATATATTGTTTTCAACTCTATATATAATTGTATCCAACAATCTCCCCCTTAGAGATGAAAACAATTTTCAATTAAAGTCTTGTTCAGGTTAACTCTTTTCTTGAGTCTTTTTCTTTTCTTTGATCTCTTCTGAATCTTCAAATCTCTGTCTCTCTTCTCTTCAATCTGTGAATCTTCAGATAAAATATCCTTTATTTGTTTCTCTCTGATCTTCACATCTCTTCTTCTCTGATCTACTCTTTTCTTGTAAGCACACTCCCCCTTGAATCTTGAATATCTTTTATCTTGATAAGTTGTTGCAATTGTCTTCAGTTGTCTTCAATCTACTCAACCGTTGTCTCTGAATTCTAGCTTTTCTCCCCCTCATGATGATCATAAGAATTATGAACATTATGCAAAGTCTTCAGAGACATAAGTGCAATGATTTTACAGTAGAAGAAATACGACAACAATTACAACTCAGAAATTATTACAAAATGATTTTCTCCCCCTCAAATTGATATCTTTCCTCCTTATATTAAACAAATCTATCTCACTCTCCCTCAAAAATTTCACTCCCCCTCGAGTTGATACTATATATTTTCAGAACAAAAACAAAGCTTTTCAACTTTGGGGAAAATGAAATATATTCATTTTGTGAGAAAACGAGTCCAGGTCCACATAGGATTCCTGTTTGCACAATAGACATAAACTATGTGACCTACGCTCAGTGCTGGCGTGATGTTAACACTGGTAGGATTTCCAAATAGTCATCGTGAAATCCTTTATCTTGAAAGAATCACTCTTATTTGTTTCGGCTTAGTCACTTTGGACTAGCAGTTTATAGTCACGCAGACTGTTATACTCAATGTGTCCTATAAGTGTATATAATCAGCTCTAGACACAATGTGCATCAAATGAAATTGGAGACTGGAGCAACTGTCTTCCTTGTTTCAATATCAATAATATCCAAATGATATATCGATAGAAATGTGCTATATCTTCGTGATTATTGAAACAGAAATCTTTTGAGAGATAACTGAGTAGTTGGTGGGGTTAAGTGCATGCGTCACTGGGTCCATGACGTCTCTTTCAATATCAAGTCGCCTAGGACTTGATAGACTATGTGGTTTACCCAGCAGACACGGTGTAGGTAGGATTTTATTTTCTTCAAATCCTTTCTCAACACTCAGCTCTCAACAATTTTTCAACTAAGCTCCCTCCGGCTCACTTTTGAGAAATGAGTTCAGTTCCTTTCAATATCAATATCCCTCTCATTTACATTTTATCTCTGCCTGACCCTGTTAGTATCCCGTGATAACTGACACTTCTCAACTAATAAACCTAAAGAACCCTCACCCACACAACCTATAGATGGTTTGCTTCTTGGGTAGGTCTTCCGGTTCTGGTTAGACCATAGAAGCGATATTTATGCCTATCAGTCAGATTCGTGCATAATCAAAGTCAGCAGAAAGATTTTCAGCTTTGAAAGGTCATGAGATATGATGAAATCCAACTTATATGATATTGGAGATGATATTCAGATAATTTTGGGAGATATCAGAATGAAATGGAAAATCTGATATATGATATGAAAAGAATCAGATTTTCTTCAAAGAATTAGCACATGGGAGATAACAGGAGAATCCAGTATAAATTGGAAGAGTTTTAACAAAAAGAATCTCAGAAGAAATGAGATTATGAAAATCAAAGAGATTAGATCAATTAATCTCAATGATATATTCAGAGAATCAAACAAATATTTCTTTTTAGCTCAAAACTTCTTTTTATGTGTGAATCAAATATTTTCGTGTAAAATCACATAGTTTTTGAAAAAATGTCATCGTCAAAGAATGTCTGAAACTCCCCCTGTAAATAAGCACACACAGTTAGTCAACTCATAGAAATGAAACCAAGAGCAAAAAATTATAAAAATAAAACTCTCTATTTGTCAATTTCAGCTTCGGAGTTGAACTCAGGGCAAGAATTCCAGTAAGATTTGTCTCTCACACTCGGGTTCTAATCTGAAATGATTAGAAGCCATTTGTGGCAGAAGCTCGGGTTTCAGTCTGAAGTAACTGAAAACCATAAGCTTGGGTTCTGTACTGAAAAGAACAAAATCCAATTTCAGTGAAGATCGGGTTCTACTCTGATGTGAGTAGAAGCCTCTTGAGATGAAGTCCGGGTTCTAGTCTGATATGACCAAAAACCATATTGAGTTGAAACACGGGTCTTGATCTGATGTAATCAAGAGCCTATTGAAATGAAGAACGGGTCCTTATCTGAAATGATAAGAAACCTAAAACCTGCAAAATTTAAGATGTCTTTGGTATCCAAATAGATTTGGATCCAGACTTGTTAGCGCTCTTGGGTACCCATTTCAAAATGGGTTTTGGTACCCACTGGTACTTTGGTTTAGGTACCATTGCAAGTTATAACTATCAGCTTCTTTTTCAAAAGCAGAAAACAAATTTCTTTGAGTATTTGAAGATTTAATATCTGAGTATCTAAAGAAACTTGACTTTGAATGATTAGAATTTTCTGAACTCTTCTTCCTGAAAAACTGTCCGGTTCTAGCATGTTTTTGGTAATACGTGGCCGTTTTCTTTGAATATGTTTTCTGATTACATTGACCAGTATTTCCGAAAACTTTAAAAACGTTTGGCTTTGAAGATTCACCAGTGTAAATCTTAACCGGATTTTGTCTTTGCCTTTATGTATCTTGAGAAGATATTTAAGTTTCAGATCTGAAGATGAATCAAACTTAGCAGAGTTAATTAGATTCACCTCACTGTCAGAAGACAAACCAGAGTAATCAACATTGGATTTTAAACACACTAAAGAAGGGGTCTTAACATTTGACTCAGTTGATGAAGTAAAAACATGTAATTGTTTTGTAAGATGAAGTATCTGATCTTCCAAACTTTTGATAATGACTAAATTTGAATTTCTGTCATGATCAAATGATTGGTAATCAGTTTTAAAAGATTGTTCTTTGATTAAGAACATTTGTCTTTCATCTTCAAATAATTCAGATTTTGATTTAAAATCTTGTTCTTTAAGTAAGAACACATGTCTTTCCTTCTCAATCAAATCTTTAGTTAAAGACAACTCTTGTTGAAGAGCAAAAATTTCTTCATTTTTGTTTAAAATATAATTTTGATCAGTTTGTTTTGTCTTAGAAAGTGTATCTTCAAGATCCTTAACTTTCTTGTTTAGTTCAGATCTTTCAGACACAAGACATTTTAGTTGAGTTGTACTTTGAAAATTCTCTTGTTTAAGCTCATCAAGTTCTTTATTCAACTCAGATATTTTCAAATTAAGAATAGGACTCTCAGAACTTTGTTTTTCTTTTAAGCTCAAAAATTCTTCATTCAGTAATCGTACGTCACGTAAAGCCAAAGCTTTATCAATATTTAACTGAACAAGAATGTCATAATTGTTCTTACGAATCTATTCAGATTCAGTAAGTTTTGCAATAAGCTCAGACTTCTCCTCTTCAAATTTTTTATTTAAATCAGATAATTTTAACTGATAAGCAGATCTCTCAGACTTTTGCTTATCCATTAAGCTCTGAGTTTTTAATTCCTCTTTTAAGATTTGAATTTCTTCGTTCAGTATTCTTACATCACGTAAAGCCAAAGCTTTTTCTGTATTTAACAGAACGAGAATGTCGTAATTGTTCTTACGAATCTTTTCAGATTCAGTAAGTTTGACAATCAACTCAGACTTTGAAAAATGTTCATATGCCATTATGAATTGCAGAAAAATGAATCTTCCAAGATCTTTTATGGAAAAACTGAGTGAATTCTGATAAAACTTTGAAAAATTATTTCAGTTAATGATTATTTGTGAAAAATCAGCTCTGAAATGACTTTTTGACGTTAAAATTTCAGCTTTTCTGCATAAAATTGCCCGTAACTTTTTTCTGGAGTGGAATTGGGCCACGAAAATTTACCTGAACCGGCTATGCCGGTTCTAGAAATGTAGCTCTCTGTTTAAGCTTCGATTTGACATGGTAGGCCTTCTAACTATGTTCCAGTCAAAAGTTATGACCAATTTAAGCAGAATAGGTCATATAGTCAAACTCGAATGATAAAAGAATGAAACTAGAATGGTTATGACTGAAACTCGAATGAAGAATGATAAAACTCGAATGATTAAGTATGAAACTCGATTGATTAAGTATGAAACTCGGATGAAGCTTATTGAATCTCGAATGAAGAATGATTCAACTCGAATGTGAAGTGAAATGAAACTCGAATTACACTGTGATCAACTCGAATGAAACATGAAGTTTCTCGATTGATGCTTTGATCAACTCGAATGAAACATGAAGGTCTCGATTAACTCTTTATCCAACTCGATCAGTTAAGGATAAAACTCGAATGAAGCATACATAAAACTCGAATGAAGCATACATAAAACTCGAATGAAGCATTCATCAAACTCGAATGCCTTCTTTATAAATCTCGAATGCCTTCTTTATAAAACTCGAATTACACTATGAATTTAGTTATGCCCGAGTTTTACCATTTTTCAACAAAAACAAGATCAGATCCAAACTTTTTCAACAAAAATCCATGAAATGACCTCAAATTGATTTCGAAGGTTCGTTTTAATAGCAGAAACAACTTTTGTGAAATCACTTTGGCCAATTCTCGATTAAAAACCAAAAATCGACCAAAAACCTCAAGAACACACACTTTTTCAAAAAATCTGAAAATTCTCAATTAAATTCTGTGTGTTTGGAATTAAAATTTGATACTTATATCATTGAATTCGTCTTTAAAATTCGAACCTTCGATCCAAATATCAGATCATTTCATCCACATAATCAAAATCCTCAATTGATTTTCGGATTTTCAAAAAAAATGAATATAACGGTGTTCTAAAAAAAACGATTTCAGATTCAAAATTCACTCAAATTCAGCCATATTAGGCTCTAATACCAATTGTGACTTCAATATTTCATGCAATTCAATCACATTAAACAATATATGAACAATTATAACAATCTAACACAATCTATTGAATGATTAAGAGAAGAATATTACATTTGGTTCATGGCTTTCTTGCAAAGCAAACTTCTATTCTCTCTCTAGATCCGTATCCACTTTCTATTCTGTTAGAGCCTCCTTATTCTATTATTCCACTTCCTATTTATACTCAAATATAACAATTTAATATTTACAAAACACACCCTAGAACTAATACAATATATTGTTTTCAACTCTATATATAATTGTATCCAACAATAACATTATATATTAATCAAGATCATCCAAAAATGATCATTTTTGTCAAGAACATCATATTCATCAAAAGTTCCGATTTTTACTTAAATTGGATGATCCAACCATAAATTTTTGTTTCTTTCACTTTTATATACTTCATTACATATTAATCTACCAATTATATACACATGCAACATATGAATTTCACATTTTAATCAAAGGTTTCGGTTTCTAATAAAACCGAACCAAACTCTTAGAATTATGAAGTTTAGTCAATAATTACCTCAAAAATCTTGTAGATTCCAATCGTTTGATGATATTTGTAACTTCCTCTTGTCCTGATTCTTCAATTAATATGAAATTTATGATGAATTCTTGGTAATTTGTTGAAGTTAACCGTGAGGTAGATAGAGATTAGAGTGAGAGAGAGAGAGAGAGAGAGAGTGTGTGTGTGTGTGTGAAATCTTTAAATGGTAATAGTGACCATTAATTTGAGTTTAAATATATCTCATTTATCTTTTATGTAGTTAACCCACTAATCTTTTGTATTTTACATATCTTTTAATTTAATCATCTTTAATATTTTATAACATATATAATTTAATTTAAATAATCTTAAACTTAATTAAATTAGATAAATAATGTAAATAAGATTGACATTATTTGAATCAAATACGAAAATTAAGATTATATAAAAGCTGGGTTGTTACAAAAAAGTCATGTTAGTCAGACCATGTACACAAATGACAATCCTTAAAATGTAGAAAAATTGTAACATTTTATCAGAAATTGTAAAAAATTGTGACTTTCTGTTTCAGGCATCGGGATTCCAGACAATAATAGATTATTATTGAAAGGACTCCAGAGTCAATCGTTTAGAGACCAATGTTAGAAAAACACAAATTTATAACAATTTCTTAAAAAAATGTGACATTTTTCTTAAAACATTAAAAATTCCACACTTAGAAAAAAAAAATTTCTTTTAAAACTCGAATGAAACCACAACTTTCTCGAATGACTTTTTAACAATGCCGGGTGACACATGAAACAACTTGACTGTCTATGAATAAACTCGAATAAGCCTATATAAATCTCGAATTACATATGCATGAAACTCGAATAAAACATGACACAACTCGAATAGTTCTTGATTCAACTCGAATGAGTCTTAAAGGTTCTCGAATGAAACAAGTATTAAACTCGAATGAAACAAGAGAATATGTGGACTATCTCTTTGATGTTTAACACTCAACTCGAATGAATAAGACATTTACTCGATAACTACATTGCCCCAACTCGAATAAACTGTAAGTGTTCTTAGACAATGAATCAATCGAGATTTAAGTTTTGAAAATTTTCTAAGTCCTGTATTCAGTCAACTCGCATGACACAGCGACTTTCTCGATTATCCATTGAATTAACTCGATTAACTCTTGGGTTTTCTCGATTCACATGTTATTCAACTCGAATCAGTCTAAGGCTTTCTCGAATGTCTTTTTAGCCAACTCGATTAACTCTTGGGCTTTCTCGAGTATAGCTTTATTCGAGAAGTTCCTGTTTGTTTTTATTACAAGTCAAATTTACACTGAATTTTCGAATTTAATTTCAGGGACCTTTTTCAGTGATTTAAAACTTTTATCCCTTTCGAAAATGCATTTTAAACACATTTGATTTACTGAACTTTGAACAAAAACAACATTAAAGTTGTTAAAAATTCAAATTTCAGATTTATGAAGAACACGAAACTGTTCAATATCAAAATCAAACAATCTGTTTGTGTGATGAAAAAATGACTTATGAAATTTCAGATTCATGGTCATGATTACAATACGAAACCCATCACACATTTAATTTCATTTTCATGAACAAATATCATGAATCTCCATGAACTCTCAAATACAAAAAAAAAAAAAAGAACACAGCTTTACATAAATCCCAAACTGAAATAAGCAACATAGAAATACTATAAGCATAAACAATCAGAACATTTACTCACAATTTTGATGAAAAGATATCGTTATGAAGTCGATGATGATTGTGGGTTTACGGTTTCTTAAGAGTGAAGAAATCTATTTGGAGAAGATGATGAATAAAAAATATCCGAAAAAGTGATTTGAATTTGAAAATTCAAATTTATAGTCAAAGTATCCGACCCATTTGTAATTTGCAATTAATCCAGCCCATCATCCAAAACAAATAAAACCCACTTAATATCTTTTCAACAAATATTGTGACTAAAACAAATAAAAAAATAAAAAAATATCTAGATAAAATTTGATTTTTAAAACAAAGCTTTTAAAACCAATCTTTAAAGAAAGGAAAAAAAAATTTTAAAAACACACACACAAAAACAAGAACAAAACAACAACAAAAAAATACAATTTTAAAAAATATTAACAACAAAAAATATTAAACTCAAAGAAAATATTAAAATGCTCAATTACTCCCCCTTGAATTTCTGAAAGCTGCTCCCCCTCAAAATGTATATTCATTTTCTCAGCTCTGCTCCCCCTACAAAATAAAAGATAATTTTTATTAGATTTACTCAAAATCAGATAAATTTTTTATAGCTCCCCCTGCACATGACAATCTAGATCTTGTTAAATTCCAAAGAATATAAACTTTTTATGATTCATGAATTTAACATCAGATAAAAATCAATAATAAAAAAATGAAAATTTTAAAATTATATATTGAAACTACTGAATTATTAAATCTTAACGATTCAACATACCTAATTTGTATACCAAAAAATTAAACCGTTTTTCATCTAACGCTTTGGTAAACAAATCAGCTAGTTGATATTCAGTAGGTACAAAATATAATTCTGTGAAGACCTCCCCTTACAGGGCAGTCCTCAGAGTCTAGGTCCCACATTATGCAACACGATATCAATCATAACTAAGATAGAGTAATTTAAGTTGCGGAATTTCAGATTACAAGTACAAACATTAGGATAATTGTAATATAATTTTAGTTCAGATTACAATTTTCAAATTAAACTTATAAAGGGTAACAGACTAATCTAATTCATGTCATCATACAATCAAATCAAGTCTACCCAGACCACCACAATTATCATCTGCTAATCAGTACCGAAGGGTTTGTTGAGTAGTGGTCTATAGAATACTTCAATCTTGATCTTGTAAGACCTAAGAACTAGGTCCAGCAGGTGACTTTCCTTTATCTTTTCCTGTAAAAAAAAAAGGTCAAATAGCAACTGTAAGCATGGCTTAGTGAGAATATAGATTTTCAGATTACATGCATTAATCAAGCGGATCATGGGTCAAAGCGTGATATGTCTGGACTGCCGCTACAGCCACTCACGATTGAGACATAGAATTCATAGAATTGGATGATGTTCAGCCCACGCTCACGCTTTTAGTGGAAGCTATCCACTTATGCTGGGCTAGCTACCAGCGGTCTTCATGGGGGAACATCGGAGTGTCTATACCAAGTTCAATGGAACTGGCGAAGTAGCATGGTCTAGAACAATAGACCGACAAGGCTAATCATGCTAAGCTGAATCAATATGTCAAAGATGCGAGTAATAATGAAAGCATAAGTCATCAAGGTCATGATAGCAATAAACTCATAGCAATATCTGAACTGAATTATAAATACAATGTCATGCGAAGTGATAAGTCAAATAGCCATCATGATCCACAGGGCATCACCAAACCATGGTGTGCACAGGTCACAATCCAGCTGAGCATTCATGAATGTCAAATAATCTATCATCAACAATATATCTCAATCGGAAGTCTAGCATGCAAAAACTGAATATCTATAACTCACAGTTTCTTGGTCGTTTCAAGCAGATTTATAATCCAGCACCTGAGTTATCCCAGGATTTATCTTTAATCTTGATCTATCTGATCTCTGGCTTTTCTTTTCTAATCAGTGACCCACTTTCAGTATCTTTAACTCTGTGTTCAGGATTTAACTGAACCTGACCAGAATTTATCATATCGTATCATTAGCTTTAAGTTTTTTTTTTAAATCATTATCTTATCTGATTAGATTACGGATAACTCATTAATATCTGTTAGTTCCTTTTCTTTGTTTCTTTGAATTCTCAAAGATATGTATATATATATATATATATATATATATATATATATATATATATATATATATATATATATATATATATATATATATATATATATATATATATTCATGTTGCTTTATCAATCTTTAAATCACTAATATCATTTATTCATGGTTCTTGTATTTATAAAATAATATTTATTTGTGATGTTAAAATATTAAAATCAATGGCTCGGATTCGGATCCTTTAATTTCGGACCATCCGGATTCGGACCAACCCGGACCAAACACCCGGATTCGGACATAACCGAAATGGGTCAGCCGGATTCGGACCGGGCTGAACCAAAAATGAGTGATCCGAATTAGGTATGAAATGGGATCCAAAAATGAGTATTACAACCGAATCATAGGGTCCGAGACAAAAGGGATCCGAATTGGTGCTTCTTATCCGAATTCGGCTGTCCGAATTCGGATCCCACACATTCATAATTTCCCAGATTTTGTTCTTCATTTTCTTAACTTTATGCATACGGATTTTTCATAAAATTTATAACAAGTTATTTCTATTAACATGCAACTTAAGATAATGTTATATTATCATTATTAGGTTGATTTTATATCATTTTCCCCATCAAAAACATCATAAAAATAGCAAGATCATCCAAATTATACTATTTTTGTCAAGAACACTAACTTTTCAAAAATTACATATTTCTTCTTTATTTGAATGATTCAACCCACCATTTGTGTTTATATGACTTCTATTAACTTAGATTCATCATATTCTAGTAAAATTTCATACATGCAACACATAAATTTCTTGTTTTAATCATAGGTTTCGGTTTTTATATAAACCGAACCAAAATACATACAACTTCAAAATTTAACTAAAGATTACCTTGAATCTTTGTAGTTTGATGATGAATGGTGATTGTTGTAACCTTCACTTGTATTGATTCTTCAATTAATGGAAAATTTATGAGAATTTTGATCAATTTTGGAGGATGGCCGTGAGATGAGAGAGAGTAGAGAGAGAAAGTATTTTTGCATCAATGATCTTAAATGATCATTATATTAGTTAATATATGTAACTTAGTTATATTTGTAGTTTAACCCACTATACTTTTGTATTTTACATCTCTTTTGTTTTACTCATTTTAATTATATCATAGATATACTTTAAAATCATATTTGCTTAATTAAATTTTCATTCTTAATTAATATTTGCAACCTAAATAATATAACAAAATTACATTATTATATCAAAATCAAGCGTTACATGATCGATCAAAAGTTAGGTTGTTACAAATTCTATATTTCCATTTTCTGCATGATCTTTTATAAAATGATACCGAATGTCAATGTGTTTTGTTTTTGAATGTTGCACCGGATTTAATGCAATAGCTATTGGGCTCTGAGAATCACAATATATTGGTATTTTCTTTGGTGTAAACCCGTAATCGCGCAGTTGGCTCTTCATCCACAACACCTGAGAACAGCAAGAAGATACGGCAACGTACTCTGCTTCAGCTGTAGACAATGAGACGCAATGTTGTCTCTTGGATGACCAACATACGGGTTTGTCACCTAAGAACTGTACTGCTCCAGACGTACTCTTTCTGTCCATCTTATCACCTGCGTGATCAGCGTCAGAAAAAGCAGTCAGATTAAATGAAGATTCTCTAGGATACCACAAACCAAGATTTGGAGTTCCTTTGAGATATCTTAAAATTCGTTTCGCAGCTGTTAAGTGTGATTCTTTAGGATTTGCCTGATATCTAGCACAGACACATGTAGCAAACATAATATCTGGTCTACTAGCTGTTAAGTACATTAATGACCCAATTATACCTCGATAATGAGTCACATCTACAGGTTTCCCTGAGATGTCCGCATCAAGTTTTGACTTTGAATCCGGAGCCATGGGAGTTTTCATAGGAGTACTGTTGACCATGTTAAATTTCTTTAACATGTCTTGTATATATTTTGACTGATTGATAAAAATACCATCAGTTAATTGTTTTACTTGTAATCCTAAGAAAAAATTTATTTCCCCCATCATGCTCATTTCGAATTTTTGGGACATTAAAAATGCGAATTTCTTACAAAATTCTGGATTTGTAGATCCAAATATTATGTCGTCTACATATATTTGTATAACTATGATATCCGACCCCTGACGTTTTATAAACAGGGTTGTGTCAACTGCACCTTTTGTAAATCCACATTTCAACAGATATGTTGAAAGTGCATCATACCAAGCACGCGGTGCTTGTTTAAGACCATACAGTGACTTATCTAAAATATATACATGATCAGGTCTTGAAGGATCAGTAAAACCTTCGGGCTGATATGTATATACTTCATCTGTTAGTTCCCCGTTTAAAAACACAGTTTTAACATCCATTTGATATACTGTAAAGTTTTTATGAGCGGCAAAAGCTAAAAACATTCTAATGGCTTCAATTCGTGCAACTGGTGCAAACGTTTCATCGTAGTCAATCCCTTCTTGTTGGCTGTATCCTTTGGTAACGAGACGAGCTTTATTCCGAATGATTACGCCATGTTCATCTTTCTTGTTTTTAAAGATCCATTTCGTGCCTATAATGGATTTGTCTTTTGGGCGCTCAACAAGTCTCCAGACCTTTAACCGTTCCAACTGGTTCAGTTCTTCTTGCATCGCCACAATCCAATCAGCGTCCAGAAGTGCTTCTTTTACATTCTTGGGCTCTATTTTACTTAAAAAATTTTAAAATAAACATTCATTTATGGTTGCCCTTCTGGTTTTGGACTGACGCGGATGGATCACCAATAATGTTTTCTATTGGGTGATTTCTTGTCCACTTAACAGTATGTGGAAACGGTTCTATTTGGTCTTGATTGGGATTGCGGTCTAGATATGGTTGGGGAGTTACTTCAGATGTTGTAGGTGGAACATCTGTGGTAGGAGCTTCTGAATGTTCAGAAGTAATGGGGGTTTCAGAAGAATATGGAGGTTCAATGGGTTGTACAATCTCAGTAGTCGACTGCACATTTGCTGTTGAGGCTTCTCCAGTTTCTTCTGAAACTTGTTGTTGAGAAAGATCAGAGACTACGACTGGATCTTCAGTAATCCTGTCAGGCACCAAATTTAGAACATTAGTTTTGGGCTTTTCAAAATAGTCTTCATAAAAATTCTCAAACAACTTATGTAATTCTGAGTGTTCTGCATTTTGTTCAGATGACTCCAATGAAGTCTGCGTCTTAGGTTCGGGTCCTGAACTGGTGTGTTCAGAAGCCATTACCACTCATTCATCAAATTTGACATTCACGCTCTCGTTGACCGTCTTGGTTCTCTTGTTGTACACTCGGAAGGCAACCGACTCCTTTGAATATCCGATGAATATTCCTTCATCTGCTTTTTGATTAAACTTTCCAAGATTATCTTTGTCGTTTAGAATAAAGCAGCTGCAACCAAAGACATGGAAAAATTTAATATTAGGTATTCGTTTATTAATCAATTCATAAGGAGTCTTTCCGAATCTCTTATTTATGATTGAACGATTCTGTGTGAAACAAGCTGTTGCAACTGCTTCTGCCCACAAGAATAACGGTAAATTGGAATATGACAACATCGTCCTAGCTGATTCCAATAGTGTCCGATTTCTTCTTTCAACGACACCGTTTTGTAGTGGAGTTCGAGCAGCTGAAAACTGATGTGTAATTCCTATTGAATTCAGGAATGAGTTAAGTGATCTGTTCTTGAATTCTGTTCCGTTATCTGAGCGGATTGTTTGAATTGTGAGTTGCAACTTCACTTGTATTTTCCGGATGAAGTCTATGATCGTTTCGGTTGCATCTGATTTGGACCTCAGGAAGAAAACCCATGTGTATCGTGAATAGTCATCAACTATTACCAATACATATCGTTTCTTATTAATGCTTTGTACTCTCATTGGTCCACACAAATCCATATGAAGTAATTCCAGCGCTCTCGTGGATGAGTGTTCTGTTTTGGATTTATGTGTAGCTCTTGTCATTTTTCCTTTTTCACATGCGGCACACAACTGCTCTTTTTTGAATTTGAGAGTCGGCAGCCCTTTAACTAACCCTCCTTTTGCTAGGTTGGTTAACTCATTGAAGTTCAAATGTGAAACGCGACGATGCCACAGCCATGCTGTTTTAGATGTAGCTTTTGACATTAAGCAGACATCTTTCTTCAGATTAATCGAAGCTAGATCAATGGAGTACAAATTTGTTTTCCTGTTTCCTGCCAAAATTTCATTTCCTTCTCCGGATTCGATGCTGCACCGATTGGCTTTGAAATTGACTTCTAAACCTTTATCACACAACTGTCCAATACTAAGCAAATTATGTCCAAGACCATCAACATAGAAAACCTTTTGGATGGTAATTTTGTCGTATTTGAGACTTCCGTATCCTTTGATCGGACAAAACTGATCATTTCCAAATCTGAGAACTTTTCTACAAAGTCCGTGAGTGTGTCTCGTTGTCCGGTCATATGCTTGGAACATCCGGAGTCAAGATACCAGACATGGTTTACCTATAAGACGAAGTAGCACATGAGGTACCCACTTGTAGTTGGGTACTTTTGTTTTAGGTAATTCATGTACAGTATTATTTGTTTTCCTAACAGATATGGCTTTTAGCTTATCATTTGAAGTTATTTTAGGTACCCACTTTTGAACTGTTCTTTTAGGTATCCACTTTTGTACAATTCGCGGTGGAATTGTTTTTGAAATATTTTTCTGTGGAACCTTTTTCTGTTCATAAAATGGATCCTTTTTCTTCGGTTGCCAGACGAGCTTATTAGATTTAACAATTGAAGGCTTACAAGTACAAGAATTCAAAGCAATTAAGTTCGTTCTTGAAAACTTTATACAAGAATTATTAACAAGTTTATTATTACAGACAGAATGTTCAATTTTGCTATTTCTATCTGTAACAATTTTGTCCTTCACGCGCCACTCTTGTTTTATACTCTTGTTTTTCTGTTCTCTTTTCTTCTTTCGCCAAAATTGTTTTCTTGAACTGTTCACAATGATATCTGACATAGAAGAAATATGAGAATAAGTAGATTTAGATACTCGTTTCTTCTGTAATTTTTCATACCTTTTGAAGATTGGACTTTATGTGCAATTGAGTCCGCTGATGAAGATGATTCACCCTTTTCAAAGTTAGGAGACTGAACAATAATTTTTGTTTTCTCCTTCTTTTGTTGTAATAATGGTGAATTTTCAAATGATTTTAAAGAATCTGTAGACATTTAGAGTGCATGTACAGATCAAATTCTTTTTCTGAATTTATAGAATCTAGAGAAGTAGATGATTGTGGATCAGACAACTTTATGTTTTTAGGCTGATCTTGCAACATTTGTTCCATTTTTCTTAGTTCAGCCTTGAGAGTTCCATTCTCTGTCTCAAAATTTTTAATTTTCAATTCTTGATCAGAATTTATCTTTTCTAAAATTGAATTTGGCAAATATAATTTTTGAGATTGAGTAGGTAATTCAGACAAATCCTTTTCAAAATATGTTTGAATGTACTCTTCTTTAGTATCATGAATATTACTTGTTTCATTTATTCTGGTATAATCACCAGAATTTTGCATTTTGTCTGAATGTACTTTTTCAGAGGCTTTCATAAATGCCATTTTTAAAATATCTTTTTATTTCTTCACTAGATTCTACTTCTTCAGAGGCTTTCATAAATGCCATTTTTAATCCTAAGTTCATGTATCTGACATCATATAATGTTGGTGAACTAGATATTGCTTTTGTCAGATACTTTGGATTTTCCCAACCAATTCCAGATTTAGAATTATAAAATTCTGTGTCTTTTGGTTGATTTAAATAAATTGTTTGATCTGTTTGCCCTCTTTTGATAAATTTATCTTCCATCTTCTTTATTTTCTCATAAAGTTTAGTTCGTTCTTCAAAAATAGCATGATATTTTACAGAAAAGTTTGAAGCTTCTAATTCTGCTATTCGCAGTCTTTCTTGTAAACCAGATATATTGTGATTAAGATTGAGTATATTGCTTTGAAGTTCTCTTTCCTTATCTTGTAAGTCTGAAACCGCTCGTAAAGCTAATGCTTTATCTTTGGAAAAGTCTAAAACTTAGTTGTGTTCATTACGAAGTTTGTTTTCCAAAGAATGAACATTTTTCTTTTCTGCCTTTAAAGATTTTTCAAACTTTTTAAGCATAAAGGCCATATGAGTTAGTTTTTCTTCTAATATACATGATTTATCAATATCAGAGTCAGAATTAGAATGTACCTCCGGCTTATCTAAACCATCTGATTTTTCAGACTCTGAATCTTCATCATTTTCAGCCTCGTTTTTGCCAGTTGCCATTAATGCAACTTCTTCTGTCTCTTCCTCCTCAGATTCTTGTCTTTCAGCATCCTCTTCATCAGTTAATCCAACCCATACTTCATCTTCAGCTATCAATGCTGATTCACTCAATTCTGACTCATTGAAAATTTCTGATTTGAGGCAAATATGAGCATCTTCATCCAAAATGTCATCATCTTCAGATAACTGCAACCAGTGGTCATCCTCCGCCATAAGAGCTTTGCCAGACTCTTTTTCTTTGGCTAAGAGAGCCTTTCTTGTATAGTAGTCCGAGTTTTTAACTACTGGGGATCTGCATTCTCGGGCATAATGACCTGGTTTTCCACAGTTGTAACATTTCTGTTCTGACTCTTTCTTTGCTGACTTGTCTGACTTTTCATATTTGTCAGTCTTTCGTGCACTGCTTTCTCCAGATTTCTCATATTTGTCCTTCTTTTCAACTTTCCTCGAGCCTGTTTTAAAGCGCATCTTGTTGTTGGTTGGCTTTCTGTAAAATTTCTTTTGAAATGCTTTTGTAAGCAGTGCCATCTGCTTTCTCATCTCTTCTATCTCTGAATCAGCAGATGAATCTGAGGATTCTGATTCGGAAGATGTACTGCTGACTACGGCTCTTTTCTTCTTTTTCAGCTTGTATTTGTACTTTTTCTCTACCAGTAGAGCCAATGGATCAGCAGTTTCTTTCTCGGCTTTCTTCTTTCCTGATATTTTCCTCAACACAACCTCTTGATAGTTGTCGAGGTTTTCAAATATCATATGAAAATCCATTTCCTCAATATCCTCTGTTTGTTGGATAATCATAGCATATTTTTCCCATTCAGGATTCAGAACATTTAGAAATTTTGACATTTATGTCCAGGTTGGACTTTCTCACTCCGTTTCATTTCATTTCACTTACCAAATTCACAAATCTTAGGTAAGTGTTTTACAGTAGTTCACCTTCACGGGCTCTGAAATTCTCAAACGTCATTAGGCTGTTTCTAGCCCTGTTTGTGGCAGCTCTGTCAGATCCCCTCATGATTTTACACACTTCATCCCAAATTGACTTAGTTGTCTTTGTGTTTGTGAGGCATGTGTAAATATCATTGGGGATGGATATCAACAGTAACTTTCTGGCAGTTTTATCCCCTAATTTTCTCTTCTTTTGGGCCTCTGTCAGGTTGGTGACCTCTACAGTCCTTGGTGGAATTGGGGGATTACCAGTTGGTACTCCTGGGATTGTTTCCATGAAAGTGGATGGTCCTTCTGTTAAGGATTTCAGCATCTCTTCGGACAGATCATGAAAACTAATAAATTCAAGAAACCTCTCCCTCCATTGAACATATTCACCCCTGTATAAAATTGGGGGTTCGGTTTCTGATCCCATTGCCAGAGCTTCTTTAGACATATTGATTGATACATGGGAAACTGTCCAAGATCTGATGAACTCCGATTGAGATTGAAAATTTTGATCAAACTTGGAAACACAGATTAGTACTGAAATCTACAACACAGTAACTTGTTAGTAGCAATAATCAACTTGACTCAGACACTGAATAGACTTGATGTTGATGTATTGCAACAATCTTGATTAATATGTGTGTTAAACTCGAATGATCTAAGTATAAAACTCGAATGAGTTTTGAGTGAAACTCGAATGGGTGTAGTGTGAAACTCGAATGAGTTTAGAGTGAAACTCGAATGAGTTTAGAGTGAAACTCGAATGAGTTTACTGTGAAACTCGAATGAGTTTACTGTGAAATTTGAAGGTGTTTACTGTGAAACTCGAACGTGTTTACTGTGAAACTCGAACGTGTTTACTATGAAACTCGAATGTGTTTACTGTGAAACTCGAATGAGTTTACTGTGAAACTCGAATGTGTTTACTGTGAATCTCGTATGTGTTTACTGTTGAACTCGAATGAATCAAACTTGAATGTTTGGTGAGAAACTCGAGTGATGTTTGGATACAAGTTTTATAGCAATATGTGAACCTTGAATGTCTTTTGAAAAACTCGAATAGTCTTTCACTCAAACTCGAATCAACTTAATATCTAACTCGAGTGACACAGGTTGTCAACTCGATTGATATAAGTCTTCAACTCGAATTACACAGGTTGTCAACTCGATTGACACAAGTCTTCAACTCGAATTACACATATCATATATGTATTTCGAGTTTCTTAATATTTTCAGATTTTTCAAGTCTGAAATTCAGATTGAATCCAGAAAATAGCCCATTTTCACTCAAATTGCAATCGAAGGTGAGGATTTTGAATACAAACACTTTTTGTGAAACACCTTTGTGCAAAAATAGATCTAGGTTTGACTTTTTCAATGGAACAGTAGCCGTTTTTATATTTTTCAAAATTTAACAAAATTGCCTAGATCTTTTTTTGTGTTTTGTGAATCAATTCAAGATTATAATCAATTGATTCGTCTATTTATCCTTTACCTTCGATCCAATTCTCACTGTCAAAGATCAACAGATTAAAAACCCTTAGTGATTTTAGGGTTTTTCAAAAAAAATTGCTCAAGAACAGTAAGCAATTTCGAAACAAAAATTCAATCTCATATTCAAAAAATTCACCCACAAAGCTCTAATACCAATTGTGAAATACAGTTTCTTATCAATCAAACAACAATATCATATAATCAAGAACAATAAACGGAATTAAAACTAACCAAATGATTATATTGAATGATGACAGATTCTATTACAGAGAGAATAAGATCTTCGTGAACAGTGGCCTTTTCTCTGAATCCTATGCGTGCAAAATAACTGTCAGATCTATATCTATTGAAAGTCAAAGATACTATATATATACATATTTGACAACTATCAAAGAAATACAAAACAGCCCCTAGACTTTGTTTCCATCAATTAAAAACATAACCTAACAAGGGCAGTATAATAAAACTAGTGCAATGCATCATATAAGACGATGATGCCAATTAGATATGCACAATGTCATAAATAAAGTGAACATGTAATTATGTATGCAACACACACATCAATGCTAGAACTCACAGTACAATAGGCTATAATAGTCTTTAATGTTCAATACGACCAATAACCACATAACACCCCGAATCGACAACCAGCACTTCTTTCAGCTCCAAACCTATCAAATAATGATATCCCAGGTATTCATTAGCTTATAATAGTATATCATAAGGTTTGAAAGTCATTTGAAGTATTTAAGCATTTTCGGTTTAAGTTTCTGAATTCTATCGACACAGTTGTACATTTCGATAATTCTTATAGATTTTTAGATGTCAATTTACATGTTATATAAGTGTATAATTATCATATAATGTGTTGAAGTTATTTCACACAAGCATGACTTTTCATTCGGCGTTCGTAGACGAAGAAATCAAAATGAAACGAAGAAAATTGTCAAACTCGCACTAGTTTAGTATTTTGGCCATAACTTTTTCATACGAACTCCGATTTAGGTGATTCAAGAGCCCAAACGAAGAGGACACATAGGGATACAACTTTTATCTTTTGAAAAATGGCCATATCTGAGAGTGACCCAACGAGTCAAGTCTATGACTCGATGAGTTGAAACATGCTGGAATGAATTTTGGTACTCTGCTCGTGATAACTTCGTTCCAAACCCATTTTTAACCTTCAAAACATCTCAAGGCCTCTTTATATGATATATTAGGTGTATGTAAACATATATAAACATTGTTTAACGTCTAACATCATTTAATTATCAAATTTTACATATATAAATTCTTTGGGTTCACCAAGTCAACCTCCAAGCTTCCATATCAAATTCCATAGTTTTTGTGTGTTTTTTGCATTTGCAAGGTCAGGAGCACACTAAGCCATGATTACCCATATTGGGCTCACCATATCATGGTTCATCATTATTTGTTATAGTTGCAACTAACTTGTGAAAAAAGGAAAAAGAGGAAGAGCATGGCATAGGAGGAAGAATACCCATACCTTAAGTTTCATGAACTTGGCTTGCTCTACAACTTTAACCTCTTAGCAACTGGTTGGCCAAGATTTCTCAGCCCTAAAGAGTTCCTATGAGTGTGAGTTGTGCAGGGAATTTGCAAATAATAGAATTGAGAAGGAGGTCACGATTGGGGGGTTTTAAAACCCTCAGTTGGCCAAAACCTTACATCTCACCTCTCTTTATTCTTGCAAACTCTCACTTTCAATATTAACCTTCATATTTTATGCATTTTCAGCCCTTCTATAACATAACCACTTGTACATAAGCTTTAGTATATTGTACCTAATTGCATGAATTCCATGTTACAAGAGCTTAAAGCACATAGTGCAAGTAATTTAAACTTGTGATCAAAACCTTTACTTTAATCATAATCAATTACAAAGGTAGAATTCATTTAGCATTTTTATTAGCAAGCTTCAGACTCTTGTACACAAGACTTAAATATCTTGTACTTATGTATAAAATTCTTCAAGTAACAAGGTACAAGTAAGCAAAACATATAACTAATAATATTCTAATAATCATAATTAAGATATTTAAATTGAAATTCAGTTGTTTATAGTTTTGTAAAGTATAGTTAATATACATGTATCCCCTTTTAATGATTAAGAATATAAATTCTTATGTTTTGATTATCGTAAATAAATCACTTAGATTATTGGTTAAGAGTATGATTAGTGTTGGTACACCCTGTGTGACGATAGCAGTCTAAGTGATTTTGGTTCAAGTGATATTGCAAAGTATTGAATATTAACGAGTGTTTGATATATGTGTTTATATATGTTTGATAGTTATTGATTGTATGTTTGAACTTGATGTAATGTATTACAAGAAGTTCAAACATAAAGTTCAAAGATAAATTCGAACATACGTTAAAACATAAGTTCAAAATAAGTTTAATATGTGAAATTCGAATTTAGAATAAATTCGAATTCATCATTAAAAGACATTCGAATTTATGGTAAATTCGAATGTGCACTATAAGGCAGATTCGAGAGTGTCAAGGGGACAAACTCGAATGGGCCTTGGGCCTGATTCGAGTTTGGCCCATGACAAACTCGAATGATCCTCTATAATTAGGGGTTAACTCGAATCATTAATAGACTTTTGCAGAATTCGGGTGAGTAATTAGCAAAAGGCGATCTCGAGTTTATCAGCTGATACTGAGTGTTTTCGGAGAGAATCATCTCCTAGGTGCGTTCGTCGTCGATCGTACAGCGTTGTGGTAGTTTCCGTGTTCCGTGTGAGTGTTATATACGTCAAGCCGTTAACAAGGATTCCGCACTCGTTGACGGTGTCGCGTCTAGATAGAGTCAAGCCGGTTCAAAGACCCAAGTCACCTGAAAGGCGAGATGGGTATTTGAAAGAGTTTAAGTATGTGGACGAGAATGGTATAACCAAGTCAGTTATGGCTTGGCTTCCCCGTGATAACTAACCTATTTTCTTTCATGTGCAGGAGATAACCACAGGTCTAAACAACAAATGGTTCGTCGACAGTGGATGCTCCAGGCACATGACAGGGGAAAGAAGTCTACTTACAGACTTCAAGGGAGGGAATCGGGGATTTGTATCATTCGCGGGAAATAAGGGAGGAAACATCACGGGTACTGGAGTGGTCACTAATGGGACGATTAAATTGGATCAAGTTTATCACGTTGATAAACTGGTTCATAATCTCATTAGTGTATCTCAAATCTATGACAAGAAGAATTCAGTGTTGTTCACTGATACTGAGGCGTTGGTGCTAAAACCGGGTTTCAAAATACCTGAAGAGTGGATTCTGATGAGGGCACCAAGGAAGAATGACTTGTACATGCTCGATATGAACAAGCCGGAAACTTCGATGGGTCCAATGTGTCTGTTATCTAAAGCTTCGGAGACTGAATCGGTTTTATGGCACAGACGTATGGCACACTTGCACCTGAGGAAAATGAACTATATAACGAAACATGGATTGGTGCAAGGTGTGCCTATAAAGAGTTTTCAGTTCGAGGATAAGTGCCTACCATGCAAGAAGGGCAAACAACATAAGAAGGCACACAAGTCCAAGACTCAGAACTCCATCACTACCACATTCGATTTGCTGCATATGGACCTCTTCGGACCAATCAACAAAAGGAGTATAGGTGGTAGTTGGTATTGTTTAGTTATCACTGACGATTACTCATGATTTTCTTGGGTTTTCTTTCTAGGTACAAAGGACGAGACGGCTTCCAAGCTCATCGGGTTCTTAGACCAAGTGGAGAATTCATATGGAACAAGGGTTAAATGGCTTCGTAGTGATAACGGAACTGAGTTTAAAAACACTGTAATTGGTGTATATTGCCTATCAAAGGGCATAGTGCATCAATTTAGTGCACCCTATGAGCCACAACAAAATGGGGTGGCCGAACGAAAGAACAGGACATTGATTGAGGCAGCAAGGACCATGCTTTCGGATTCAAAGCTTCCTACCATGTTTTGGGGGGAGGCAGTGAATACCGCATGTCATATTTTAAACCGGGTCCTTACTGTCAAATCTTTGAACAAAACCTGTTATGAAATTTTGAATAAACGGCCACCTAATTTAACTGGCTTCGAACCTTTTGGGGTACCATGTAATTTATTGCGAACAAAACATCCACCTAATTTTGGTGAAAAGGCTGACGAAGGATACTTCCTAGGTTATGTGTCGAACTCACCAAACAAACGGGTTTTTAACAAAACTAATGGTACAGTAGAGATTGTGTATAACGTTGACGTTACAAGTTATACACATGAACCCCAAACAGGTCCGGAATGGATATTTGACTATGACAAACTATTTGAGTCATTTAACATTCCTTTGGATGAAAATGCAGGTACCATCGAAAAGGATATGGCGACGTTGAATCTGAATGACGAGGGTCATAGCTTTCCGAGGACCACATTTCAATCAACTTCCGAGCCTACTTCAACTGAAGATGGATCTCCAGAAGTCACTGATTCAGAAGCACCTACAAATGAGAATCAGACTCAGACAACAAATTCCAACTCTGAGGAAACTGTCCACGAGGAAGGAAATGTGGAATCTGAGGTCATTCCCCCGTTAGGTGAAATAGGATCAAATTTAGGAGATAATCTGAGAGTTGACGAGATAGAGACATCTGGATCAACAAAAACCATCCTATAGAAAGCATCATAGGAAATCCTAATGCGGGTGTGAGGACTAGGAGTAGTTTAAATAACAACACTGTGTTGTTGTCGATGATAAATGACTCTGAGGCCTTTCATACCTGCCTCTATTCTTGTTTCATCCCGCAAGTAGAGCCGTAAAATGTGCAAATGGCACTAAAATATAACTCTTGGGTTGAATAGATGCAGGAAGAGCTGTCACAATTTAGGAAACTAGAAGTGTGGGAGTTAGTTCCATTACCTCGAGGGGAAATAGCAATAGGAACCAAATGGGTTTTTAAGTGCAAAAGAGACGATCGGGGTATAGTCACTCGCAACAAGGCAAGGTTAGTTGTAAAGGGTTTCAACCAAGAGGAGGGAATCGATTACAATGAGGTGTTCGCGCCAGTAGCAAGGTTGGAAGCAATCCGTTTGTTTCTGGCTTTTGCTTCCTTCAAGGGCTTTAAGGTTTATCAGCTAGACGTTAAGAGTGCTTTCCTCTATGGGAAAGTGAAGGAACTGGTGTATGTAGAACAGCCGCCCGGGTTTACAGATCCGAAGTATCCAGACGGAGTATATCGATTAGATAAGGCTCTGTATGGATTGCATCAAGCACCAAGGGCGTGGTACGAGACTCTGTCCAACCATCTGTTAGAAAATGGGTTTGAAAGGGGAAGGATAGACAGTACGCTGTTCGTAAAGCGAAAGGGAGAACACTTCATCTTGGTACAAGTGTACGTCGATGATATCATCTTTGGATCATCAGACGAGCAAATGTGCAAGGATTTTGAGAAGGTGATGAAGTCAAAATTTGAGATGGGTGCAATGGGTGAGTTGAATTTCTTTTTGGGTTTGCCAGTTGACCAGAAGAAGGAGGGGATGTTTATCCATCAGACGAAGTATGTCTACGACATATTGGAGCGCTTCGGGATGGAAGGAACAAAACTGACAACTCATTTCAGCACGCCGATTCAAGTGAATCACAATCTCGGACCGGGTACTGAAAGTGATACCGATATGGATCCGACGTTATATCGGGCCATGATTGGGTCACTTATGTATTTAACTGCTTCAAGACCTGACATTATGTTTGCTGTTTGTATTTGTGCTAGGTTTCAAGCTAATCCGAAAGAGATGCACATGAAAGTTGTGAAGCGGATTCTACAATACCTCAAGTCGAAACCGAAGCTGGGACTTTGGTATCACGCGGAGGGCGATCTAGAATTGTAGGCGTTCACGGATTCAGACTACGGAGGATGCAGCTTGACGCGCAAGTCAACAACTGGAGGTTGTCAGTTCCTAGGAGGGAGACTCGTTTCCTGGCAATGCAAGAAACAGACTTCGGTAGTCGTGTCAACGTGCGAGACCGAGTATGTTGCTGCTGGTAGTTGCTGTTCACAGGTTCTGTGGATACAACAACAATTGCGGGATTACGGTTTGGCTTACACTCAAACTCCTATTAGGATAGATAACCAGTCAACTATTGCAATAACCAATAATCCAGTTAAACACAGTAAAACAAAGCACATAGACATAAGACACCACTTTATACGTGATTGTGCTGAAAAGAATTTAATTAAGTTGGTAAAAGTGGCAACGGATGATAATAATGATGATTTATTTACCAAAGCATTTGATAAGTCACGGTTTGAGTATTTGATTCAACTAAACGGAATGCGTAATCCAGAGTGAGTTGACCTTAGTAGAGTTTTATTTCCTTTTATAGCAGTAGTATTGTTTTCTTTTTATAGTAAGTTTAGTAACTTAGGATAGTTTCTATTTTTAGTAAGTTAGTAGATTATAGTATTTTCTTGCTATTTCTTATGAAAAACAAAAAAAAAAAAAAAGAGAAAACCATACAAAAAATTCAAAAAAAGAGAATATCAGAAAAAGAGTTAAGACTTAGATGCATAGGTTCAAAGTGACGAAAATTAGCATAGTTAATATAAGCTCTAAGTGTTTAACTTTCACACATAATGCACCTAATACTCTAAGTGTAATACATTATCTGGTTTGATATGTTGGTAGGCATAATACATATAGGGTGTCTCAAAGCTAATAAAATAATCAAGAAAAAGTCAAACGTGTCACTAACTTAGATGTATGACCAATCGGTCTTAATTTTTTATATACGAGACATACCAACTTTGATTTTAAATGAGGTATGAAAACTTTCTGGGGATGTATAGCAACATCAGATACATCTTAAAATGGAAAGTATAGAAAAATCATACTGAGTCGAGAGTCAAAACAAGCAACTCTGTTGTACGTAAGTACAGACCTGTTGCCTCTGTTTTGATTCGGGTTAGAAAGATAAATCACTTTGTTGTACGTCGGTACAGACCTGTCACCGCTGTCTTGCTAGCTTTAAAAATAAACCTTAAGACAAACTAAGACACTTTGTTGTATGTAAATACAGACCTGTGTCTGATGTTTGCCTTTTAAAGAAAGCTTGCAATACCAAAAAGTTATTATCACTGTGTGTATGCCTTGATCATAAAAGTATGTCTATCTGTGAGTCACGTAAGATAATTTCATGATAAATAAAAAGGCCAAGGGATATTCCGAAATGTAACATGTTTAAATGGACAATAATACCAACAATCGGCTAGAAATGTATGTCACGCCAAACAATCAAAAATTCCTTAGTGTGAAAGTTAGAATACTGAAAGTGCGTATTTGACACCGCTATCTGATTGAACCTTTCTTTGACTATACTCGTCAAAAATTTGCTGTTAGTGTTAAGTATAGGTTGTAAATTTTAAATAATGTAGTTTAGTCTAAGTTTAATTTTTGCTCACAATTTTAACTTTAATTTATTTTATTTTTATTTTATTTTAATTTTAAATTTCTTAGGAAAAAGGTCAAAATTACTGAGGGTGCATTCCAAGTTGAATAAAATAAACATTGCGTGAAAATCTTGTGCTAAGGGTAAAAGATTTGGCATAGTTTATTTCGTTACACGAAAAAGTTGAAAAAGTTGAAAAAGTTGAATTTATTTCAAAGATTTTCAAATTTTTCAAAGTTTACAATCGGGTTTAAGATAAAGTCGAATACACATTCGAGTTTAGCTAATTCTTCGATTTTGCTGATAAAGTCGAATGTAGACAAACTCGAAGGTTGTTGGTATAAATAGGTCAACAGTGATGGTCATAAATCACTTTCTTTCGAATTTATCCCTTCGAGTTTATTAGAGCGATTTCGAGTTTGCCTTCGACTTTGCCGTTTTTCGAGTTTCATACTGTTGGTCAAGTTTGGTTCATTTGTGTTCGATTCTTCTAGCAAATCTAGGTGTTGGGAATAAATAATAGAGATGAAACAATTATATTGTATATGTTTGTAAATACTAATTAGTTTAGGGGTTGTTTGTGTAAATACTTAATACTTGTGTATTAAGTATAAATAGGAATGATATGTGCACTGTTAAAGAATGAATCTCAGATTACACAAAAATACACGGCTGGAATTAGAGAGAAAAGAAGGATTGCTTTGCAAGAAAGCCAAGAACACCAATGTAATATTTCTCTCTTTAATCATTCAATAATGTGTTGGATTGATAATTGTTCATATGAATTGTTCGATATGATTGAATTGCATGAAATATGAATTCACAATTGGTATCAGAGCCTAATATGGCTGAATATGAGTGAATTTTGAATCTGAAATAAATTTTTTTAAGAACACTGTTATATTCATTTTTTTTGAAAATCCGAAAATCAATTGAGGATTTTGATTTTGTGGATGAAATGATCTGAATTTTGGATCGAAGGTGTGAAATTTAAAGGCGAATCTGATGATATAAACATCAAATATTATCTCAAAACACACAGAATTTAATTTAGAAATTTCAGATTTTTTTAAAAAGTGTGTGTTCTTGAGGTTTTTGGTCGATTTTTGGTTTTTAATCAAGAATTAGCCAAAGTGATTTCACAAAAGTTGTTTCTGCTATTAAAACGAACCTTCGAAATCAATTTGAGGTCAATTCATGGATTTTTGTTGAAAAAGTTTGAATCTGATCTTGTTTTTGTTGAAAAATGATAAAACTCGGGCATAACTAAATTCATAGTGTCATTCGAGTTTTATAAAGAAGGCATTCGAGTTTTATGAAAGCTTTATTCGAGTTTTATTAAAGCTTTATTCGAGTTTTATGAAAGCTTTATTCGAGTTTTATTAAAGCTTTATTCGAGTTTTATGAAAGCTTTATTCAAGTTTTATTAAAGCTTTATGATAGCTTTATTCGAGTTTTATGAAGCTTTGACCGAGTTTTATCAATGCTTTGACCGAGTTTCATCCATTGTTATTCGAGTTTCATACTTCTTTGACCGAGTTTCATCCATTGTTATTCGAGTTTCATACTTCATTGACCGAGTTTCATGAAGCTTTGATCGAGTTTAACTTCTTTGTAATTCGAATTGATTTCTATTTCATTCGAGAAAGTTCAAGGGTTATTCGAGTTGAATCCTTTCTCATTCGAGTTTCACACTCAATCATTCGAGTTTTATACTTCTTCATTCGAGTTTGGTGATTCTTTATTCGAGTTTGATACTTCATCATTCGAGTTTGATCATTACATATTCGAGTTGAGTCCTTATTCATTCGAGTTTCATCATACTCTTGACTATTTGACCTTTGCTGCTTAAATTGACCATAACTTTTGACTGGAACATCGTTAGAAGGCCTACCATACGCCAAATCGAAGCTTGAAAAGAGATCTACATTTCTAGAACCGGCATAGCCGGTTAGGTAAATTTTCGAGGCCCAATTCCACTCCAGAAAAAAGTTATGGGCATTTTTCTGCAGAAAATCTAAAATTTCAACGTCAAAAAGTCAAATCAGAGCTGATTTTTAACAAATTAATCATTCAAGATTCAGTTTTATTCAATCAATATTCATTCAAATTTTCATAAGTCCATAAAAGATCTTGGAAGTTCATTTTTCTGCAATTCATAATGATGTTTGAACAATTTTCAAAGTCTGAGCTGATTGTCAAACTTACTGAATCTGAAAAGATTCGTAAGAACAATTACGACATTCTCGTTCAGTTAAATACTGATAAACATTTGGCGTTACGTGACGTACAAATACTGAATGAAGAAATTCAAAACTTAAAAGAAAAACAAAACTCTGAGAGTTGTGCTCATCAATTGAAAATATCTGAATTACTTAAAGAACTTGATGAGCTGAAACAAGAAAATTTTCAGAATGCAACTCAACTGAAATATCTTTTGCCTGAAAGATCTGATCTTTACAAGAAAGTTCAGGATCTTGAAGATACACTTTGTAAGACAAAACCAACTGATCAGAATTGTATTTTAAACAAAAATGAAGAAATTTTTGCTCTTCAACAAGAGTTGTCTTTAACTAAAGATTTGATTGAGAAGGAAAGACATGAGTTCTTACTTAAAGAACAAGATTTTAAATCAAAATCTGAATTGTTTAAAGATGAAAGACAATTGTTCTTAATCAAAGAACAATCTTTTAAATCTGATTACCAATCATTTGATCATGACAGAAATTCAAATTTAGTCATTATCAAAAGTTTGGAAGATCAGATACTTCATCTTACAAAACAATTACATGTGTTTACTTCATCAACTGAGTCAAAGGTTAAGACCCCTTCTTCAGTATGTTTAAAATCCAATGTTAATCACTCTGGTTTGTCTTCTGAAAGTGAAGTGAATCTAACTAACTCTGCTAAGTTTGATTCTTCTTCAGATCTTAAACTTAAGTATCTGTTAAAGATACACAGCGGCAAAAATAAAATTGTTGAACAACTTCCGGTCAAGATTTACACCGGTGAATCTTCGAAGTCAAATTTTCTTAAAGTTTCTGAAAGTACTGGTCATTCTAATCAGAAAACATTTTCACAGAAAAATACCAAGTATTATCAGAAACAGGCAAGAACCAGACAGTTTTTCAAAAAGAAGAGTTCGCAAAAGTCTGATCATTCAAATTCAAGTTTCTTTAGAAATTCAAATATTCAATTTTCTCATACTCAAAGAAATTTGTTTTCTGCGTTTGAAAGAGAAGCTGATAGTTATAACATGCAATGGGTACCTAAACCCAAGTACAAGTGGGTACCAAAACCTGTTTTGAAATGGGTACCCAAGAGCGCTAACAAGTCTGGATCCAAATCTGTTTGGATACCAAAGACATCTTAAATTTTGCAGGTTATAGGTTTCTTATCATTTCAGATAAGGACCCGTTCTTCATTTCTAAAGGCTCTTGATTACATCAGATCAAGACCCGTGCTTCAACTCAAGATGGTTTCTAGTTAATTCAGACTAGAACTCAGACTTCATTGAACCAGAGACAAAGGCTATCAGTTACATCAGACTGAAACCCGAGCTTCGGCGACATATGGCTTGTAATCATTTTAGAGAGACAAATCTTACTAGAATTCTTGCCCTGAATTCAACTCCGAAGCTGAAATTGACAAAGAGGGAGTTTTATTTTTATAATTTTTTGCTCCTGATTTCATTTCTATGAGTTGACTAACTGTGTGTGCTTATTTCCAGGGGGAGTTTCAGACGAACTTTGACGATGACATTTTTCAAAAACGCTGTGTGATTTTTCACGAAAATATTTGATTCACACATAAAGAGAAGTTTTGAGCTGAAAAGAAATATTTGTTTGATTCTCTGAATATATCATTGAGATTAATTGATCTAATCTCTTTGATTTTCATAATCTCATTTCTTCTGAGATTCTCTTTGTTATAACTCTTCCAATTTATACTGGATTCTCCTTTTATCTCCCATGTGCTAATTCTTTCAAGAAAATCTTATTCTTTTCATATCATATATCAGATTTTCTATTTTCATTCTGATATCTCCCATATTATTTGAAAATAATCTCTCTGATATCTCTTGAGCTTCAAAGCTGAAAATCTTTCTGCTGACTCCAATTATGCACCAATCTGAGTGATAGGCATAAATATCGCTTCTATGGTCTAACCAGAACCGGAAGACCTACCCAAGAAGCAAACCATCTATAGATTGTGTGGGTGAGGGTTCTTTAGGTTTATTAGTTGAGAAGTGTCAGTTATCACGGGATACTGACAGGGTCGAGCAGAGATAAAATGTAATTGAGAGGGATATTGATATATTGAATGGAGATGCTGATGCATCAGATCATGCTTTTGCTATAAAGCTGACTGAATTCGTTTCTCAAAAGTGAGCCGGAGGGAGCTTAGTTTAAAAATGCTGAGTGCTGAGAGTTGAGAAAGGATTAAAAGAAAAGTAAATCATATCTAAACTGTGTCGGCTGGGTAATCCACATAATCTATCAAGCCCTATGCGACTTGATATTGAAAAAGACGTCATGGACCCAGTGACGCATGCACTTATCCCCACCAACTACTCAGTTATCTCTCAAAAGATTTCTGTTTCAATAATCACGGAGATATAACACATTTCTATCGATATATCATTTGGATATTATTGATATTGAAACAAGGAAGACAGTTGCTCCGGTCTCCAATTTCATTTGATGCACATTGTGTCTAGAGCTAATTATATACACTTTTAGGACACATCGAGTCTAACAGTCTGCGTGACTATAAACTGCTAGTCCAAAGTGACTAAGCCGGAACAAATAAGAGTGATTCTTTCATGATAAAGGATTTCACGATGACTATTTGGAAATCCTACCAGTGTTAATATCACGCCAGCGCTGAAAGTAGGTCACATAGATATTATCTATTGTGCAAACAGGACTCCTATGTGGACCTGGACTCGTTATTTCACAAACGAATTTGTTTCATTTTCCTCAAGTCAAGTTGAAAAGCTTCGACTTTGTTTTGTAAAGAAAATGAAATTTTTGAGGAAGAGTGAGATAGGTTGGTTTTGTATAGGGGGAAAGGATATCAGTTTGAGGGGGAGAAAGTCAATTTGTAATATTTTGAAATTGTAATTGTTGTTGTATTTCTGCTACTGTAAACTTCAATGAATTAATGTCTCTGAAGATTTTTCATGATTTTCATAATTCTTATGATCATCATGAGGGGGAGAAAAGCTAAAGTTCAGAGACAACAGTTGAGTAGATTGAAGTCAACTGAAGGCAATTGCTACATCATATCAAAAGAATTGATCAAGGGAGTGAATTAAAAAGCTATTCATGATTCAAGGGGGAGTGTACTCACAAGAAAATACAAGAAAAGAGAAGATCAGAGAAAAGAAGAATATTCACAAAAAAATCCTTGAAATGAACTTTCATCAGAAAATTGATTTCATCTCTAAGGGGGAGATTGTTATGGACAATATTTGTAGAGTTGAAATGAATTTTACTTTTAAGAATTGTGTTCATCTCTAAGGGGGAGAATGTTGGGAATAAATAATAGAGATGAAACAATTATATTGTATATGTTTGTAAATACTAATTAGTTTAGGGGTTGTTTGTGTAAATACTTAATACTTGTGTATTAAGTATAAATAGGAATGATATGTGCACTGTTAAAGAATGAATCTCAGATTACACAAAAATACACGGCTGGAATTAGAGAGAAAAGAAGGATTGCTTTGCAAGAAAGCCAAGAACACCAATGTAATATTTCTCTCTTTAATCATTCAATATAATGTGTTGGATTGATAATTGTTCATATGAATTGTTCGATATGATTGAATTGCATGAAATATGAATTCACACTAGGTATAATCCATAGTATTGTACGAGATTTAAGTGGTTTTAGACTCCATTTGAGCCAAAAAAACTTAACAGATTTTAAAGTTTTATTGGTGGAAAGTTTGGTTTTCAAAATTACAAACTTTGAACCGGTGAAATGTCAAATTGATTACAAATATCCTTGATTAGAACCTAGTAGGACTAATAGATGTGATTTTCTATGTCTAACATGGTTAAAATCTTGGATTTTTGTAATTAAAGTGACCGACAGTCTCGAGTTTGTTCATAGTCTCGAGTTTGATCGTGGTCTCGAGTTTGTCACTAAACTTGAATGACCCACTAAACTCGAATGAATGGTTCTTCAAATTTATTGTTCGAATTTGACATTATGTTCGAATTATTTAATTAAAATTTTAATTAAACTTGTAGAAATTCTTAAGTGTTGGATTTTGTCCTTATACAAGTTCAAAATAAAACAATTTACACAAGTTTATTGCTTTTTAATAATTCTAATATTTTATTTGCTATATTGTGCAGACATGGATGACAGAATTTTTGTTCCTAAGCATAACATGGTCATCTCTCCTGACCATGCTATTCCTGAGGCTCAAGCTTTCCGCCAGATGGTGGATTTTTTGGTGGGATCAAGGATTTCCTATGCGCTGTCTCACAATATTCAAATCATTATCCCTTACGTGCGTTAGATTTGGGATCACCTGCAAGTGGACTGTACTGTTACTCCGACAGTACTAAGGACGAGGGTCGCTGGACACCCTCTGGTGTTTTCAGCAGATATGCTACGTCAGATTTTGCAGCTTGGATCACAGGATCAAGAGAATGGGCCAATTGACTTCCCGTTGTCAATCAGGCAGGCCGCTTTTGTTAGAATGGGGTATAGTCTGGATGTAACGAAGTCCTCTTACATGAAGAGCGGACTGATCGGCCAATGGCGATATCTAGCTCATGTTTTCATGGTATGTTTTGCAGCAAAGAAAGCAGGCTTCGATTACATTGTATCGAAGATTCAATCTGGGATGATAACTTTGGTTTACAATCAACGATTCAGCTTTTCAGAGATGTTCTTTTCTGAGTTTGTTCATCAAATAATAGCTCCAGAAAGAGAAAGATTTTTGTTATATCCACGATTCGTGATAATGCTGATCAGACATTACCTGCCAAATCTGCCACAGCTCAATGAAATTCAGAGTGTTGCGGTCATAGACAAAAGAATATTTGCTGATTGCTCCTCTCATCGAGGAAGATTAGCTATTCCAGTGGAGGGACCATTGTTTGGAGCAGTACTTAATCCAGATTTCCAAGTAAGGGAAGATGTCGATTGGGCAGGGGATGTACAGGTTCCGCAGCAACAGCAACAGCAACCACAGCAACAGCGACCGCAGCAACCCAGGCCTCAACAACAAAGAAGGAGGCAACGCCCATCCGCGAGACAAATTCAGGCTGATAAGCCTTCGACAAGTCAAGTGCAAGAAACGGCAGAGGCTGGTCCGTCAACTGTACCACATGCACCACCGGTATCAGATCCTAGACTTCAGACATTGAAGGAAATCTGGGCAGCCGGGCCTAATGCAAATGAGGAGATCACTGCTGAACTCGTTGGAGATCTATTGGAGCCTCCAGAAGGAGAAGTTGATGTTTTTAGGCAAATAGATGAGTATCAACCTGAGCCAGAAGGCGAAGCCGTTTCAACTTCTGAGTCTGAGTAAGAAACTGAGGAGATTGAGGTTGAAAAAGAGACAGAAGATAATTCTATTCACATAAGCACTTATGGATCGAGGATAGTGGTGATAAATGAAGAAGCTACAAGGAGAAGAGCTTCAAGAGAGTCAGAAGACTCAGATTTTGAGGAAGAAGAAGTTGTTCCGTTGGTGACCAGGCAAAGGGCCAAACGGCATAGGTTCATGCAGGGAGCTTCCTCGGCCTCTGCTTCTGAGTCAGAAATACCTCAACCTCCACCAGTTCAAACAACCATTCCACCACCACCACCACCTGTTCAACCATCCATCCCCCCACCGATCATTCCAACTCACATTCAATCAATTCCATCCACATCATCAACCTTCGCAGACAATCAACGGTTTTCTGAGCTTTGGAGCAAGGTTGAATTCCAACAAGTCCAAATCTTTCAGTTGACAAAGGCTCTCGGCGAAATACAGAAGCATAATGCACATATCGACTTCGAGAATGCTGAGTTGAAGAAAGTTGTGGGCAAGATCGAGGAAGAAAATCTGGAGCTTAAAACTTTTGTTTCCGATCAAAGCTGCGGAGATTAGATCGATGTGTTCCCTAATTGAGCAATTATTGAAAAATCTAAAGGCTCAGGGGGAGACGAGTTGTCGGTTTCAGGAAGAGCAGCCAAGGGGTGGAGATAATGAAGGCAATGATCCCAATGCATAGAAACAGAATGAGCTTTTTTCTGCTGCCCAGCATGCTGAGGTTCAGGGGGAGCCGAGTCAGTCGGGAGCTGCAGGAGGTGAGGCTAGTTCCTCAAAGGTCACAGAAAGTGAAGTACATGAGATGATTGAAGCATTAATGGATATTGAGGAAGAGCCACTAGACCTTGAATTTGATTTTGAAGATGATGTAGAGGATCTGGAAGAAGGAGAGTTTGTGCCAGAAGATGTGGCTGATTGGAAATCTGATGAGGAGGTTGTGATAGATGAAGATGACAATGTAGATGAAGTAATCATTCAGTCACAGCCTGTCACAAAACAATATGAGCATAACGATCAACATGTAATCGATATAGATGATATCAAATTGGCGTCTGTAAATGATTCAGAACTGGAGGAGGCTGAAAGAGAGCCAAGTAGAGCTGAACTGTTAAACCTTTGGTTCCGTAAGGAAGAAAAGATAAAAGAGCCAAAGATGAAGAAGAAGATGAGAACTTCGGGGGCAGAAAATCTCTCGGGTGGTATTATTAGTTGGTTCTTCGACAGAGAACTGCAGCTTTTTATTCTGAAGAGGAGAGATGGACTCCAGTACCTGAGGCGTAAGCTTAAAGTATTTAACACATTGCCGAAGGTAGAAGTGAAGGAGTTAGCCTGGAAAGAATTGATCAACATTGGAAATGACCCTTATGCTGAGGTAATCGCAAAGATAATCAGAAGAGAGGGTAGAACTTGAAAGTTTGAGAGAATCAAGCCGAGATCAGGGAGGAGAGTTGAGGATGAGTCAAGGATAGATCCTCATACTGGAAAGCCATGGGCAAAAATGGTTTACAAACCTGTCAAGTGCTTGAAAAGGGTGCCAATGAAGTCGATGCCACAGAACGTTTTAAGCAATATGAAATGGTGGTATGTCGACAATGATACAGCCGAAGCAGTCATGGAAGATACGCAGGATAAAGTTATTTTGAGAGTGTATGATCCACTGCATTTAATAAACCTATCGAAGGACGATCTGAAGAAGCTACATGGTCAGCATATCTTCTTTAATGAAGGATGGAGATCTGAAGCCAGAAAGTTCCAGAAGATAGTCAGAGTATGTATAGATGCAGGTATATACGCAGGAAGTAGTATATATAGGTCTAGTACTTAATCAAAATGTAAATAGTTAGAAGCTATCGTCAAGGGGGAGTCTGTTGGTACACCCTGTGTGACGATAGCAGTCTAAGTGTATTAGCATTTTGGTTCAAGTGATATTGCAAAGTATTGAATATTAACGAGTGTTTGATATATGTGTTTATATATGTTTGATAGTTATTGATTGTATGTTTGAACTTGATGTAATGTATTACAAGAAGTTCAAACATAAAGAACAAGATAAATTCAAACATACGTTAAAACATAAGTTCAAAATAAGTTTAATATGTGAAATTCGAATTTAGAATAAATTCAAATTCATCATTAAAAGACATTCGAATTTATGGTAAATTCGAATGTGCACTATAAGGCAGATTCGAGAGTGTCAAGGGGACAAACTCGAATAGGCCTTGGGCCTGATTCGAGTTTGGCCCATGACAAACTCGAATGAGCCTCTATAATTAGGGGTTAACTCGAATCATTAATAGACTTTTGCAGAATTCGGGTGAGTAATTAGCAAAAGAAAATCTCGAGTTTATCAGCTGATACTGAGTGTTTTCGGAGAGAATCATCTCGTAGGTGCGTTCGTCGTCGATCGTACAGCGTTGTGGTAGTCTCCGTGTTCCGTGTGAGTGTTATATCCGTCAAGCCGTTAACGAGGATTCCGCACTCGTTGACGGTGTCGCGTCTAGATAGATCTGTGTAGTGCAAGACCTTACAATTAGTAGTTTAAATATGATACATATTTGAGGATGTTACATTAACTATCAGCAAATGTGATAATTATAATACCATAACTGAAAAATAAAAAAATACGTTTAATTACTTAAAATATGTTCTCATGCTTCAAATTATACATTATTAATGATATTTTTGATTTTAAAATAAATATTATGTGTTTTAATCAGATATTAAACATTTATAAACTTCAAAATATGTTCTTATAAAATCTACCATTAATAGAGAATGTTTATCTTGATCAACCAACCAATTGATTTCCAACATATTTTATAATGTGGCCTTGTTAATTTTAGAATGTAATTAATTGACATAAACGAATTAAAAATATTTATACATTAAATATATATAATAATTTTAATTTTTTTATAATTTTGTATATATATTTTCTTTTATGCTTTTTACATAGTTAATGATATTTTAAATTATAAATTATATATTATGTTTTTAAACTTATATTAAATAATTTTTAAATTTAAAATTCTATTTTTATTCTTAAGATCTAGCACTAATATTGATATCAATTCAAAATTATGTTACCATTTAAAGTCAATTTAAACTTTTATTTTTTTATCAATAATACATAATTAAAAAAAAATTTTAACCTATTTTTCATTGAATATACATCTATAATATAGATTACTGTTATCTAATAATCTTCTTATAAATGATAAATACCAATTTTTGTATCTTATTTATAAATAAAAATATTTTTTATATCTAAAGGCATGCATATTATTATGAATTATTTTTTATAGAGTAAATTACAAAAATTGATCCTGTTGTTTACATAAAATTTTGGATTCAGTCACTATGGTTTCAATTTTGCATAAATGTTCCTTATTTGCATTGTTTATTTCCAGATTCCTCTGTCCCGTTTATTTTTTTAAATAACAATTATACCCTTTTTCTTAATAACAATTTTGGTCAATTTCTTTTCATGAATTTTGTTTTTGTTTTTAAATTTAATAATCTTAATTTAATAAATGATGATTTAATTAATTTATTATTATTATTATTATTATTATTATTATTATTATTATTATTTAAGATGTATTTATTTTTTACTAAAGTTATATTTTTATCTATTTAATTAATTTATTTTACGTTTCTATCATATATTTAATTTAATTATTAAAATTTTATTCATATTAGATTTTATTATAATAATATTTATTAGTTTTTTGTATTTTGTATGTTTTCATCTATTTATTATATTACGTTAATATATTTGGATTTCATTATACATTTTTAAGAAAAATATGTAAACTTAGAATTTAATTCTTTTGAATTAGATATTTGTTACATTATTATTTCGATTTAAATTTAATAATCCATTTGTTTTGATTTAAATATTTTGTTACTTAAAACATTTAAGTTAAAACATTAAATATGTAAGGTTTATATTGTTTTCTTGTAAATTATAATTAAACCAAAATGTAGTAATATAACAATATATTTATGTCATAACATATGAAATATCATGTTTATATATTTTACTTGAAAGTTATAACCAAATTAAAACGTATAACCTAACAAAAATTTTAAATATTTTATTATACCTACATGTTACGGTTTAAATAAAATTTTATTTATCTTATGTTTCATTTATTATTTTGAACATGATTATATTGTTACATTAATACGATTCGAATTAATCATAATTTTTAAGGAAAAAATATAAACTTATTGTTTTCTTTAATTTTATTTAAAAATTTTTTGTTAGGTTAATACGTTTTAAGTTGGATCATAACTTTCAAATAAAATATATAAACATAACATTTTTATTCGTTATGACATAAATATTTTGTTTTTATATGTTTTAGTTTAATTATAATTTACAAGAAAACTATATAAACCTAACCTTTTTATTTGTTTTGACTTAAATGTTTTAATGTAACAAAATATTTAAATCAAAACAAATAGAATATTAAATTTAAACAGAAGAGAAATGCCTTGGAGGTGTTCAAAAGAGGTGCAGCCTTAGTGGCCAGCGTGAGACAACCTATTAATCAGGTGTGTGATGTGTTCACACAAGCTGATCAACAGGCTGATGATGAAATGGAGAAAATGTCTGAAGAAGAGGACTGGAAGATCTTGTTGAGTTTGATGATGAGGAAATGATTGTCATGCTTGTCAGAAAATTCAATAAGAAGAGGTTTGGTTGTAAGATGCTGCAAAAGAAATCAGGTGCCATCAAGAAGAAGGCATTTGACAAAACTAAGGCTGAGTGCTTTAAATGTGGCAAAACAAGCCATATAGCTGTTGACTGTGTGCCTAAAGTTGTTGGCTCTTCCTCCAAAACATACAAGACAAACAAAGACGATGGCTACAGGGTTAAGTACCTAATGGCCATGGCTAAGCTGAAAAAGTTGGAAGACTCAGTGGCTTCCTACAAGCAGAAGGGACTTATGGCTGAAACTTGTGACTGGGAGAGTTTGATTCATCATCTGATGAGGAGGACAACAATTGTCTGATGGCCAACACTGATGTCCCATCAACAAGCAACTTCAAACAGGACCTAGCTAAAGCTGAAGCTCTCAGCACTTTGGAGAACTTGAATCAAACCATGATGTATAAGGTACAAAACTTTAAGGATTACAGCTCTGAAGAAAAAGTCAAAATGTTTGATTATTTACTTGTGCTGCTGTTGAGAAGCATGATGCTTTGAATTCTGAAATCTTTAAGCTAAAATCTGATCTTGAAACAAAAACTAATGAACTGAGCAGTTTTCATAAGTTGAAAACTGAACTTGATGAATTAAAACACATCAATGTTATTTTATTAGAAGAAAAAAATAAAAGCTGACTCAAAGCATGCCAAGCGTCAAAAGATTGTTGACTCTTGGTGCCATTCAGCTAAGAGAGTCAGTCAATGCATCAATCAGCAGATCATTGCTCAAATCCAAGTCTGTCTTGGAGGAGATCTTGATACAGCAGCTTCTATTGTTGAGATTAATAATCTGGAAAAAGACTTATCCACTCTTGGTGAGCTTCCAAGTACTTTTATTCAAAAAGTAAATGGAAAGCTAGTCTCAACAAACAGGTTTGTCAGACCTCAAAACACTGACAATTTATGTGAAAAGGCTACAAAGGCTGAGGATGATGGAATGTGTTCAAATGTGAGTAAAAGTTTTCTTTGAAGAAAACTCAAAAACCCACCAACCGACGGTTTTCTTTCATCGAAATTGTGAGTAAAAGTTTGGTTTTCTTTATTTTTTTTTTCAGTTTGTTTGTGCATATTTTCAGAGTATTTGTTCAAATGTGAATATGTGTTCGTCTTTTTATTTTTGAGTTCTTGGCCGTTAATGGTGAATCATCTGAATGATTCTTGAAACTGAAATTAAGTGTGTGTTGTTGTCCACAATGACAATATGACTATGAATCTGTAGTTTCATAAGTCATTTTCAATTCACACACACACAATCATCAATTTTTCAATCGAACAGTTTCGCATTTTTGATTTTTCTGAAATTTGAATTTTTAACAACTTTAAAGTTGTTTTTGTTCAAAGTTCAGTAAAACAAATGTGTTTAAAATTCATTTTCGAAGGGGGTTCAAGTGTTAAAACACTGAAAATGCTTCTTGAAATTAAATTCCTCAAATTCAGTGTGTTTTAGACTTGTCGAAAAACATGAAAAGACATTTCTCGAATACAGTTTCATTCGAGTTTCTTTGACGTATCATTCGAGTTGATCAACAGCTTCATTCGAGTTGATCAACAGTTACATTCGAGTTTTTAAAGTGTCATTCGAGTTGAGTGACAGTGTCATTCGAGTTGTGATGCATTGTTTTTCGAGTTTTATCTAAGCATAATTCGAGATGCATCATGACTCATTCGAGAAATATGTGGATGTAATACTTAGAAACTTTTTCAGAACATGTGTTTCAAGCATAATCGAGTTGAGACTCTGTGTTAATCGAGAAAATGACTTAGTCATTCGAGTTAGGTGTTGCATTTCATTTTCTATTCGAGTTTAATACATGTTACATTCGAGTTTCATGTATATAACATTCGTGTTTTGTTGTGACTTAATCGAGTTTCATGTTTCTTCATTCGAGAAACTTCAAGACTCATTCGAGTTGAATCAAACTTCATTAGAGTTTTATTCGAGTTTTTCAGAGTATTATTCGAGTTTCCTAGACTCTTCATTCGAGTTTTATAGTGTATTATTCGAGTTTGAAGTCTCATCATTCGAGTTGTATACAGACTTGGTCGAGTTTCATGAACATATCATTCGAGTTGTATGTAGACTTAGTCGAGTTTTCTAGTCTCATCATTCGAGTTGGGTGTAGTCTTATTCGAGTTGTATCATGTGTCACCCGAGATTATTACAGTGTCATTCGAGAATTGTATAGGTTCATTCGAGATTCATCAGAAATTTTTTTTCTAAGTATAGAATTTTAAAGTTTTCAGAAAAAATGTCACATTTTTTTAAGAAATTGTTACAAATTTGTGTTTTTCTAACATTGGTCTCTAAACGATTGACTTTGGAATTCTCTCAATAATTTTTCAATTATTGTCAGGAATCCCGATGCTTTAAACAGAAAATCACAAGTTATTGCAATTTCTGATAAAATGTTACAAGTTTTTCTACATTTTGAAGGTTGTACTTTGTGTACTTGGTAAATCTAACATGAATTTTATTTTTACAGGTATTCAAATGGCATCTCCTGTACAATCCCAAAATTCTAATTCCTCTGATGCTCAATCATCATCAAACCATACTCTCGTCTCTACCCCAGTCCGATCAACTTCTGTAGCCCGTTCCTCACAAACCCATATTATTCCTGATAACCAACTTGTAAAACCAAAACATTGCCTTCCATTTCGTGACAATAATCATCGTCTTGATACCAAAGTCATCAAAGTAAGCCATCCTATCATAGTGGACATATTGAAAGGTCATCCACTAAGTTATCTATTACAATACAAACCGTCTATTCCTCAAGTGTACTTACAACAATTTTGGCACACTGTCAAATTTGTTCCCGCAGACGGAAATCACCACTTCAAAGTAACAATTGACCAGTTCAAAACGAAAATCACCCTAGCAAGACTGCGTCATAACTTGTTTCTTCCAAGACGTATAGATACTGTGAATTTCCCTGAGTTGGCAGATTTTGAAGACTTTGTTTCTGATGAAGAGCTGGTTCATGATTTAATCTGCCTAGGCTACTCAAAACCACTTGCGAAGAGCTCAAAGTTTCACAGAAATGGATTGAATGGCGAATGGTATACGTTATTTGGGATCATCAATAGGTGTATGACATCTAAGCATACAGGGATTGACAGATGCAGCATTCACTGCTTGAGAATCTTTCATGGGATAGCATTCAATAAACATTATGACTTTGCTCAGTGCATATGGGAGGATCTAAAGGAGGTTGTGCTTGCAAAAACAACAAATCGAGCAAGGAAATTTGTGCCACTTCAGAGATTCATACAGATCCTTATTCGAGGGATCTTAAGGGCAAATGAAAATATTCCAAAGCGAGCCAACTCTCAACGATGCCCAGACTATGTTATGATGAGTCTACATGAAGTGCCGGACTCTCCTAATGCAAATATCATGCCGATTCCTGAATATTTACTGAAGTATGCAGATCCTGAGAGTGAAAATGTGAGGTTATATAGAATAGATCATGCTCCCATAGAGACCCAAGAACCGGGTTCTCTTAGCCCAGGAGCTTTAAGGATAGCGGAACCTCAGCAAGGGGCTGAAGTTCAGGTTAGCCGTTCTGAGAGTGAGGGTGAAGGAAGTGTGAGGGGTGGTGAGGAAGAACAAGAGAAATCTGATTCTGAGAGAACTCTATCTGATATTCAAGAAGAAGAGGGAGAGGGTGATGATGATGATGATGGTGATGATGGTGGAGATCATCATGAAGGAGGGGGAATGATGATTGAGGTTGAGCACATCGCTGTAGAGAGTGTGAGGGTGCCCTTAAGCCCAGAAAGCCGGGAATTAACCACATCCACTGTTAGCTCTCCTATGAGAGTTAGCATTGAACAAGTCAGTATCCCACTGACGACTGCACACCCTCCTATCCACTCAATCTCCTCTCAACAGGAGATTGTTTCATTTGCTCACCGGGATGAAACACACAATCTATCCGAAAGTCAATTGGACTTGATGGATATTGAAACCAGTACACAGTTGCCCGTGTGTACGACTTCATTTGATTCACTGAGTCTAGATCCTATACACATTAGGACACTTGAGTCGACTTCATTCGTTGAAGTCAGTGTGGCCGAACTTCGTGTTCCCACCGGAACACCCTTAGTAATGGAAGCATTTGTTGCTCCGTCACTTGAAGAGGGTGGAAGTCCAGTCAGAGAAACGCAAATACCAACTCTGAGCACTGGCCACACAGAAGTTCTGTTTACCAGTTCAACTGTTGTGTCAACTGGAAGTCTTCGTGACCCAGTAGTGAGTTTATCCCCGTTTGTGACCGAATCAACTCTGTCAACAGCCTTGAATGCAGTTGTTTCTGGAGTCAACACGCATGTATCTAATCAACTGGCTGAGGTCATGGCTCAAATGTCTAACATTCAGAAGTTTTTGAAGGGAAAGGATGTTGCGGAGGAGTCGGTTAAAAGAGATGAATCAAAACAAGCAATGGAGGAGTTGAAGGAAGAGTTAAAAGATTTTGTTTTTGATCAATTTGATGAGATGAGAGAACGAATGATCAGTTTAGAGAATACAGTGGTAACGGCTTTGGGAAATTTGTCTGAAAGAGTAGCTGCAGTAGAAGAGTCGTGTAAGGCTCAAGCTTCCTCATCCAAAAGGAAGCATGATGAGCATGATGAGGACTCCGATGATGCTCCTCATGAGGGGGAGAAGAGGAGAAAGCTTGATGAACCAACGCCTGGGTTATTAATGATTACGTATCCAGAAAAGGAACCGGAAGTTCAAGAGAAAGAGGCTGGAGGCTCAAAAGATTCAGCTGGTGAACAAAGAGAGCTGGGATTGATTCTTCATGAAGATGTTCCAGTTCCTTTGAACATTCAGTCTGATATCTATCACTTTGTCGAATATATTGATTCAGATGAAGACAATCAAGAGAAAAATCAAGATTTAAGTATTCAAGGTATAGGAGAAGAGAGGGAGGAGTACATTGAAGTATCAGAAGATGATGATATAATTGCCTTAACTGATATTGATTTCAGAGCTGAAAGAATTGAGGAGGAGGAAGGGTTAGTTGAAGAGATTTTGAAGGATACTGATTTGACACCAACGGTTGAAAAGCCTGAGGTGGTTATTCAAGTTAAAGAGGAATTTGAAGAGTTTCCAGTTGAGAGCAGTGTTGCACAAGAAAAGGTCATACTGAATGAGGTTGAGGTAATGGATAGATTCTTCAACGAGTATGTGCTTGCCGATGAGTCTAAGAAACAACATAGACTCAGATTTGAAGCTCAACAAGTGGTGCAGAGAGAAATTCAAGATATGTTGACTTTGTTGAATAAAGATGAGATAAGCAAGAAGAAGGTGAAAAAGCTAGAGCTTCCAGAGAATAGATCTGCTGAATTCATCAGAAAAAGGAATAAGATGCCTTATATTGAAGATATTTTGGAGAAAAGGATTTTTTGCAAGAAACAAGCTCCCTGTTCATTTCTCAAGTTATTCCGAGTTTTAGAGCCGAACATGCCCAATCTGGTCAACTATGCCAGTTTCTTAAGAAATAAGACTCAAGAGGTTGAGAAGGTGAAGAGTGAATTCAGGATAGTAGATCTGGTGATGATCGAAAAGGAAAGATTTGTTAAGATTTTTTATCCGAAGTTTACTGTTACCAGGTCCGATGGAAACACGTATGTATTCACTGAAGCCGACATGTTCAACATGCACTTGGTCGATATTGAAGATCTTTTTGACGAACTGTGCAGGAATAAAAGGAACGAACATTGTAGATTTGCGCTGAAGACATTGTTTCATTTTATGCATACGAAACTGGTATTAATGTCAGTGCAAGATTTACAGATTGGAGTTGAGAGAGGGATGAGGAAGATAAACATGACTGCGCCTCACAGAGATATTAAATTTGCTGGTGAGCTTAAAGAATTTCAAGTTATAATGGTGAAACATCCAGCTGTCATGTACAAAGATAGAAATAAAAGATTGAGAGCCATGAGAAGTGTTGAACTGAATAAGTTTTCTGACGGAACATTGATTAAAGTGTTGACTGGTCTGAAAGGCAAACTGGCAGCAGATCAGAAGAGGAAGACAAAGAAAGGTGCTCTGTCAGTTAACGATAGAAAACTCATGGTTGAATTTATCTCTAAGATTGAATGGAGGCTGTCAGATAGAAAAAGTGTTCGAAGATTTGAACAGAAGATTGGATTGTCAACATGAAGACTTTGCTTCTTTCATCAAAGGGGGAGAATGTTGGAATATGTTTAGTTGATGAAAGATTAAAGTCTAGGGACTTACTATGTAATTTCCTTATAGTTTGGAATTGTATATAAATAGTCATGTTGACTTTCTAGAAATAGAGATCTGTCAGATTTTGTACGTATTAAATTTTGAGAAACAGCTGCACTGTACGAAGGATTTTACACTTCAACGTATTGTAATCATCAAGATCAAAAATCCAATCATTCGGTTAGTTTTGATTACATTGATTGATCTTATTAATTGTATTGTGTTGATTGAATTGGTAGAAACTGTATTTCACAGTTCTCCATCAAATCAGCCTGCTAAGTGTCTAGCCAGTTCACATAGACAAAAGAAGGGAAAACAAGTTAAAACTACAGCTTTGAGCACTAAACCTGTCAACCAGACAGGTTATGCGTCTAAAGCTAATGGGAAGAAACCTGTTAACCCTTTTGATGCTGAACATTTTGAGAAAAAGTTTTCAAAAGGAAAGCAGCATGCTTTCAACAGGGGTAAGTCTCATGTTAGAAGTAAAACTGCTGTGAATAAGTTTTTAAATCATAATGGAAAGCTGGTTATAAATGAAGGAAAATATTTTGTTAAAACCAGAAGTAATGATTATGTTGATAGGCAACAATCATCACATATCAGTAAAGGCAAAGACAAAGCCATTGCTCAACCTGAGTTAGCTGGGAATAAGTTTCCCAAACCTGTGGAAGGACAAAAGACATTCAAACTTCCTGTGTTTGATCTCTTCCCCCCCCCCCCCCCCCCCCCCCCGGCAAAAAAAAAAGAGGAAAGAGGACACAGGTAAAGCTGTTGTTATTGTACCTTCCACCCAAGCTGTTGGTTCTTCTAAAACAAGTGAGACTTTGTCAAAACCTGTAGAGAAAACCAACAAAGATAAACCAGAATGTGTTTCTGGGAGTTCTTCTTCCAAAAAGTCTAAAAATAAAAAATGTTACAAATGTGGAAAGAAGACTCGTATGGCCAAAGATTGTCCTGAAACTGAGGACATAAGACCTGCTGACACCGCTAGTTCCAACATTGCAAAAACCAGCAGTGTTGGAAGTAACATTGTCATTGAGAAGAGTAACTCAGCTGATACAATCTAAATTGGGAATATTAGTGTAGATCTCAGTGGTCCATCAACAAATGTTGATAAAGAATGAGAACTCATCCTTATGATGAGTTCCCCTAAAAACTAATATTTTCCCATGACACTCTGCAGGCTAAACAACCAAGTCAGGTTTGGTACTTAGACAGCGGCTGCTTAGACCACATGACAGGTTGCAAAGATTTGCTGAGCGATCTCAAGCCTGAAAAAGACCTAAAGGTCACCTTAGGTGACAATGTTCAGGGATCCACAGAAGGATATGGAACCCTTCAAGCTGGTGCTGCAATATTCAAAAGAGTAGCCTGTGTGTCTGGGCTAAAACATAACCTTGTTAGCATTAGCCAACTCTGTGATGTTGGCTACAAGGTTAATTTTGATGAGCACCTGGGGTACATACTGGATCCCCAAGGCAAAGTTGTGTTGTGTGCACAAAGGAAGAAAGGTGTATACGTTGTGGACATAAAATTTGCTGATCCAACAACTGAAATCTGTTTCATCTCAAGGAGCAATGCAGACCTCAACTGGTTATGGCACAAAAGGCTATCACACCTGAACTTCAAGAATATCAACAAACGTTGTAAGAAAGAGTTGGTAACAGGTTTGCCTTCTATAACCTTTGTTAAGGATAAACTCTACACCGCTTGAGGGAAGGGTAAGCAAAGGAAAACATCTTTTAAATCCAAACATAGTTCCTCTATTGAAACACCTCTCTTCTTAATCCATACGGACTTGTTTAGACCTGTCAGTGTCCCAAGTCTAGGAGGTAGAAGATACACTCTAGTAATGGTTGATGAGTTCTCCAGGTTTACATGGGTGATCTTCCTAAAGACCAAAGGAGAGGCTGCCAGAGAAATTATTGGATTTATCAATAACATGGAAGTTCTGAACTCTGCCCACGTCAGCTTAGAAGTGATCATGGTACTGAATTCAAAAACGGTACTCTTGAGTACTTCTGTGAAGAAAGAGGGATCTCTCAAAACTTTTCAGCTATAAGGACTCCACAACAAAATGGAGTTGCTGAAAGGAGGAATAGAACCCTCATTGAAGCTGCTAGAACCATGTTGTGTGCATCAGGTTTGCCTTCATCATTTTGGGCTGAAGCTGTCAACACTGCCTGTTTCACTCAAAACTGATCCTTAGTGGTGAAAAGGTTCAATAAGACTCCATATGAATTAATCAAAGGGAGAAAGCCAAATATAAGCTATTTCTATGTGTTTGGATGTCCCTGTTTCATCCTGAATCAAATGGACCAGCTGGCCAAATTTAAACCCAAAGCTGATGAAGGTGTGTTTGTTGGATACTCAGTTGTTTCTAAAGCCTACAGAGTATACAACTACAAAAGAAAGGTGATAGATGAATCTATCAATGTCACCTTTGAGGAGTCTAAGAATGCTTCTACCAAAGTTGCACCTGAATCAGTTTCAGGAGAGTTCAGCTTTGATGATCTTATTGTATTCCATTGATGAGGAAAAGGACTCAAAAGCTTCCACATCATCCAGAATGGAACCTGTTAACCACAATGGGCATGATGATGATTATATTAGTACACCCTGTGTGAATAAGTGTACTGATATAGTTAATGCACCATGTCCAGAACCTATCAATGTTGATTTCCCTGGATCCTCTGTTGATGTGTTCAACAATAATGATTCATTCTCAATGGGTGAACAGGCTCAAGACATCAATGTGTCTAAAAATCTTGAAAGCTGTTCTGCAAGACCAAATGAGAATGAAACTGATACAGGAGAATCTTCATTGAAACATGATCCTAAGTGGATCAGGTGTCACCCCAATGATCAAATAACTTATGACATCAACAAAGGGGTGCAAACAAGATGGGACAACTTAGGAAACTTTTGTATGTTTTCTAGCTTTGTGTCCCTAATGGAGCCAAAGAAAGTAGAAGATGCAATTAAAGATTCCAATTGGATCACTGCCATGCAAGAAGAGCTCAATCAGTTTGAGAGAAACAAAGTAAGGAAGTTGGTCCCTGTTCCTAAAGGTAAAACAAAAATTAGCACCAAGTGGGTTTTCAGAAATAAAATGGATGAGCAAGGTCATGTTATTAGAAATAAGGCAAGACTCGTTGCTCAAGGCTATAGGCAAGAAGAAGGCATAGACTATGATGAAACATTTGCTCCAGTGGCCAGGTTTGAGGAAATTCGTTTGTTTCTAGCCTATGCTGCCCATAAGAGCATGAAGGTATTTCAAATGGATGTCAAGAGTACATTTTTGGATGATAAGCTGCAAGAAGAGGTATATGTCAAGCAGCCTCCAGGTTTTGAAAGTGAACAACGTCCAGATTTTTTCTATAAGTTGGACAAAGCTCTCTATGGTCTGAAACAAGCCCCTAGAGCCTGGTATGACACTCTTATTGATTTCCTTATGAGCAATGATTATTCCAGAGGTAAAGTGGATACCACATTGATCATAATATAAATGAAAACTGATATTATGCTTGTTCAAATTTATGTGGATGACATAATTTTTTGTTCTACTAATGAACAATTATGCAAGAACTTTTCACTGCTCATGAAATATAAATATGAAATGAGCATAATGGGTGAACTTACTTTCTTTTTAGGATTACAGGTTAAACAAACCTCAAATGAAAACCAATCTAAAGTTGGATGTTGATTCATGTGGCAAAGCTGTTTCGGTAACAGCTTACAGAGGCATGATTGGGAGCTTGCTATACTTAACAACTAGTAGACCAGATATTATGTTTGTTACTTGTTTATGTGCCAGGTTTCAAGCTGATCCAAAGGAATCACATCTAGCTGCTGTGAAAAGGATTTTTAAAACCTAAAGGGTACACCAGGTTTGGGTCTTTGGTATCCCAAAGACTCCAGCTTTGATCTAATAGGTTCTTCAGATTCTGATTTTGCAGGTTGCAGGCTAGATAGAAAGAGCACAATAGGTGGATGTCAACTCCTTGGTGGAAAGTTGATCAGTTGGTGCAGCAAGAAGCAGAATTCTGTTTCTACTTCTACTGCAGAAGTTGAGTACATTGCTGCTGGAAGCTGCTATGGGCAAATTCTATGGATGCAACATCAGCTTGAGGATTATGGCCTTGTATATAGGAAAACTCCTATTCTGTGTGACAATACAAGTGCCATAACTATCTCCAACAATCCAGTCTTCCACTCTAAAACAAAGCATATTGAGGTCAGACATCACTTCATAAGGGATCACATCCAAAAAGGTAATGTGGAGATAAGTTTTGTTTCCATAGAAGAGCAGCTTGCAGACATTTTCACCAAACCTCTTGATGAAAACAGGTTCAATTACCTTGTAAGCAAGCTGGGTATGTTATATAAAATTGACTAAGTGTCATTGATGTTCAAAAGTCACTTGTTCAAATCTGTCAAAATTTTACAGAACAACCTGCACAGAACAGGTTTCACTTGTTCTGGACTTAGCCAGTTTTTGAAAATTTAGACAGCTTGGACATATAACAGGCTTGACAAAATAAGTTTTAAACTCAAGACTGTTCTATTGTACAAACTCTCAACCTGCTCACTCTGCTACTCTGTCATACAAGGTAATGCCCTGTGACCTGTTCAGTTATTGAACATGTTTCACAATTAAACCTGTACTCATATAGCTGCACAGATTTCATGAACAGTTTACAGAATGATAAGTGCTTGATAAAAAACCTATTTATCACAGGTTTGGACAACAACTTAGAACATCAGTTTTTATTTAACATTACTTCACATTTAAGTTACTTAAATTATGTATTTATTTATCTTAATGACCTGCGGATAATGTCTGTTACGTGTCTTAGTTAGTTAAAAAGGTCAAGTTGGTCTGACAAACGTGCTGACGTGGTAAACCGTTCCGTTTTCTGTTAGTAACATTTCAACTCAACCGCCCAAACATTTCTCTCTCCTACTCATTCACATTCAAATCCTATAAAAACCTAACTCACTATTTCATCTTCTTCTTCTTTGTTACTGCTTCCATAACTCTCTGATAAACCCTGAAAAGACTTAGTGTCCCAACTTGTGCATTTACTCTACTCTCACAAATGGCTTTCCAAAATAACCCCTTTCTCCCTGTGTTCGTTAGTGATGATGTTGAGAAGCACCTCTCTGTCAACACCATGCTCACATCAAACCCACCAACTACATTGCAGACTTAACCATTCCCAAAAACTATACTGGGAAGGGTTATGAATCTATGGTGGAGTTTCTGCAAGCCCATCCTCTGCATTATGCTATGACAGCCTCTCCTAGTGTCATGTATCAGGAGATGGTCTATGAATTTTGGTACACTTGCTCATATGATTCCTCTACCAAAACCATCAGGGGAACCATTCTCAATGGCACTCAAACTGTTGAGGTTACTACTGCTCTTCTCAAGGAAGTACTTCATCTTCCAGTGGCTGACACATATGACAAACCTTAGCCTGAGGATGAACAGATGGGTAATCTGCTACGCTTTTGTGGTGTAGCAGAGCCTAAGGTGGTGCAACCTTGTTCAGAAGGGATCTCTCTCCCACGTACAGTTTCCTCTTCGCCTCAATGGTGATGAGTCTCAGTTGCAAAGTTGGTTCATTTGACCAACTAAGTAGGGATGAGATACCCATAGTCCTACAGCTTGTGGATGGGACTACTCTGAACATGGCAAGATGGATATTCCTGAATATGAGGAACCTGGTGCAACAAGAATAACGTCCAGCTGCTGTCAGATACCCAAGATTTTTGAGCCTCATCTTCAAGCACATTCGTGGTGAGCATCTTTACAACTCCCAACCTTAATTGACTAGTGCTGCATTCCCAGTTATTGGAAATAGGGTATTTTATACCCCAGTACTCACCAATAAACCTCCTCTGTCAACACCAATGAAGAGGTTGCTTGGTTTGGTGGAAGGACCTTCTACTCAGAAGGTGAATCCGGTCACTGCTCCCAGGGAAAATCCAAATCAAGGCCTAAAATGCTAAAATCTGCCTTGAAAACAAGTGAAGCTGAGCCTGTCCGCAGGAAGGCTAAAACAGCTAAGTCTGCACCCTCAGCCTCAGTGGCTGAGGGGGAGCAGACTGGTCACCCTAGTTCATTCGTTGAACCTGAAGCCTTTGTGGCTGGTGCCTCTATGGCACCTGAGACTATGGAACAAGAACAACCTTCTGTCTTTAGCCCAATCTCCCCACCAGTCCAAACAGAACCCCACATCATCTCTCCACAACATTCATCCTCCACATCCTGCCTCACAACCTACAACAGGCTAAGAAAGAAGTCCTTAGCTAAAAGGAAACTCTCCCTCTCAAACAAGCCCCTCTGACCCCTCCCAACAGGAGTCAGTTGAAAAAGAAGCAACCCATGCTGCATTTGCTTCTCCTATTTTGGGAGTAAGTGCAGCCACTATGGAGCAGGCTTCACTCCATAAAGAGTCCACCCAGAGTTAGTCTGAGCCCTCTGGTTCCTCACAACAAGAACCAGTTATATAAAAGGAGAAAACCACATCCACTGTTCAAGCCTCTCAACAGGCTGAAGACATTGAAAGACAGGAGCACTGTCCACTCCATACTGAGTCCACACAGTCACCCCCTCATATTTCTCATCCACATTCTGAGTCTGCACAAGGTGCCAAAGCTGTTGGAACAGACCATCCAGCAGTTCAGCCTTCTCCCTCTGTTCCTTATGACACAGCTGTTCAACACCAAACAGCTGTAGAAGGACCACAAACCCAAGCTGATGAACCTCAAGGACTGGAACATCCCTCTGGTGAAGCTGCTCCCCAAGTGCAAATTCTATCATCAGCCTTCACTGCTGATGATGTTATAATGCACATCCCTTCTCCCCATGAAGAGGTGCCTGCAAACCAAGGTACTACTGAGGGAACCACCCAAGGTCTTGATGAAGGTGCTACCATACCAGTAACATCTGAAAGGCCACTATCCCCACTGACCTCACCTCATGATGCAACTACAACCACTGCTGAAGGTCCCCTTGATCCTTCCAAGCTGGGCCACTTAACTTATGCACAGGCTATGGAACTGCTTTCTAAAGTATCCCTACCATCCCCTACTGACCCCTAAACTCCACAATCCTCACCATCACACTCATCCCCATCCACTCAATCCAAACAGTCAACCCATACACCTCCATCCCCTAAAGAACTTTCTTTGAAGGACCAGCTTTCTATGTTGTCCAACAAAGTTGGTTCTTTGGAATCTTCCATGACTTCCCTTCCATCCATTATTTCAGACTCTAGGTCTGCTCAGATTTAGGGGTTTCTTGATTCGTTCAAGACCTCCTTTCTAGCCCCTACTCCCCAATCTGATCATTCTTCTCAACTGTTGGCTCTCATTTCCCAGCTGCAACAACACTCCTCCTCTCTATCTTCAATACTTGCTCACCAACAGGACTCTGTGTCCAGCCTGTCAACTGTTTCCCAACAGCTGGCAGGTCTTATTGAAACCTGTTCCACCACACTGCCATCCACACTGGCTTCTTTAAATACCTTGGTGGTATCTCTGTCAAATTCTGTGGCAGCAAACTTTGATGATATGCATGAGTCCCTTGGACTCACTCTTGCACAGCTTCAGAGTTTGGTGTTCACAGAAACTGATAGGGCTGCAATTTTCCAGCTTTCATCTTTTGCCACTTCTCATTCTTCCTCTCTTCAAACCTGTGTTACCCAGCTGGCAGAATTTAAGGACAACTTGGCTTTCTTAGTGCATAGTCTGGTTGGTTCAAGACCTGTTGCCAAACGTGCTGCTGTTGAGCCTATTGGATCCGTTCCTTCAGGAAGACCTGGTGTTGAAGGATTTGTGCCATCTCTTTCAAAGGGGGATAAGTCTAAATCTGCCTCGAAGACAAAATCTAAGGGGGAGAAATCTTCATCTCCCTCTAAGGAGAAATCAGCATCAGTAACCCAAGCAGCAGAACAATTACAACCTGATGTTGCTGCAGGTACTTCAACTGTCTCTGCAACAGTTGCTCTGTCTACTCAGGTTGGATCTCCAAGCCCTACACCATCTAAGGGGGAGGAATCCATTCCTGAGGATAGGCTAAGCAGAAGGAGACATTTGATTATGTAACAAACTGAAGCAGAAGAAGAAGAAGAAGAAGAAGAGGAAACTGAAGTTGTTCTAGCTAGAGCAGCAAAGGGGAAAGGGAAAGCCTCAGTGGACACTGACTATCTCAAAGCTGCTCACCTCAAATTTGATAAATCTCAGGCCATGGATATGGGCGTTTCACTAGAAACTTGTCACACCCCGTCCCCGGTTGGCAACGAAACGTGACGTCGCGGAAGCGTAACCATAATCATAACGAACGACCACTATATGGACGTTTTTCAAAAATACATTGATTTAACTTCAAATATAAATATTGTTTTACATAACCAAAATACAGCGTAAGTAGTTCTTAAAATACCAATATTTAAATACACAATTTAGTTTATCAGGAAAGATGCAAATAATTCTCCGAGTTTGAAAATGATGCGACTCCAAAATGAACGGAAGCCTTGGAATACTTCTGATAAATGTGCATGTCTCAAACACCTGAATATACATGCTAAAATACGTCAACAAATTGTTGGTGAGCTCATAGGTTTACGCGAAAAGACCAGTTGTATGGACATTATCCGATGAGTTGAATTTATAAAATCATAAATTCTGTGTATGTATTACATAAACCATCATGCAACCGAAGCTTAACTAAAATGAGTTTGCCCTGTGCAGTATCCCCGACTGTAATACCGTGTGTTGAATATATATGCACTCGCTGTTAGCCAACCCGAACTAACCCGAATGGGGGACATGACTCCCAATAGATCTATCCACAATATATTCGCGCTTGCAAATAAATGCAATTAACGGTTCATGAATTGAGGGCTGATGGATCCATATGTGTAATACATATAAGAAATAAATAGTTTTGATGTCCATAAAAATAGTGCATGTATTTACACCCTAATAGATAGTGAAAATAGGGGCTATGAAGACTCACCGAGCTTGCGATGGCAAAAAACGAGCGTAAAAAGCTATGTAGCGTAAATGGATGGATGATGTGTCGAGTGAGTTTAATCGAGTCCTAAATGATAATAAGAACTTAATATCTCTAATATATGATGGTATATATATTTATAGATTTTTATGTATTAAATCACCCAACATTACAAGTTTATAAATAAAATCCGCTTAAAACGTCAAGTATATATATATATATATATATATATATATATATATATATATATATATATATATATATATATATATATATATATATATATATATATATAATTTTCCAGCTTTTTCGGAGGTTTTTCGGCCTACTTTGAGGCTGTTTTTGACCAAGCTCCAAAATGTTTTAGACTTTGGTTTTCTAGGACATTAAACTACTATATACAAAGGATATTTAGAATCAAGAATGGACATTTTAGGAGATGTTTAGGTTGGTTTAAAAGCTCGTTAAAAACCCTATGTTGGCCATTTTTGAGCTGTCAAACTTTCGGTTTCCCAAATACATTCTGGAGGTCTTAAACTCCAAAATAAATTATGAAAACTTCCAGATCTATAGTTAAGACATAGATCTAACTTTTGAGACAAGAATCAACTCATTTCGATAAGTTATGAATTAGTTATGATTTTTCAAAGTCGATGTAAATTTTCTGCCGAAAATCCGTAGTTTATAAACTTGAAATAGCTTGTGATTCTTGTTGTTTATTCAAAGACTACTTGTATAAAAGTTATAAAACACATATATATCACTTTTTTTCATAATATTAACATTTTTATGATGTGTTCATATATTCATAAACACATTTAAAGAAACAACTTAAAAATAAAAAACTAGAAACCCATAAACTTGAGTTTTTATGAAACTTGTTGTTGTTGGTGATTATATATATTATGCAAGACTTATATAAACATAAATGTATGATGAAATAAGTTAGTATTTACTTACTTTGAAGTGTTTTGAATATGATTTTGAGTAGAAGTTGGAATCCTTGCAAGACTTGCACCAAAACACTTGAATTTCTTGAATAACACTTGAAGAACACTTGAATGCAAAAGTTTGTGATGTGTGTGTGTATAGATCCGGTTTTTAGAGAATAAAAGGAGAGGTTTTTGTTGTTTGAAGTGTGGAAAAGAAGTGAGAAATGAGGTCTTATTTATAGGCAATGTGTTTGGTCTTTCAAATGATGAAAGACATGGAAAGTAGGAGGTTGTGTGCACTTTTTAAACAAAATGATTGTGTTTAAAGTAATATTAAAAAAATAGAAGTCAACCCCTAATTGGCACATGCCTATGGCTGGCCATACATCTATTATACATGTATTTTCATTTTTTTTTTTGTATAAAAGTATTTAGAAATGTATTCTTGTATTTCCCTTTTCTTGTAATTTCATAAATACTTATGGATGCATTGTTTTAATGAATTGTTTTAGTCTTGCATAATTAATGTTAAGTAATTGTATTAGTGTTTGATTAGTGTCACTAATGATAATTTAACTATGTACTTAGTTGAATTAATCTCTCATATCGTAAATCGATCGGATTAATTGATTTCCCGGTATATCGCACTGATGAATTTGATTCTAATTGAGTTGAATTTTCTAATAAACCTTGTTAATCACTTGATTAATTTCTAATAACCACTGATTAGGCTATAATTGGCTATTAAATACAGATTAGGTCATTGTTGCTAACCTGGCTTAGTGCCGGATGTTACAAAACTTACTATAAGTGGAAACAAGAGCAGCTTGAGATTCTTGAAAGACAGAAGAAGGAAGAAGCTTCTGCTAAAGCTGCTAAAGCCCTTGCATACAAGGAGGCAAGAAAGATCAAAATGCCCTCCTTGGATGTTCAAAGAAAATTTATAGAAGCTGCCAATGAGTCAGTGGTTGGTAAAGAGGGAGGAAGGAATAGAGTGCACATGTTTTGGTGACCAAATCAAAGCATGTATCCTCATCAGCTAAAGCCCAAGTCCACTTTGATAATATGGCAAGAAAGAAATTCTTTGATGTTGCAAATAGAAGACTTGCCAAGGAAACAATTTTCAAAGTTGTCCCTATATCTAGAAAAGGTAAGCAGTGGAGACTTCAAATTACAAGGCATGGTGCTGATGGCCCTGAATTAGAAGCCTATGAGTCTACTGGTGTTTCCTGCATGGGGTATAGGGAATGGGTTGAATTGGTTGTTTCCCTGAGCAGATCAAAATCTGATACTGCTAAAGCTGTCAGGGCATATGTCAAGACACTAATGGAAAAGGTGAAAGACCTGGGCTTGATCCCTGAAGAACAAATCAATGGTACCTCACTGGTGGAACCCAAGATTAAGCCTAGGAGGAATAGAAAGGATACAGAGCTTGAAGAGCTCATCATCATGATTGAATAAGGGATGCATGTTGTTGAAGTCAAAGGGTTGAATCATAGTCTGCCAAAAGGAGTTGAGCCTGAGGAAGGCAAATTCATAGAAGAGCCTGAGTTAGGGGTGTTCTTTGTGGACCCCTTATCAAAGAAAATGTGTTTCCAAAGGGCATCTGATCTTTATAAGGCTGGTCTCAAGAAGGTCATAGCCTTCAGACTCTCCAAAGCTTTTCAACAACACTCAAGATGGAGAGCAATCATTTGGGAACAGCTCAAAGGCTTCTATGAAAGAGGAGAACTTCAACATCCTGACTTCATATTCCTCAGGCACGAAGTAGAAGAAATTGATGAAACTATGGAACATTACGAACACATGTTTGAGCAAAAACAACAGCTTGATGGTCCATCTACTGCTGAATAGATGAAGAACGGAAGTTGTCCATCAGTTGGACAGGTTTGCCATTACCTGCTCCCAACATCAACAATCCAAACTTGTTGAAATTTTCTTCCTGTACATATGTTGTACTTTTTTACATCAGTTGTAATCTGTCTTATTACATTAGTTGTAATTTACCTTAGTACATCAGTTGTACTTCTGTAAAAACATGTGTTATTTAAATCAATATCAGTGTATGTATAAACTAATCTTTTACTTTACTTCAATGTTGTATTTCCATTTCAGCAATGTAATGTAAGAATATATAGTGATCATTGGTATAATCAGCTTTGACTGATTATTGCAAATAGAGGGAGATTGATAGGCACAAAAAGCTCTCAATCAAACCTGTTCTGTATCATAGGGGGAGATTATTAATCAAACCTGTTTGATACTCTTAAAGGGTATAATTTAAGGTCTGTTAATGCCTTATTGAAACCTGATAAGTGATTTGAGATATTAGTCAAAGCTGCTCACCCTGTTACATTAGTTGTAACTTAGGCAGATTGCCCAAGCTGTCCTATTCTATTGGACAGGCTAGACATAAACTGTCTACGTTGCTCTTGTCTATTGAGCAGCTTGTTGGTACATTCGGTGTGACGACAACAGTCTAGTTTTGTTATTGATATCATGATTGTGTATGATGTTTATATTTGCATGGTAAGTTCTAGACTATCATAATAAGTTCTAGAATAAGTTCTAGAAATAAGTTCTAGATTAAGTTCTAGATTAAGTTCTAGAAATAAGTTCTAGAATAAGTTCTAGATTAAGTTCTAGAATAAGTTCTAGAACAAGTTCAAAGATAAGTTCTAGAACAAGTTCAAAGATAAGTTCTAGAACAAGTTCAAAGATAAGTTCTACAATAAGTTCAAAGATAAGTTCAAGAGGAGCGTCTACACGAACTTATGATAATAAGTTCGTGAGGAGCGTCTTCACGAACTTATCGGCTATATGATGAACTTATCTTTGTAAATTCAGTGATTTTTGACGGCTCAGAGGTTCTGTCGAACTTGAGAGCAAACAGAGCATCCGGGTGAACCAATCTTTGCAGAAATTCGTGTGTGAGGCGATTACGAACTTGTGTGCGATTAGTAGAGTGTTCTTGGAGAGATTCACCTGTCGGGACGTCCGTTGTTTCGTCTATCATCGTGTTGGTCTCCGTGTTTCGTGTTGCGTGATCATTCCGTTAAGCCCCTAACAAGGATTCCGCACTCGTTGGACGGTGTCGCGTCAAGATTGGATTCGTAGGTAGGTGACCTTACAAGTGGTATCAGAGACTTAAGGGTGTTCATCGTGTTCTTCGCGTTCATCTCAAACATTCTTGGTTTCTTGGCGTTTGTGACGGAAAAATCACTTTTTTTTATAGTTTTTCGAGTTATACAAGCAAAGTAACGAAGAAAAATTCTTATTGGTTCACTTTTTTAGTCGAAATCATTGTTTTAACCTTGAAAACATTGGTTTAATCTGAAAACTTGAAAAAATCGAATTTTTGGCCTTTTCTCGAACTTGCGGGGCTCGAACATATGGGGTATTAGGGTTCACTCAAACTTGTCAGAAATTCACTCCTCTCGAACTTAATTTAGGGCATCATTCGAATTTGGCCGAAATTCGAACTTGATATCATCAAATTTGTCAGATTTCGAAGTACTATTGAACTTGTCAGTGGTTCGAATTTGTTAGAGTTTTTCGAACTTGCTATCAGTCGAACTTGTTGATTTCAAACTTATATAAATTCGAATTTAATTTCAAACGAATTTAATATTAAATTAGTTCGAACTTACCTAAGTTCGAAAGAGTTTAAATTAAATTAATTTTAAATTAAGTTATTTAAGTTCGAAAAAAAAAGTTTGGACAGGATGTCAAGTTTGAAAAAATTCATTGAAATGGATCAAGAGGTCGGCAAGGCAAATTCTCCGTCAAAACTGATGAAGTTGGAAGACTATTATTGGTGGAAGGATCGGTTCGTTGACTTTGCTCGTTTCAACGATATGCACATGTGGATTTGTATCGATGAGGGATATGTTCCACCTACGCAAGAGTTCGAATGTCGTCAAAGAGTTTTAACAAATCAAAATATGAAGGATGATGATAAGAAACTTTATGAGGCCGAGAACCGAGCTTTCTCGATTATCCGAATGGCGTTACCTCAAGAAATTCTACACACCTTGAGAAATCATAGAACTTCTAAACAGCTCTGGGAAGCGCTAGAGAAGAGATGTGAAGGAAATCCTAGGGTAAGAAAAGGGAGGATGGAGATGTTAAAGCAGCAATTTGCAATATTCAAGGCCCTGAAGAATGAGACCTTGGATGAAACGATTACTAGATTATATCACCTACTGACAGAACTTGATAATCACAGTGTTGAGTATCAAGAGACTGAGAAGATAGAGAAACTTTTAGATGCTTTACCAGCAAAGTGGGAGATGTACACTGCACTGATAAAGCATGATGAAGAAAAATTTGAAACTCTAACTCTGGAAGGAGTTATCGGGACGTTGAGGGCCTACAACCGCTTCAAGATACAGAAGAAGGAGACGGAGTAGGATCAGGTACAAGATCCTGAGATGCACTTTGGTAAATCTAAACCATCTAATTCTAGTGTATCTAAGTCTGAAGCCACAACGTTTTATTCTGGAGAACAAGAGGGCGTACCAAGAGAAGCATAAGAATCTTATGGTAGGGCCTTTTTAGGTTTTTCAAATCCGGATGATCAGCCACATGCATCTACTTCAGGATCATCGTCTCATGGATACACAAACATGCGAATGAGCGCTAAAACTGCAGAGGAGCAACTGAAGATTCTAGCATCGTTCATAGCGGCTTACGTGAATTGTATTCAAGAGAAAATAAATGATCCAGCTCTATTGGAAGAATATTATGATCAGGTGGATCCGGATGACTTGGAGCAAATGGACCTACAATGGCAATTGGCTATGGTCACACAGAGATTGAAGAGGTTCATGAAAAGAACGGAAAGAAATCTAAGTGTGAATAATGTAGGATTCGATAAGTCAAAAGTTCGGTGCTATAACTGTCAGGGGTTGGGACACTTTGCGAGAGAGTGTCAAAGACCCAAAATGGATAATCATCAGAACTCGGGACGTCAGTATTCAGCTAGTTCAGGAAATCAGGGTTCAGTGGCTGGTTTATTTACTAATGTGCGTTCTAACAAATAGTTAGATGGCACATATGATTGGCGAATACTAGGGCTTTAATGGCCGAAGTGACAGAAACAGATATGGGAGAAGAAGAGGAAAAGAAAGAGGATACACAGCAGTCTGATTCAGATCCTTTGGTTCTGGAAATTAGTGAGGAGCTGACTACTTTGGAGTTTGCAGCTCAGATTGCCAACATCAAATCTGATCGGAAAAAAGTAATTCTAAACTTTTCTACTTTTCATGATTTATGTGTTTTATGTATTATTTTGAATGATAAATTGAATTTTGTACTAGAAACACATTCATCTATGACTGCTCAAATTCAATCTTTAAAATCAGATAATGCTAATTTATTAGACATTAAGGAAGATCTTCAGGCCAAACTGAGAAATGATGCTCAAGATTTGATAGTTCTAAATGACAGACTTATTGAACAAAGTGTCAGGAATGAACTAATTTATGAGCATGTAGAGTCACTGACCAAAGAGATCTCTCGTAAATATATGGAATTAGCTGAGTTTTCTAAAGTATCTTCAACTACTCCTCAGGTTAGGAAAATGGTACAGTGTGTACACTCTAGTTGTAAGCCAAAACTAGAAGAAGATAAGACTGTAAGTAATAATAACAAAGGGGAGTTAAACCAAGCTGTTGATACAAACAATCATGACATTAGTAAGAAACCTAGGTCAAAGAGTGCCTATAAGAAATCTATTGACAAGATGTCTTGCTTTGAATGTCATGAGAAAGGACATGTCGCTTCAGGTTGTCCCTACAAAAAGTCAGAGTCTTCACTAAACATAGGGAAACTAGAGCAGCAAACCTTAAAAACAATGCCTAGTGATACGAGCTGGAGTAGTTCTCAAATTTCTGAGAAGAACTCAATTGTGATGTCACGTCTAGGTAGTCGACAACCACTGGTGTCTCTCAGACAAAATGACGGACTTAGCAATAATTCACCGAATAGATCCCCTGGTCAATCAATGCCTGGCCCCCAATCCATCATTAGGAATAATACACCTAAGAGGAGTCACACTCTAGTTAGGTCTAATTCTCCTAATAGACATAAGACACCAGGTAGAGCCCAGAATTATCAAACTGAGATGTACTATAACAGAAATTATTCATGGGTTGAACAACAAATACCTACCCAAAGGCCGAAAGTGGATGTTATTCACTTGAATCCACAACCTATTCTTGATAAAAAGCCCAAGTCACCTGAAAGGAGAGATGGGTATTTGAAAGAATTCACGTTTGTGGATGAGAACGATATTACCAAGTCAATCATGGCTTGGGTTCCCCGTGATAACTAACTTGTCTTGTTTAGTGTGCAGGAGTTAGCTACAGGTCCAAACAACAAATGGTTTGAGGATAGTGGTGGCTCTTGACACAAGACAGGTGTACAAAGGGCTAAACAGTAGGCATGTTGTTTGGGTCCTTAGACCAACTTGAGGACTCTTACGGGAAAAGGGTAAAGTGTGGTAATTGATATAACAATGTTGGTAATAATAACTATGCGAATCTTATTCACCAAAGCAATTGATAAGTCACGCTTTGAGTTGTTAGTTCAACTAAATGGTATGCATAATCCAGAGTAACTTGACCTTAATAGTTTTTCTTTCTTTTTAAAAGTAAGTTAGTAGCTTAGTAGATTTTCTTTCCTTTTATAGTAAGTTATTAGGTTAGTTTATTATCTTATCTTAAAAATAAAAAACAAAAAAAGAGAGAAAATCATAAAAATTTCAAAAAAAAGAGAATATCGAAAAATGAGTTAAGTCTTTGAATTCAAAGTGACGAAAATTAGCACAGTCTAAACAAACTCTAAGTGTTGAGCTTTCAAACATAATGCACCTTAAATTCTAAGTGATATACACTTTCTTGTCTGATGTGTTGGTAGGCATAATACACGAAGGAAATCCTAATAGCTAAAAAAAATAAGGAAAATGTCATATGTGTAACTAACTTAGATGTATGACCAAAAGGTCTTACATTTTATGTTAGAGACATACAGACAATGATTGTAAATGAGGTATGCAAAATTATCTGGGGGATGTATAGCAACATCAAAATACATCTTAAACAAAGAGAAGAAAAGGTTTTGAAAACAAAAAAGAAAGTCAAAACAAGTCGCTTTATTGTACGTAAGTACAGACCTGTCACTGCTGTTTTGACTTAAACTAGCAAGATAAGTCGCTTTGTTGTACGTAAGTACAGACCTGTCACCACTGTCTTGCTTACTTAAAGGGAAATATAAGACAAACTAAGACACTAATTTGTATGTAAATACAGAACTGTATCTGATGTTTGCCTTTTAAAGAAAAATTTACAATACCAAAAAGTTATAATCATTGTGTGTCTGCCTTGATCATAGAAGTATATCTAAGTGTGGGACACGTAAGGTAGTTTCTTGATAAATAAAAAGGCCAAAGAAATTTCCAAAGTGTTGAATGTTTAAAGGGAAAATCATACCGACAATCGACTTGGAATGTATATCACGACAAACAATCAAAGGAATACAAATTCCTAAATGTGAGAGTGAAATACTAAAAGTGCGTTTGACAACTCTATCTGATTGAACCTTCTATGACTATCTCGCAAAAATATTCTGTTAGTATAAGTGGTAATTTTTAAAGTACTTTTGAGTATTTTTAATTTTGGTTTACTTTATTTTATTTTATTTTAAGTAGGATAAAGGTCAAAGTTACTAGGATGCATTCTAGTTGGGAAAACAAAATTTGCGTGATTGAAAAAGTTGAAAAATTGTTGTTGCTAATAGTGAAGGGTTCCGGGATAAGTTGAAAAAGTTGAAAATTGTTCAAAGTTTTTCAAAACTTACGATTTTGTGACTATTTATCGAAGATATCGACTGTTTCTCTCAAACTTAATTCTAGTGTTTGGTTTACCTTCAAAACCATCAAAGAATGTAAGTAAGGAGAGTTTCATTGCATTTTTATCGTTGAATAATGGATTTGGATGTCCAGATAACATTTTATGACTTGTTTCATGTGTTGATTAAGTCTATACAGTGTTAGAATTGGAGTTTAACAGAAGTACAGATTCTTCAGCTGACAAAGGTGATTCGTGAACTTCAACATCTTAATGTCCAGTTGGATCAGACAGAGACTGATCAGCAGCAGCAGATTGCAAATCTGGAGGCTATACTGGATAGTGAGAAGTCAAAGAAGACAACCCGAATAGTGAGCTGGCAGATCTTTCAAGACAACAATTTGCTCAGCTTGCTGATCCTCAGGGGGAGTCGGTGTTCATAGCCGCTGACAAGGGAAAAGACAAGGATTCAGATACGACTTAAGTAATTGAAGGTAAGGTCTGATCAAAGCATTGTCAGGGTTGGATGAATATGAAATGAGGTTAGTCTTCGAAGATGACTTAGAACAGGAGGATCTTGAGGAATGAGTGTTTACTCCTAAAGATATACCTAATTGAAAGTCACTCGATGAAGGTGTCATGAATGAAGATCAGAATGTGATAGATTTAGAGATGCTGAAATCTGCAATAAATGATGAATCAGATTCTGAAGTGTGAAGTGATTGATTTAGCTTGGACGGACCTTATAAATCTAGGAAGACGATTCTTATGCTGAGGTGTTTGCAAAAACTATCAGAAGGGAGGGTCGTTCTGGAATATTTGAGAAGTTAATCTAAGAGTTGGTAGAAGAGTTGTGGTTCAAATAAGAATAAATCCTCTGACTGGTAGGACATGGACTAAGTTAGTCTACATACCGGTGAGGACAGCAAAACTGGAGAGGCAGTCATGGATAACAAAGAAGAAAAGGTGATTTCGGTATTCATAGAGTAATGAATATCTACTAGAAGCTATCGTCAGGGGGGGAGTCTGTTGATACAACCGATGTGACAATAGTTGTCTAGTTTCGGTATTCATAGTCTCTGAATCTGATAGTCTATTACGATCAATGAACAACAACTAGAAGCTATCGTCAAGGGGGAGTCTGTTGGTACATCCGGTGTGACGACAGCAGTCTAGTTTTGTTATTGATATCATGATTGTGTATGATGTTTACATTTGCATGGTAAGTTCTAGACTATCATAATAAGTTCTAGAGTAAGTTCTAGAAATAAGTTATAGATTAAGTTCTAGAATAAGTTCTAGAAATAAGTTCTAGAATAAGTTCTAGAATAAGTTCTAGAATAAATTCTAGAATAAGTTCTAGAACAAGTTCAAAGATAAGTTCTAGAACAAGTTCAAAGATAAGTTCTAGAATAAGTTCAAAGATAAGTTCAAGAGGAGCGTCTACACGAACTTATGAGAATAAGTTCGTGAGGAGCGTCTTCACGAACTTATCGGCTATATAATGAACTTATCTTTGTGAATTCAGTGATTTTTGACGGCTCAGAGGTTCTGTCGAACTTGAGAGCAAACAGAGCATCCGGGTGAACCAATCTTTGCAGAAATTCGTGTGTGAGGCGATTACGAACTTGTGTGCGATTAGCAGAGTGTTCTTGGAGAGATTCACGTGTTGGGACGTCCGTTGTTTCGTCTATCATCGTGTTGGTCTCCGTGTTTCGTGTTGCGTGATCAATCCGTTAAGCCCCTAACGAGGATTCCGCACTCGTTGGACGGTGTCGCGTCAAGATTGGATCCGTAGAGGTTCTGTCGAACTTGAGAGCAAACAGAGCATCCGGGTGAACCAATCTTTGCAGAAATTCGTGTGTGAGGCGATTACGAACTTGTGTGTGATTAGCAGAGTGTTCTTGGAGAGATTCACGTGTCGGGACGTCCATTGTTTCGTCTATCATCGTGTTGGTCTCCATGTTTCGTTTTGCGTGATCAATCCGTTAAGCCCCTAACGAGGATTCCGCACTCGTTGTACGGTGTCGCATCAAGATTGGATCCGTAGGTAGGTGACCTTACACAGCTTGGACCAAAACAAAGTGTTTTGTTCTTTGTGAACAGGTTATACACTTTATGGAATTTATTTTCATGTCATCTTGTATTGTCTTGGACGAAAAGATCAGTTTGCAAGTTGAATACAAAGTGGAAAATCAGAAGCTGCTTACACTACCCAAGCTGTTCTGATATATGAAGACAAAGTGGATATTTGAAATGGGTGACAGACCATTTCTTATATCAAAATGCTATACAAGAATAAGTTCTAGAACAAGTTCAAAGATAAGTTCTAGAATAAGTTCAAAGATAAGTTCAAGAGGAGCGTCTACACGAACTTATGAGAATAAGTTCGTGAGGAGCGTCTTCACGAACTTATCGGCTATATAATGAACTTATCTTTGTGAATTCAGTGATTTTTGACGGATCAGAGGTTCTGTCGAACTTGAGAGCAAACAGAGCATCCGGGTGAACCAATCTTTGCAGAAATTCGTGTGTGAGGCGATTACGAACTTGTGTGCGATTAGCATAGTGTTCTTGGAGAGATTCACGTGTTGGGACGTCCGTTGTTTCGTCTATCATCGTGTTGGTCTCCGTGTTTCGTGTTGCGTGATCAATCCGTTAAGCCCCTAACGAGGATTCCGCACTCGTTGGACGGTGTCGCGTCAAGATTGGATCCGTAGAGGTTCTGTCGAACTTGAGAGCAAACAGAGCATCCGGGTGAACCAATCTTTGTAGAAATTCGTGTGTGAGGCGATTACGAACTTGTGTGTGATTAGCAGAGTGTTCTTGGAGAGATTCACGTGTCGGGACGTCCATTGTTTCGTCTATCATCGTGTTGGTCTCCGTGTTTCGTTTTGCGTGATCAATCCGTTAAGCCCCTAACGAGGATTTCGCACTCGTTGGACGGTGTCGCGTCAAGATTGGATCCGTAGGTAGGTGACCTTACACAGCTTGGACCAAAACAAAGTGTTTTGTTCTTTGTGAACATGTTATACACTTTATGGAATTTGTTTTCTTGTCATCATGTATTGTCTTGGACGAAAAGATCAGTTTGCAAGTTGAATACAAAGTGGAAAATCAGAAGCTGCTTACACTACCCAAGCTGTTCTAATATATGAAGACAAAGTGGATATTTGAAATGGGTGACAGACCATTTCTTATATCAAAATGGCTCTACAAGAAGAGGAAAAAATTAAAGTTGACATTCCTATTTAAGGTAAAGCAGTCTGCAACAGAGACAAAAAGGAAAGACAAAGATTCTGCTACATAGGGACAAATGTTGTTTTTTCAGAATATGCAGAAAAACAGTTTTGTATTTTTGGAAAGGCACTCCACTATCTCTGCATCCAATGAGGAAGGTTCACTAGTATTCTCTGAGAGAGTATAAAAGGAAGCTTCTAAGGAATGTGAGATAACTAAGAGAGAGATATCCAGAACGTGCAAATAATTGTGTTTTCATGCATGCAAAGTCTGCTTAGATTAGAATAGTTGAGTGTGTCCAAGCTGTTCTTGTTCAAGCTATATGTCTGTCTTGTAAAATCAGTGAGTACATCTTAGTGAGTGAATGCTTTGTATCTAGTCTGAGTGTGTCTTAGATTAGTTGTTTATCTGTTGTTCTGTCATCTCAGTTTGAACCATTCCGTAGTTCAAACCTGTTTGTAATTATAATTTGTTGATATATACATACAAACATTGAGAAAAATGTGTTGAAATCTTAAATAGTTGTATTCACCCCCTCCCCCCTCTACAGCTTACAACAACATACTAGGGAAACATTTTGGGACCTACATTTATATTATTGTTATTTTCTAAAAATTAAACAAAATATAATAGTTTCATACAATTATAGTTTTAAAATAATTTATTTTCTTCTAATGTTAATTATGCTTCATAATATTGGGTTTAATATATATATATATATATATATATATATATATATATATATATATATATATATATATATATATATATATATATATATATATATATGTGTGTGTGTGTGTGTGTGTGTGTATGTATATATATAGAATCAGTTCATCAGCATACCTATGAGATTTCAGCGTACCCTAATGTGAATGACCATTCACATATACATTTTTTTAATTGATATCTATAAGACATAATTATAAGACCTTTTTTTTTTAAAGAACAACATCATAAATCTTGTGAATGGTAAAAAAAAATATCATGTAAATGGTGTGAATGATCATTCATTTGGATGACCATTCACATAAATATGCATTGAAAAATCATATAATTTTTAAGGACACAGAATGTGTGAATATATGTGAAATTCATATATCATGCGTATAACATTAATAAAACATGGTTATGAGAAAAAAAAAGTTTTTTAAGGTTGGTATCTTCGGGTGCAGTTGATTTCGAGATAAACTTTTTTGAACCTGACTCTCTCTCTCTCCATATATATATATATATATAATATATATATATATATATATATATATATATATATATATATATATATATATATATATATATATATAATCACACACAGAACCTGACTCTATATGTATCATAAAACCCGGGAACCACTTTATAGCCATTGGGATCAGGTGATGCATCACGCAGAAAGTCCATGCATCACGCGGTAATTTGATACATCACGCGGAAATAATGATGCATCACGCGGGAATTGTGATGCATTTGTGGTGGTGCATGGAGGTTTTCCAAGGTTTTTCGGTGAATGTTGGTTTTCCATTGAACCCCCTATATATATTTATATATATATAATACTACTTAATAAAGCATGTATTACAGTTTGTTTTCGGTACACAGCCAATCATATTATTTTACAACCGCTCTCACCTCCTCGTCAGTTTCATCCTTGGCTGAGACTTCCTCTTCCCCATCCATCTCATTTTCAATTTCCAACCATGTATCTTCTTCTCCATCTCCACCGATTTCAGTTCGAACAAAAACTTCTTCTTCTCCATCGATTTCCATTACAGCCACGTTCCATACCGACTTCAACCAACATTTCATCAATTGTCTGATGCCGGTTATCAAAAACTTATCATGCGCCTGGGAAATATAATCACATTATCGGCAAGAAATTACACGGTTGCAAGAGAATTTGTCAAATTTTGAGTTGCGGTATAATCTCCCATCAATTCTATAGCTACGTTATTCAATTTATTCTTGCATTTCACTGCACTGACTTCACATTTCGAAACCCTTTGTTTGCCCCTTCTTTGCTTTATCCACTCTATCTCCCACTACACGGGAACAACTGTAATACAGTTGTCATCGCTATCGTTATGCTTGAAATCAAAGGACTCACGAGGTGGAAGACGAAGCAAAAATACTGCTTCATCATATATATGTCAATAAGTAAGCCGAAATTTGGTATGATTTATCACTTCTCTCTACATTCTAATTTGCAGTAACTTTCTCAAAACGAAACTACTTCTCCATCCGATTTGTCACTTCTCTGTACATTCATGTTTGTTACTGCGATTGCATCCACGTCTTAAAATTTTATCAAATGGGTAACCCAAGATGGTTATTCAATTATTTTTCTTGTATTTATGTTTTTGTTTGTATTAAAATATTAAAACTTAATAATGCACACCAACTAACTGTATAAATGCCTTACTGAAATTTAGCGAGAACCCCAAAGGTTCTAGATACAGAGTTGTTAAACCATACTTTTTTTAAGAAATTTCACTTTATTTACCTCTATGGATTTGATATGGGTTTTTTTCTTCTCTTTTCCAATCACAATTCTTTTCCTTTACAACATCTTGAATTTGTTTGATTTCACATTTACTCAATTCTGGCTATTGTTTCTACAACAAACATCAACCATTTGATAAAATGCTAATAATGATTTTTTGGTTACTGTCTGATTAACGTGTTCTCAATTGTTTCGAATTCAACATACATCAAATCCTTATCATCCCATTGTCCGTTTTAATCTACGGTACCGATAGGCAATCATCACGCCTTTCTTCAATTTGAGTTCAAAAGTTCCAGGGCTCCTCAACGTTTAGGCACAATAACTCATTAATTGAAGTTAAACTGTGCCTAAATCCAATAGTTATGCTTCTTTGCTTCATCGATTGAAGTTAAACTACGCATAAATGAAGGTATCTTCTATAATCACCTTTTCAATTTTACAGCTTCTCTTAATTCATTTGTTACAAAAGCAACAATTCCTCCATCATTGTTCTCCCAATTCTGCTTGTGGATGTAATCAAACCGCTAGGAATTGTTTTTTATTACATTATTTGCATTCATTTTTCAATTCGATGTGTCCTATTTGTTTATTTGCAGAAACATTTTTGAAGGGTACGTATGTGCTTTGATTTCATCAAACGGATCTTCAGCCAATGTTACACGTAAGTTTCTTTAGTTTATCAATTTTTATACATTTTTACTAACATTATCCTATCAAAGTTACTTTGATTCCTATGTACACAATCATTGCATTTTTTTCATATTCCTCTATTTAATAACATAACCACCAACTGCTCAATGAAATGTTTAGAAACGTTTGTTACCATGACAATGAGATCACTGGGATTTCACTCTCACTAATGGGCTATGAGACTAAATACATGTACGTACTAATTTTTGTGTTTCACTAGCAAAATTATTAGTGTTTTCGGATGCTTTGATATTTTGTTTGTGATTAACTTTGCTTCAAATTTTCAATTTCATGCCATTATGCAAGTATAGGTATTCTATTCCACTCTAATTTCCTCTGCTTCCATTGGTCTCCTCACGGTTTTAATATTTTCTTCTACTTTCGTTGGTCTGCATCGGACTGGTAATCATCAACATTTTGGTCTCCTTGGCCATCCAAAGTGGTTCCAGGTTAATTTCATCCCTTCAGTCCTCAAACCTTATTCATTTCTTCCTTTCTATTAGCGCCAACTGATTCTTATTCATTAGAGTATCAATTTTCAGTCTTAAATAACTCGGTTGCTCATCCACGCCCCTTCCTTTATCTTCGATTAAATTAGTGAGGACAAAATTGGCAACAGTATATGGCGAACACAAACTGGCGACATCAAATTGGTTCGGATTTCTACTGCTCTTTTGCCATTAAATTTTAGGATTTTTTTTCTTTGATCATATGTTTGTTGTGTCAGGTTAACTGAGATTACAAAGTATGAACACAGGTTGGAGGATCAAAGGGTGAAAGTGTCTACTCTTACAATGCCACATGAGGTAATCCTGACATTTACAATTGTCTATCATAATTTGTTCAAAGTGTTTTGAATTTTTGTTTAGAATGATGATTTTGGTCCTAAACCACCAAATTTATTGGCCGGAAAGTGTTTTGATTATCTAAATCCATGTATTGTCTTTCTGTAAGGGTACGAAAAGTAACATTATTCTGATTAATAGATGTGGAAGTTATAGACCACTGATAATAAATTCAGTTTATAAATTTGTGAGCTGAGAATATGTGTGTGTGTGTGTAACTAACAACTAACTTTGCCAGACTGGAAAATACTTCAATACTTCAATATCAGGTCTGGGAGCCGGAGTCTTCCGGTCAAAGCCTTTTGTAGATCCAGCTTCCTGCCCTCAAGAACTTTGTGATTTCATTTGGCTACAAGTCTCTTCATCTCCATGTTGTCATTTTCGTTTCTCATTCTTTCTGGTTTATTGCTTCTTTCTGGAGACTTTCATCACAAACAGAATTACAAGCAAACAATACCTCTCCCTTGGTTGGAATGGAATTAACAAGGTAATTCCTTTTCCTGTTGAGATTCATGTTACTGTTACCATAGTTGTTCGATTTTGTCTTCATTTTGCGGTTTTCACTTTACCTTGTAGGTTACTTGAGCAGCGTCATATTCAGAGTCACTTGAAATCGACTTTGCAAGGTAATGTTTTCTTCTAATTCAGATTAGTTGAGAAATCGTCAACAACTTACACTTCCTTTTGGTATCCAATAATTTTATCAATTCTACACATCAAGTGTTCGATAAAATGCAAAAAAAAAAAAAGAAAATTAATTAATTTCTAAATCCAATTATGTTGCTACGACTTAATGCAGATAATGTTTCCATTTTTCGTTTTTGGTTGCCATTTCTAATATTGTTCATTGGCATTTAGGCTTCACAACCATGTTTTGGGATGAAATGTGCATTCTTGTGCAGTTAGCATATTTCCCATTTGAGTATCATATAGATTATCATAGCCTTAATTTGTATATTCCAATCCGAAGTTGGCCAAAAAAGTTCCAAATATTATAGACTTGTAAACAAAGATTGGACTCAAATCTATCTATACTATATATAATAAGAAAATCACATGGAGTTTCTTGACCATTGGATGGAAAGAAATCAATGGTCCATATTAATGACAACTCATAATTATTTATGAAATGTCTCTTATACCCTTAATTAAAATCAATAATTATACCTACGCCATTTTTTTAATTCATTTTCCAAATTTACTACATTACCTTAATTACATTAAATTTTGATTTTAATTTTTTCATTAATGAATTAATATTTACCAAAAATAAATATGTGTCATTATTATCCTTAATGATCATAGTTAAATTCAAATGTAAAAATTTGAATTTAAATGTGGAAGTGTAGTAAATAAAGTTAAAAATTTTTGTTAATTATTTTGCTAACAAAAAATTTAATTGATAAAACTTCAATTGTGAATACAATAAATTTTGATTGTTGATTTTCAAATATTCCATTTTTATATTTTATCATTTTCAAAATATATACACATTCACATAATTGAAGTTTTTTGTTTCTTACATTGATATTTCATATTTGAAGTTAATAAAAATTAAAAGAAACATTTTTTTCAAACACATATTATCTGTTTTTCATAATACAATATAATAATATTTTTTAATTTATATCAAACAACTAAGTATTTTTTAATCTATCATTTAACTAGCTTTCAATTTTTTTTATTTTAATTATATATAAATTTTATAATAATTTATTTAAATATAAAAAAATATGCATTTTCTAAATCAACCCATGTAATACATGGGTTGATTAACCCATATATTATAATAAAACAAAACAATTCATGTCACATGTCACTTCTACAATACAAGAAAATTTTAATTTTCCACATCTTTTTCCAAATTTAATACCTTAACTTAATTGCATTAAATTTTGACTTTATTTTTTTCATTAATTAATTAGTAATAAATTAGATTTTGTAACATTTAAAATTAATGTTTACCTAAAATAAATATCTAACGTTATTATCCATAATAATCATAATTAGATCCAAATGTAATAATTTGAATTAGTTGTGAACATTATTATTATTATGTATAATAAAGGAAAACATCAAATGTCACTGTCACCTCTACGTTCACCAAAAAGACGATTACAACTTATAAAAATAAATATTAAATACAATTTAATATTTTTAAAAAAGATAAATATACTCTATTTTTTAATCTGTAATAATAAAAAATAAACACAATTATTATTTTTGCATGTTTTTATTTTTACTCATATACATTTTATATAAATAAATTTAATAAAAAATATCCACGTAATACGTGGGTTATAAACTAGTTGCAGCTATAAAAGAACTTTTTCGATGTTGTTAAATCATTGGAAAAATCGTGTAACTGCCCCAATTTAACACCAATAACCGGTTTGTTACACCTATACTTACAGTCCATTTTAAGCCACATCATATCATCTTTTTAGGTCCAAATAACATCATTTTATAGCACCATAAACAGCCTCATTCATAGTCATATAACATTCTATTTTAAGCACCACAAAACAACATTAAACAAGTCATACACAACTAACAAAATTTTTCCAAAAACCACAAAAGTCTATAGCAAAAAAAAAGAAAAAAACTTGTAGTAAAACAACATAACTTTCCTATTTTGATTTATAGTTTATACTTGCATTTATAGTTTGATTTTGATTTATATTTATACTTGCATTAAAACGTAAAACTTACTTGATATTCTCAAAATCTGGTTGGGAGATAACAAAACCCTTGCAATATTGATTATGGCTAGGAAGAATATTTTCATGAACCAACCCATGAAAACTCATCATGGAGTTCCTATTATGCCCAAGAAGGATGTCTCTTATCCTTCTGGTTGAATAGGGTAGTGCATCACAGTTCTGAAATTTACAAATTTATGTGCAGGTTTGCAATCGTAGGCTTCTTATTGTCCCTGCTTCGGTGGGTGTTGTGGTGATAAGGTTCGTTTACTCACGTAATCTTTATTCTCTGTAACCTTAATAAGTAAAATAGTATGATGAACCAGAACAAGTAAAAAGATGCAAGGATCAATAGAATCCACACACAAGTTCTGAAATTTACAGATTTCAGAAGTTTTGATACATGTAGAGTTATAGACTTATAGGGTTGCAACCAACAAATTTACTCAATTTCATGCTATAATTTTGTTTCAGATTTATGAGGAATTTCAATACAAGTATTGTTTTAAGTGTAAATTGTTGGTTTTATGCAACTTACTTACTTTGTTTTGCTTGTTACATCTAATAAATTCATAAGTTTATCCTTGAATTGTGGTTAGTAATGAATATCAGTGATAGCGTTGATCTGCTTGGATGGGTAATGTCACTGCGTTCTATTCTTCTCGAACCTTGTATTATCCAGGAGTAATGTAGTAATACTGCATTTTAATCATGGGGGTTTTGATGTGCAAAGTTCATTTCTGGTCCAAATGAGATAATCACAAGGGAATTGGTAAAAATCTTCATGATACTTGCTTTTCTTACATATAACCTTCAATTACACATTTCACCAATTTAGTGGTTTTACAAATACCAGGTTGTGTTCTCGGAAAAACATTACATACATGAACCACACTCGATAAGCTGTAAGTTGGTATATGTCATTGACATCGATAGTCCACATGACTTGCAATGTGACATGCAAATTGAAATAACAAGAGAGTGGGGTGATGCCCAATAACAATAATTGTAGTTTATTGTATTTTTCATTATAATGTGAAAATGGTGTTTCATATCGCAATAGGTATAAGGTTGACACGTATCTTAACAAATAGCTTGGCATTGATTGCCTAATATACTGTTAGTCTTAGCAAATTCACTTGGTTTCTTAAAGTTGGCTTTGGTGGAAATGTTGGTTCAACTCTGCTTTGTTTTAGGGTGCTTTTCATTGTCACAATTATACCCTTCAAAAGGTGTTAATACAGACAATATGTGTGCTTTCATAACCTGAACCTCTGTGAAATAGAAGCTCCAAATTTGCATGCTATATGTTTTATTGTTTTATTGCCATGCACACGTCCTTTTTTTTAAGGATTGTTGGTCTATTTTTGGTGGATTACCTAACAATGACTTTATTGATATAAAAGCTAAATCATTTTAAGCTTTAATATTGGGTTGCAAACATTTGTGTTTTAACTTGATGAGTCTGTGTTTTTTAAAACTGCAAAGAAAGTTAATGTTGTAATTAACTTTCATTTTATTTAATTACTTTCTTTAATTGAAAATTGTTTGTTTTTTGAGGTATTTGACACAAGAATTGAATCTTAGACTTTAAAGTTTGTGTAGATCTGAAATTCGAAATCAGTATTGGACCTTGCTTGGTTTGAACTACAAATTAATCTTTGATCCGGTTCCTATTAGGGATCCTAAAAGCAAAGCTTTCCGAGTTTTCCTATGAGTTATCTTGTTACCAAACACAAGTAGGAAGTGTAGGCTTGCAAAAAGCAAAAGCTGCCAAAACACCAAGACAAGATACATCAAGGTAAATCTGCATATGGCCAATGCCACATTAAGTTGCCAAGAAGCAGAGTATTTGTTATGAAGTAGAAAAATTACACAAATACCCTTTGTCTTTTGTTGCAGGGGGGTCTAGGTAACAACAATGAAGAATGCTTAAGAACCACAATTAGGCTATTACAATAATGTTAGCAGAAAATGCTTGTACTTAATAGTTCACACACATCTAAACTTAAAAAAATAACTAACATATCTATGACTATGCACATAAAAGAAAAGGATCGTCCATCAAGTTCAAGATTTTACCTAAGAGTGTGTGCATCTTCGATTCATTATGTATAATATATCTAGAGAAGATAGTGAAGGTATCTTTTTAGTTGAGCTTTATTATAGTATACTTATCTAACACATATTGTTTCATATAAGTATTATTGTGTAGTTTAAATCATTTAATCATATAAGGTATCTATGCTCGATTCATTTATTTGTAAGAAGGTTTTGATCCTTCATGAATCTTATCTTTTTTAGTTTATTATCATGAAGCCTGAACTCTATTCGAAGAATGAAGAATGCTTAAAGTCGGAAGTGAGTATTTTATTTATACATTGTTTTTACCGTATTTCAGTATTTGTTAGTTTTGATGGTGATTATTCTTATTAAATGTCTTGTGGAGATAACTTGTCATATGAAATGGGAGTTTTTTCTTCTTTTTGGTTGGGTTTTATTATATTATACTTGTCTAACATTTTAGATGCAAGAACCCACAAATTGGAAGTAGTAAATATTCAATCAAGAATTTAGCAATGTGTGTTAAATGTATGGCAGGTGATAATATTGCATCTTCTTTAAGAACTCACTAAGGATCAAAACGGAATACAAGGTTGTAAGGTTTCGACACTCTTCTCTTGCGATGATAGATGCATCACAATTAACCTGTCAATTCTACTTCATACAGAATTTTGAATTGGCTTTTATTTTTATTTTTTTCATTTTTTATAAACAGGGTAAGTAGGATTTGCTCAATATTGTTTTTGATTGATTCATGACATAAAATGAACATGCACACTTCAAATAATCGGTAATGTTTTGCTCCTTAACTAAAGGAAATTGTGTTGATTTATTCTTGCAGGGTTATTATCGAACAATTGGACACAAACTTGATCGAGTTGATTTTCTATTAAGTTTGGATTTGACCTCGAGCCAAGAAAACAAGATAAAAAAAAAATTTAATGAGCTTGAGCTAACATGGTGTAAGACAAAGTTGCAATTACCATTGTTTGATATGGGGATGCTAACATGCGACAAAATTAACACATGACTTGCTTTATTTTTGAGATTTTAATTGGTCTTAGTTTTGGCAATTTACCCGATGTTGGTTTCATTATATTAATGAATTGTAAATTATTATCAATATTTGAGGAAGCAACAGTTTTTAAACCAACATAGGAGTTTCTAAACCAACATAGGAAATGCATTGATTGTATGGATTCTAATATATTGCTTTTTATTGTAATTTTAAGTGATTCTCTCTTGAATTTTAGTTATGTTTACAATGATTATGTTTTTCTCTTCCTTTTGGTATCAGAGTCATCACCATTCGTTCCTTACCCAAACCCGTGTTCTTATTCTTACTAATGTTCAGGTTGTTATGCTCTGTGACTGCCGTTATTAACAATTCCTTCACATCAGAGAACTATTGAACTTTTAGTCTTGAATTATAGAACTGTCCAGTATAGATCATAGTTTAGATCCTGAATTGCTTATTAGTTTCTGAATTGCTTGTTAGTACATACCAAAAGAGTTCTGTGTGGACATTGTAAGTCGGCAAGGTGACCGCAGTTGAGTCCTTTCAAACTGAGGTAGATTCTAAAAGAAATTCAGATTTCTATATAAGAAGTTCAGATCTGCTATTTTCTTAGCGAGATTTTTCTATTAAGCCAAAGCTATGAGTTCAGAACTATTTTCCTCCTCCCCATCATTATCCAGCTTCCGCTCCTCATCTGCATCTAAGATAGATCAGTTATTTGAAATATCTTATGTTTCAGACGAATCAAAAATACCCCTAACCCAGATTGTCACACCCCGTTACCCCGGTTGGCAACGAAGCGCGACGTCGCGGAAGCGTAACCATAATCATAATGAACGACCACTATATGGACGTTTTCAAAAAACACATCGGCGTAACTTTAAAAGATATAATTGTTTTACATAACCCAAAATGATAAAGAGAAGTTCGCAAGGTACAGAGATTTAAATACATAATTAAATCATCCAAAATAATGCAAATAAATCTCCGATAGTTTGAAACTGAGTGCGACTCCTTAAATGCGAAAGCTTGAAAATACTACCTATGTGATGGACTTGCCTTAATTTCCTGAAAATACACGCTAAAATACGTCAACAAAATTGTTGGTGAGCTCATAGGTTTACACGTAAATCTGACTTGTATGGACAACAATAATAGAGATTGAATTTATAAAATCATAAATTCCTTGTTATGTATTACATATAAACCATCATGCAACCGAAGCTTAATTTAAAATGAGTTTGCCCTGTGCAGTATTCCCATACGTAATACCGTGTGTTGAATATATATGCACCCGTTGTTAGCCAACCCGACTAACCCGAGTGGGGGACATGACTCCCAATAGATCTATCCACAAAATATTCGCGCTTACAAATAAATGCAATTAACGGTTCATGATATCAGGGCTAATGGAACTACATGTGTAATACATAATAGAAATGAAGATATTTCCGTGTCCATATAAAAACGAAGCATGTATTTCATCCCCAAAACATAACAGTGTGAAAATAGGGGCTATGAGAACTCACCGAGCGTGTGATGGTAAAAACTAGCGTAAAGTGCTTTTTAGCGTAAAGTGACGGATGATGCACCGAGCGAGATTAAACGGGTCCTAAATGATAATAAGGACTTAATATCTCTAATATATGATGATATATATATTTATAGATTTTTATGTCTTAAATCACCCAACATTACAAGTTTATAAATAAAATTTGCTTAAAACGTCAAGTATATATATATATATAATTTTCCAGCTTTTTCGGAGGTTTTTCGGCCTACTTTGAGGCTGTTTTTGACCAAGCTCCAAAATGTTTTAGACTTTGGTTTTCTAGGACATTAAACTACTATATACAAAGGATTTTTAGAATCAAGAACGGCCATTTTTCGAGATGTTTAGGTTGGTGAAAAAGCTCGTTAAAAACCCTATGTTGGCCATTTTTGAGCTGTCAAACTTTCGGTTTCCCAAATAATTTCGGAGGTCTTAAACTCCAAACTAAATTATGAAAAATTCCAGATCTATATTTAAGACATAGATCTAACTTTTGAGACAAGAATCAACTCATTTCGTTGAGTTATGAATTAGTTATGATTTTTCAAATTCGATATAAATTTTCTGCCGAAAATCCGCAGTTTTTATAAACTTGAAACAACTTATGATTCTTGTTGTTTTATTCAAAGACTACTTGTATAAAAGTTGTAAAAGTTATATAACACATATATAACACATGTTTTCATAATATTAACATGTTTATAATGTGTTCATATATTCATATGCACATTTAAAGAAACAACTTAAAAATAAAAACTAGAAACTTATAAACTTGAGTTTTTTTATGAAACTTGTTGTTGTTGGTGATTATATATATTATGCAAGACTTATATAAACATAAATGTATGATAAAATAAATTAGTATTTACTTACTTTGAAGTATTTATAATATGATTTTGAGTAGAAGTTGAAATCTTTGCAAGATATGCACCAAAACACTTGATTTTCGTGAAGAACACTTGAATGCACAAGTTTGTGATGTGTGAGTGTATAAATCCGGTTTTGAGAGAAGAAAATGAGAGGTTTTTGTTGTTTGAAGTGTGGAAAAAAAGTGAGAAATGAGGTCTTATTTATAGGCAAAGTGTTTGGTCTTTCAAATGATGAAAGGCATGGATGAAAAGGTAGAGTGCACTTTTAGACAAAATGATTGTGTTTAAAGTAATATTAAAAAAATAAAAGTCAACTTCTAATACACACATGGCCTATAGGCAAGCCATACATGTATTATACATGTATTTATATTTTTTTTTTTGTGTATAAATGTATTTAGAAATGTATTCTTGTATTTCCCTTTTTTTGTAATTTCATAAATACTTATGGATGCATTGTTTTAATGAATTTTTTTAGTCTTGCATAATTAATGTTAAGTAATTGTATTAGTGTTTGATTAGTGTTACTAATCATAATTTAATTATGTACTTAGTTGAATTAATCCCTCATATCGTAAATCGATCGGATTAATTAATTTCCCGATTCATCGCACCGATGAATTTGATTCTAATTGGGTTGAATTTCTTCATGAACCTTGTTAATCACTTTGGTTAATTTCTAATGACCACTGATTAGGTTATAATTGGCCATTAAATACTAATTAGGTCGTTGTTGCTAACCTGGTTCAATGCCGGATGTTACAGTCTCCCACTGTTAAGGGAATTTCGTCCCGAAATTTTATCATGTTTCCTCAGGGGTATTGTTACTTAAGAGTAGATGAGAGTATCTTTTCTTAAACTAGCCTTTGCATGCCTAAGTGAATTGTGGTCCATGTCTAGAATTTCCATCTGACCTTGAGGATGGGTATACAACTGTGCTTCAATCCTTTGACCTGACGGTCCATGATTTCAACCGGCTCTTTGATGAAGCGAAGTTTATCATTTAGTTGGATCTCTTCCAAGGGGTAACAAGTGTCTCCTCTAACAAACACTTCTTCTTATTCGATACATGGAAGGTATTGTGCATGCTGCTAAGCTCTGGTGGTAACTTTAAACGATAAGCTACGAGTCCAATTCCCTTTAAGACTTTGCATTGCCAATGTATCGAGGGTTTATTTATCCTTGTTTCCCAAATCGTATCACGCCCTTCCATGGTGAGACTCTCATCAGTACTCGTTCTCCTAATTAGAACTCAAGGGATTTTCTATTTTCATCTGCATAACTTTCTTACAATCGCAGGCAACTTTTAGTCAGTTTCGTATCTGTACTATCCTTTCGGTTGTTTCGTGAATGATCTTAACGCCAGTGATTTGGCCATTTCCCACTTCTTCCCAATAAATCGGTGATCGACACTTTTGCCCGTAGAGGGCTTCAAACGGAGCAGCTTTAATACTTGAGTGATAGCTATTGTAGTACGATAATTCCACTAAGGCAAATGAGTATCCATTACACAGGCTCTTAATGTATGTTCTAGGGTTTGGATCGTTCTATTATTCTGACCATTGGTCTGAGAGTGATATGTGGTACTCATGTCCAGGTTTGTATCCACAGTTTGCTATAATAAATGCCAAAAGCTTAGCTGTAGATCTGCTATCCATATCAAAAATGATTATAATAGGCACTCCGTGTCCGGAGACGACTTCCTTGAGATACGTTTGGACTAGCTTATTCATCCTGATGTTCTTCTTGATTGGTAGGAACGCGCGGATTTTGTTAGGTGGTCGAATATTACTCAAATGGTTTCTGATGTTGGTCTTAACTTTGGAGCATGTTAGAAATTTTTTTGACATATGTGGCAATGTCATCCTTCATGATAGGCCACCCGTATAGTTCCCTATGATACATTTTATCGGATCCGGGGTGAACGACATATATTGATTTGTGTCCGTCATCTTTAACCAGTTTTCTTACTCTATCAAAAACAGGGTAACCAGACTCTATTCGTGAAGTATTGATTTCCATTAACCCTTATTCCAAACTATTTATCCATTCTGTGCAGGGCTTTATTTTTCATATTTTCCTCCTTAATAACTTCATGAACTAAGAAAGGAGGGTTTGGTTGAGTGGTTATAACTATGGCTGGTACTCTTAACGGCTTAACTCATTTCTTTCGGCTATGAGCGTCTGCAACCACATTAGTTTTCCTCAGGTGATAACGAATCTCACTATTGCAACCACTTATTAGCTCTATCAACGATGTTACCTAATATTTGACTCTTTCTGGTTCAAGATGTGTTGGAGGCTCTTAGGGTCCGTGAGTGTAATACACTTCTTACCGTACAACTAATGTCTTCAAGTCTTAAGGGTAAAGACTACTGTTCCAAGATCTAGATCATGCGTTGTGTAATTCACCTCGTGAACCTTAAGTTTTCATGAAGTATAAGCTATGACCTTATCTTTCTACATCAGTCCATTGTGTGAAGTGTCATAGTAATCTATAAATTTCTCGTTCCTCTTAGGTATGGACAAAATAGGCGCGCTGCACAGTTTGTGCTTTAATAACTGAAATGATATCTCCTGATCCTTGCTCCAATCATACTTAATGTCTTTTCGGGTCAGTGTTGTTAGAGTTCTGGTGATCTTTGAGAAAATTGCTTATAATAAGTGGCAAGTCTTAAGGACTGTCGTATCTCTATGGGGGTTCTAAGAGTTGACCAATTCCTGATAGCCTCGATCTTTCCGGGGTCGACTTGGATTCCTTTACTATTGTTCACGTGACCGAGGGATTTCACCTCTCCTAACCAAAAGTCAAATTTAGAAAGCTTAGCATATAGTTGTTCTTTCTCCGATAATTCCAGAATCAGTCTTAAATGTTGCTCGTGCTCCTTCTCGTTTCGTGAGTAGATTAAAAGTCATTCATGAATACAATCACGAATTTGTCTAAATAAGGTTTGCACACCCGATGAGGTCCATGAGTACCGTTGGGGACACTTGTTAATTCAAACGGCATTAATAGGAATTTATGATGACCTAAACGGAATCTGAAAGTTGTCTTTGGAATATCTTTCTTGTGAACTCTAACCTGATGATAACCAGACCTAAGGACGATCTTTGAATAGAAGCTTAATTCTTGGAGTTTTGTCAAACAAGTCATTGATCCTTGGAAGTGGGTATTGGTTCTTTTAGCTTATTTAATTTCTCGGTAACTGATGCACATCCCGAAAGTTCCATCCTTCTCCATTATGAACAAAACTGGAGCTCCTCCAAAGCGAGGAACTCGGTTTGATAGGCCCTTTATCTAAGAGCTCCTACAGTTGGTTGGACGATTCTTACACTATTGATGGGGCTAATCGGCATGGTGCTCGAGCCACTGGTACCGCACCTGATACTAGGCCTGTTTTTGAATTTGACTTGCCTCGATGTTGGGAGTTCAGGTAAGTGTTCTGGAAAAACTTTGGGGTAACCATAAATAATAAGAATATTTTCGAGCCGCTTTCCCTTTGGCTCCCTCTCTATCAACACTTCAGGGTCCTAATGCTAGAGATGATGCTTACTTTGGTATTTCTTGCTTTGCGTTGGACAGTAAGGACCTTCTTATTGGCTAAAGGTATATGAACTGTGTTCTTGTTGCATACTATTTCCACACGATTTTCGATAGCCAATCCATGCCTATGACCACGTAAACACTTCCCAGTTTGATGGGTATCATGTCTGTTTCAAAGAGTCGGCCTACTAATTCTAAGGAGCATCCTTGACTTATATTATTTGTCTTAAGCGTCTCACTGTCAACAACCTCAATAGCGTAAGTAGCACTTAATGGAATTTATCTGCTTAGTGAACTTAGTGGATATAAAGCTCCTATCAGCACCAGTATCAAATAGTAGAAATGCATAAGTGGTATCTAATGGGGTAAGAGGATAAGTCTACGGTTTGAAATTTCTTAGGCAGATAGTCACAGCTTTATCTTTTCCTACGCAGAGTTGTAGTTAAAACTTAATTCCTCATAAAAGTTCTTGATACTTAATCTTTGTATATGATATGGTCAGAATTTTCAAAATTCTTAAGCCTTATTTACCCTAAGATATATCAGATAGTAAAGCCTAGAGAAATACTATAAAGAGATGCCTCCGGGGTTTCCTCGTACTCCAGAGCGTTAAGTCGTTGGGTTAAGTTCTGCAGTGTGGGCTTTGTGCTCCGCTAGGTGCTGTCACAATTCGTCGATTCCGTCTTGTTAAATCGCCCGGGTATTCTGGTTGGCCTAAGGTTTATTGGTGGTTTGCATTGCCTCCTGCTTAATCCTTGCAAAAGATCTCACCGACCTCTTGGTGGATTTTGTCGAAACTGGAGGTCGTGTCTGGCGGCCCTTGCCACCAACAGAGGTAAGTGTCGGCACTTAAGAGGAAGATGGTGTTCTGACTTCAAACTGGATTTGGATCCCCTCCTCGTTTCTCCACTCTTGGAGAGTGTGAGGCATCCATCCCCACTGTCCTATGCTTTCCTGTTACTACTGCGGCGGGCTTGGCTGATGGGCAGGTACCGGGATAGACTCCCGTTGTGCTAGTCACACCCTTTCCCTGGGGGTGAATTTCGACATGTTATTGTCATCAGGGTCCATATACGTGTTCACAGTTCTTGAAGAAAGTTTAATTTTTGTAACAGTTATAGTTTAGGTACTAATGCAACCTAGTTCACTATAACTATGGCTCTGATACCAATCTGTCACACCCCGTTACCCCGGTTAGCAACGAAGCGCGACGTCGCGGAAGCGTAACCATAATCATAATGAACGACCACTATATGGACGTTTTCAAAAAAAATACATCGGCGTAACTTTAAAAGATATAAATGTTTTACATAACCCAAAATGATAAAGAGAAGTTCGCAAGGTACAGAGATTTAAATACATAATTAAATCATCCAAAATAATGCAAATAAATCTCCGATGGTTTGAAACTGAGTGCGACTCCTTAAATGCGAAAGCTTGAAAATACTACCTATGTGATGGACTTGCCTTAATTTCCTGAAAATACACGCTAAAATACGTCAACAAAATTGTTGGTGAGCTCATAGGTTTACACGTAAATCTGACTTGTATGGACAACAATAATAGAGATTGAATTTATAAAATCATAAATTCCTTGTTATGTATTACATATAAACCATCATGCAACCGAAGCTTAATTTAAAATGAGTTTGCCCTGTGCAGTATTCCCATACGTAATACCGTGTGTTGAATATATATGCACCCGCTGTTAGCCAACCCGACTAACCCGAGTGGGGGACATGACTCCCAATAGATCTATCCACAATATATTCGCGCTTACAAATAAATGCAATTAACGGTTCATGATATCAGGGCTAATGGAACCACATGTGTAATACATAATAGAAATGAAGATATTTCCGTGTCCATATAAAAACGAAGCATGTATTTCATCCCCAAAACATAACAGTGTGAAAATAGGGGCTATGAGAACTCACCGAGCGTGTGATGGTAAAAACTAGCGTAAAGTGCTTTTTAGCGTAAAGTGACGGATGATGCACCGAGCGAGATTAAACGGGTCCTAAATGATAATAAGGACTTAATATCTCTAATATATGATGATATATATATTTATAGATTTTTATGTCTTAAATCACCCAACATTACAAGTTTATAAATAAAATTTGCTTAAAACGTCAAGTTTATATATATATAATTTTCCAGCTTTTTCGGAGGTTTTTCGGCCTACTTTGAGGCTGTTTTTGACCAAGCTCCAAAATGTTTTAGACTTTGGTTTTCTAGGACATTAAACTACTATATACAAAGGATTTTTAGAATCAAGAACGGCCATTTTTCGAGATGTTTAGGTTGGTGAAAAAGCTCGTTAAAAACCCTATGTTGGCCATTTTTGAGCTGTCAAACTTTCGGTTTCCCAAATAATTTCGGAGGTCTTAAACTCCAAACTAAATTATGAAAAATTCCAGATCTATATTTAAGACATAGATCTAACTTTTGAGACAAGAATCAACTCATTTCGTTGAGTTATGAATTAGTTATGATTTTTCAAATTCGATATAAATTTTCTGCCGAAAATCCGCAGTTTTTATAAACTTGAAACAACTTATGATTCTTGTTGTTTTATTCAAAGACTACTTGTATAAAAGTTGTAAAAGTTATATAACACATATATAACACATGTTTTCATAATATTAACATGTTTATAATGTGTTCATATATTCATATGCACATTTAAAGAAACAACTTAAAAATAAAAACTAGAAACTTATAAACTTGAGTTTTTTTATGAAACTTGTTGTTGTTGGTGATTATATATATTATGCAAGACTTATATAAATATAAATGTATGATAAAATAAGTTAGTATTTACTTACTTTGAAGTATTTATAATATGATTTTGAGTAGAAGTTGAAATCTTTGCAAGATATGCACCAAAACACTTGATTTTCTTGAAGAACACTTGAATGCACAAGTTTGTGATGTGTGAGTGTATAAATCCGGTTTTGAGAGAAGAAAAGGAGAGGTTTTTGTTGTTTGAAGTGTGGAAAAAAAGTGAGAAATGAGGTCTTATTTATAGGCAAAGTGTTTGGTCTTTCAAATGATGAAAGGCATGGATGAAAAGGTAGAGTGCACTTTTAGACAAAATGATTGTCTTTAAAGTAATATTAAAAAAATAAAAGTCAACTTCTAATACACACATGGCCTATAGGCCAGCCATACATGTATTATACATGTATTTATATTTTTTTATTGTGTATAAATGTATTTAAAAATGTATTCTTGTATTTCCCTTTTCTTGTAATTTCATAAATACTTATGGATGCATTGTTTTAATGAATTGTTTTAGTCTTGCATAATTAATGTTAAGTAATTGTATTAGTGTTTGATTAGTGTTACTAATCATAATTTAATTATGTACTTAGTTGAATTAATCCCTCATATCGTAAATCGATCGGATTAATTAATTTCCCGATTCATCGCACCGATGAATTTGATTCTAATTGAGTTGAATTTCTTCATGAACCTTATTAATCACTTTGGTTAATTTCTAATGACCACTGATTAGGTTATAATTGGCCATTAAATACTAATTAGGTCATTGTTGCTAACCTGGTTCAATGCCGGATGTTACACAGATGCCAGACGTAGACCCTTACCGTGTATTTTCCAGATGAACAAATTATTTTAGTAGGCGAGTCAAAAAATTGGTTGGATCTTCCACCAATCAAGTCGTTAAAGAATATGTTCAAACTTCAAAGTTTGATTCTTACCAACTCCCAGCCTGTTCAGCAGAACACTTAGTTACGTTATCTCTCCCATCAGATCTCCCGCGTCACTGTATAGCTCAAGGTTACACCCATATCCACTTCGGAGCAATCCGACTTGCTCTAACGTTTCATGGAAGAAAAGGCCTTCCGGCTTTTTCAAGAATAACTTTAGTGGATACCAGATCTGTAGAGTACTAACATGTTTGTATTGGTACAATTCAAACTACCTTGAACGCTGGCACAATCTTTGTCACTTTCTACCTAAACTTCAATATGCCATTAAATGACCCCTCACTGCTCACAGCCTTAAAAGCTCAGATCCAGATCGGAGGTACCCAACAGGTGAATACGTTTCAAGCAACGTTTCACTACCAAATGGCATACAGGGTACAAAACCACTCTGTAGACATTATGGTTCCAGGAAGAGACAACTCAGGAGATGCTTTACTCCTTACAATAGATTCAAAGGCGATGCCAACATGTACCTATATCCCGAGGCAGTTGTCCAGAGAAGAACTGGTAAAACTTTTACCAGAAAAATGGATAACAAATTACGAACAAATTCATCAAGCCCCGGTACAAACCACCATGGCTCCTGATTTTATCAGACATGAAAACGGACAAGTGGAAGTCAAGTTTTCACGTGCACAAGCAGCAGAGCCACCATCGGTCTTTCCTACTGTAAATATGGTCTCTCCAGCCTTACCTACATCAGATCACATATGGTACGATTTATGAAACTGTAAAGATTGCTTGGAAGAACATTACAGAGTTCCATGGATGAAGATATGTCTAAGAAAGAGAAACCCTGTCAAAGGAAACTAAGGAAAAGATACGAAGAAGGAGACCCTTTTGTTGGAATACTTGGAGAACCATCAGGTAATATATGACTATTACGTCATTTATGGAGATTCGCCAACCAAACCTCCAACCACCACCAGCCCATGTAAGAAACCTCCGCCACCAAATCTCCCTCCATATTACCATAAGGCTATATCCATCATCCACAAAGAAAAGAAGGTTCATCCACCTCCACCAATAGATGGATACAACATGGTTTTGCCAGATTCTTCATCTTCCAGACAGGCAGAACAATACGACGCTGAATTTCCACCGTTAAGTTCTTTTGATCATCCAGAACAAAGAACGAAACATGATTGGAAGGTTAAAAAACCCGACAAGCATAAATTCAACTGGTGTCACGAATGCAGTCAGTGCTGCAGAAAATACCTTGAATTGGCAAAGTGAAAATGTTGTTGCACAAAACAAGGTTCTTACCCAGATCCTGTCTCAACAAACAAAGGATGGCAAAAAACCAAGAAGTTTTGTCCTCCAAGATGAAAACTTTGGATGCCTTGATAAGTGAAGTAAGAATCAAGATCCAAAACCTTCATAATGAACTTAACCAGATTGTTCGAAGTTCATCACCAGCAACCTCTCTCTTAAAGAAAGAAGCAGAAATGAAGTCTCTCAAGATTCAGTTACTTGACCTTGAGAAACAACATAAACAAAAGAGATTGGTAACCCTTGCTGATGATCTTTGGAGATTACCATCCACACCTTTTGTCAGTACATCGTTTGACCCACAGCCAATCCTGCAACTTTCATCTTAAAGATCACTATCATTAGCATTATGGGAAAAAGAACAAACCCAGATAAAAAAACAAGGCAAAAGGAAAAGCACAAGTTGTAGCATTGCCAGACAAGCTAAGTACTTCTTACGAGAAGTCATCTGAAGATAAAGCTACAACCTCTTCTAAAGACCCACAAGTTCTTGCAATTGGTAACCCAGTTACAACATTCCTCAAGAACCTCTGTGAAGATTCTCCACCAACACCATCCTTTGTCATGCCAGTTTCTCCCCAACCAGACGAGGATTTCGATCCTTCTGAAGCATTTGAACATTTGTTCATGGCAGGAAATGATGAAGATGAATCTACTGTCCAAAACGTTGTCAGTGACAGTGACTCAGGAGAATCAGAAACGCCACCCAGGAGACAGAACCCACCAAATTCATATACTAAACAGCAATTCACATTTGATGATATCCCTCCATCAAAATGGAGAGAAAGAAGTGTGGAAATGCTAACTTGGATATCTGCAGAACTTCAGTTTTACATCATAGATATGGTTCTTAGACGATTTGCAACTAGACTCCAAGGTAGACTCCGTGACTGGTATCTCAGTCTTGGAGAGTATCGCCAGTTACAGATGCATCGGTCTCAATATCTTGAAGAATTCATGAGTGTCATTTACTCAGAATTCATTGGCAATCCAGTTGAGAATACGATACACGCAAGAGAAGAATTCCTCAAAATGAAATGTTGTTCCTTCCTCAAAAAAGATCTTGAAAAGCACTACAATAGAATGTCTGAAAGATTCTATTGTCTTCAAGGAATAGATGATGTTAACCTCAAACAGGTATTCTTGAATTCATTCCTTGAATCACTTGGAAATGAGGCATACAGATTTCTTGAATCAAGGAACGCAACAATCGCACAAACCTCTCTTGGTGAGTTGTATCAACTCATTCTCAATGCTCTAGCCAAACTTTGCAACTAGAAAAAATTCTTGGTAGAGTTTGAGAAAACTGGAAGAAGACTAGGTAAAGCATGTGATGACAAACATCTGCAGATTAAGTGCAAAGACAAGTCATCGTGTGATTGTTTACAGACAAAGAAGAAATCACACTCCAAAAGGTTTTTTAAATCTTTTGACTCTCACACGAAAAAGAATTTCAGGCCAAAGAAGAAGTGGAAGTTCCTAAGAAGGAAATTCAAGCGAGACAGAAATTCAGATAAATGTTACGTATGTAACAAGAAGGGACATTTCGCCAAAAATTGTCCGGATAAAAGAAGATCAATGGCATTGTTGCAGACTCTCAACAAAATAGAGCCAGTTGACATTTCTTATATCGAGTCAGTCTACCCTCTTGATGATGAACCAAATGATAGAACGTTATGTACATTATGTTATTCCTATAGTTCATCAGATGAAGACTCAACAGATTCAGAATCATCAAATTATTCTGATACAGGATTGTTTATGGTTAGTCATGCACCTCATGTCTTGCCATTACAAAAAAGTCAACCAGTTCCCATTGCCAAAGTTCATCTTCTGACGTTAGCATACGCAAAGCCAATACCAATTGTTTCACTTTTTGACACTGGTTCAACAGTCTCCATTCTAGATCCAAAGATCTTACCTATGAGTTACTGGAGACCACATGAGCAAACATTCTTAGCTGCTAATGGAGAAAAGTTTGTGATTGACAAGATCAGTATCCCTGTATACATCCGTATTTTTCCTAAATGTGTGATCAAACACAAGCTGCTAGGATCAAGCTCTCATGGCAAAGATATGCGCATCGGATTTAATTTGCTTTCAAAACTACCAAATCTGAAGTGGACACCTCAAGGATTAAGCTACAAAAGTTTCATGCACCCATGGAGTACAATTCCTAAACTTTATATGATGATTACTGCTACTCTTAAATCCTTGAAGCAGCAGATTGTCCAAACCTCATGTGCTTCTACACACACAGAATTCCTGATGAAGCATTCATCACCGCTATGGCTTAATGAATCATTCTTTGTTTCACTATCGTTCAAACAGAATGAGGATGTTAACCACACAAAGGCAAGCCACCTACGTATGAATCCAGACCATTATCAGTTTGCAATTGAAGAATGCAGTCAACTCGTTGACCAAGGAATTATTGAGCCTACAAACTCCACATGGGCGTGTGAAGCATTCTACATAAACAAGCGTAGTGAACAAGTCAGAGGAAAGCTAAGACCAGTCATTAACTATCAACCTCTCAATCATTTTTTGGCAGATGACAAGTTTCCTCTCCCACAGAAGAAGACACTGTTTCAGTCGTTGGCAAACGCTAAAGTCCTGTCTAAGTTTGACCATAAGTCCGGATTTTGGCAGTTAGGTATTCGTCCTGAAGATAGGCCAAAAATAGCCTTCTGTATCCCTGATCATCATTACCAGTGGAAAGTTATGCCGTTTGGTTTAAAAAATGCACCGTCTGCTTTTCAGAAAGCTATGGTAAAGATTTTTGAGCCAATTCTATCTAATGTTCTGGTTTATATTGATGATATTTTGTTGTTTTCAAAAGACAACGATTCACATGTGGAGCTACTATCAAAGTTGCATGATTTGGTAACCAAGTACGGTATCATGCTATCAACCTCAGCCACATGTTTCGCAAGAACTTCATAAGTTCCCAGTCACACTAACGAGCCAAAAGCAAATTCAACAGTTTATTGGATTAGTGAATTATGTGGCAGATTTTTTACCAAAAATTATCTGATCATACAAAACACCTATTCCCCATGTTAAGCATCCCTCATAGTGGTCTTCGGAACAGACCCTAGCTGTCAAGGCTATAAAGCAGCTAGCTGACAAGATGCCCCCTTTGAAGATTCTCACTTCGTCAGAAAAGAGAATCTTTCAGACAGATGCAAGCGACGAACATTGGGCAGCTGTCTTGATCGTCCTCAACAAGAATAATGTCAGAGAAGTGTGTGGTTACAAAAGTGGCACGTTCAAAGATTCTGAGAAGCATTACCACTCTACGTTCAAAGAGATTATTGCTGTCAATAGAGGAATAAAAAATTCTAGTTCCACTTGATAGGGCACGAGTTCCAAGTAGAGATGGATATGTCATCATCCTGCGGATGCTCCAATTCAAAAGAAAGATGCTTCCACAGGCACAACTTTTGAGGTGGTCTAATTGGTTCTCACAGTGGAAGTTTACTGCTAAACACATTAAAGGAAAAGACAATGTCCTGGCAGACTTCCTATCCAGACCCCCGAAAGAGTATAAATACAACAATGGACTAAACGAAATTGGCAAGACATATATATATTTTTTGAATAGACATGTATAAGACAACATAATAAGACTTTTTTTCAAAAGGAGCAACATCATAAATCTTGTGAATAGTAAAAAAAGATCATGTGAATGGTCATTTCACACCATGTGAACCATTCACATAAATATGCATTGAGCATTCACATAATTTTTAAGGACACAGTAAATGTGAATCTATGTGAAATTCATATATCATGCGTATAACATTAAATTAGACATGGTTATGTGAAAAAAAATTTAAAAAAGTTTTTTAAGGTTGGTACACTTGATTTCGAGAGGTACTTATTTGAACCTGACTCTCTCTCTCTCTCTATATATATACACACACACACACACACACACACACACACACACACACACACACGCACGGACGCACACAAATCGATATTTTATAAATTTTATATACTTAATAATATAAAATGATTTTCCTATGAAAAATTGATTTTATTGGATTCAAATGCGATGAGAATAACACAACAACAAATATCGTAAAACGGGTCGGGTATGAATACGTTTATCAAAATTTCGTGTTAAATTGTTAACTATGTTTCTTCTAACATCATGACTTTTATAAAAGGTATTTGTGCAAAAAAAAAAAACCCCTTAAATTGGACCATTTTTGTGATAAAACCCCTAAATCATGTTTCATTGCACAAAAAACCCCAACTGATTAAAATTTTTCAAAATGAGGTTTATTTTTCAAATATAATGGCTTGTAACATGATGAAATGATTGTAATCTGCTGAACAACCTTTCGTCTTTGATGAACGTTCTTTCCAGCGAACTCATTTGTCTATGTTTTATGATTCAAATTCACATTTCTTGTTGATTTATTTGTTCAAATCTATGCTTTTTCTGTTGAAAATTTACTTTGATGAGATTCTGGTGGTCATTGATGAATTGTTGACAGTGAAGTGTGACTTTCATTCGGTTACAATCGGTAATATCCCAATTCCATGAAATCTTGCTGGTTGGGGTTTTTGTGCAATGAAAAATGATTGGAGGTTTTAATCACAAAATGATTCAAATTAAGGGTTTTTGCGCAAATATCCGTTTTATAAAATTTCAAAACATTTCTCTACATCATTTTAACATGAATGTCTTATTAGTTTTTTTCATTATATTTGTAATAATAATTTATAATTATATATAGATTTTAAAATAATTATTTATTAAAATACCTATGTAATACATGGATCAATAGTTTAGTTCTATATAAAATCTATCTATACTATTAAAAGAGTAAATAAATGCCACATGACATGCTCTCATTTAATTTGCCACATGTCGCTTTCTCCTTTTGCCACGTCATACTGATTTTATTTTTAAATTTTAAAGCAAATCAAATCTATGTAAATCTCATATGGATTAATTTAATAACTAACTAACTAAAATTAAGCAAACTTTATTATTCATATAATTATTATATAACTAAAATTAAACAAACTTTATTATTCATATAATTATTATATTATACATATACATAAATATCAATTTCTAAAATTAACCCATGTAATACATGGGTAATAACCTAGTGATAAAATATGATAAAAAAATAAATAGTTATTTTAATTAAAATCTATCTATACTATTAAAAGAGTAACTAAATGCCACATGACATGCTCTCATTTAATTTGCCACATGTCGTTCTCTACTTTTGCCACGTCATTTACTGATTTTATTTTTAATTTTAAAACAAATCAAATATATGTAAATCTAATATGGATTAATTTTTAATATTGAATAAACCCAACCAACTTTTCTCATTTTCTCGTTTAAGTCCCTAAACTTTTTTTCCAATTGTTTAAGTCCCTAAAGTATGTTTGTCTTATTCAAAAGTGTATATTTTTGACCGGCTACCGGATTAGCCGGTAAAATCAACTGATAAAACAAACATGTTTAGGGACTTAATCGCTAAAATATGAAAAGTTGGTGGGTTTTTTACAACATAAATAAAGTGAAAAAACTAATATAATTTGTTTGGTGACCGGTCAAACAGGTCAAATATACACTTTTGAATAAAACAAAAATAGTTTAGGGACTTAAACAATAAGAAAAAAAGTTTAGGGACTTAATCGCGAAACTGAAGAAAGTTGATGGGGTTTTTTCGATATTAACCCTTAATTTAATAACCAACTAACTAAAATTAAGCAAACTTTATTATTCATATAATTGTTATATTATACATATATATAAATATTAATTTCTAAAATTAACTCATGTAATACATGAGTAAATACCTAGTTATTGTATAGACAAAAATATGTTACGCATAAATCACCTTCCCAGCCAAAACACGAAGAGGCTATTCCAACACGTTTCTTTTTATGTTTAATTTTCTCCACCATTTGTGTGGCCAACTTTCCGCGACTCGGTGAAACATGATAAAAAAAAAGCACATACTGCGCACGTTAGCAGTTCCGCCCTCTCCCTTTCAGCCACGTCATACCAACACATTTATCTAAAACAGTAGTCATCCTCTTCTTCGTTTACTCTACGGCGCAAGTTATCGGAACAAATATCCCTCTTCCCGCTCTTTCCTCTAATCTCCGCCGTCGAAAATCCACCGGAAACCTTCTGATGTTCACTTAATTCGTCGAAATCTCTCTCAGATCTCTCTACTCGTGTCCGTGATCAGGTTAATTATTTTCTCAATTTGATGCATTTGTTAGTTAATGTGCGTGTTCGGCTTTTTGTGTGTTCGGTTTTTTGTGTTAAGTTTTGTTTGTTTGCTACTAGGAGTTTTGGATGAATCAATTGCATCAATTCTTCGTATTATTTCTTGTTTCTTTCAAAGTGATGATGGTTATTGGTAAACAATGTATTGAATATTTTCTAGAAAATTTGGATGCAATTTTTGGTTTTTGTTGGTTGATTTTTTGTTGCTTAAGAGTTACAAATATTCGAAAATTATTTATTTACTCTTTGTTTGGCTTTTCGTAGAGTGACTCGGTGCTTGGTAATGTATCTGGAACTATGTATCGGTATTTGTGGAGTCGCTATGCGTTGCTTTTGTTAGGATCTCTGAGTGAATGATTATTTTTGAACTTGTATTTTCGTTGTTAGTTTGTTAGACCTACAAGTGTACATTTAACAATGCTGGTGAACTAGATTACAATTAAATCCGTACCAAATTTACATCTGAAAGTAGTAGGGGTGACAATTTGAAGTTGATAACTTTCATTTCTCCAAAAGTTGAATGTTTTTTTTATAAGGAGACTTTTCGACCTAAAATCCACCATGGTACCTGTTAACTTTACATGTGATCTGATATAGGTGTTGGTTCGGTAGCAGGGTATGTTAAAGGTTCAATGTGGTATATTATGAATTCGGTTCCAATGTTGACATGTTGGTCGCTTTGGCATTTCTTTCATAGTCACAGAACAGATGTTTTAAACTTTAGAGCTCTTTGATGACTTCTTTTTAGTGCAGGATTTAAATCTACATTACATCTTGGTTTCTACGATATTGCATATTTTTTTCTCTTCAAACTCCCATAATGGCTGCAACTGGTTCTTTGCTGTTCTCTCGGGAATTGGGGATCAATGGAAGTTCTGTATATATCAGGCAACATAAGGTGCATGGTTTTATCTATAGTTCATTTCTTATCTTTTGCTCATAACTGATTAATTGATGGCTGGAGGTTAATAACAAACTATAGAACTTTGAAAATAAATTTCAGATCATTCATATTTTATCCATTCTTTTTCTCCAGGGAAAGAAATACAAGGGACACACTCAAATTTTTGCTGCGGGTCTTTCATCTCATAGCTCGGTATGTCACTTAGCTTACCAGGCACTGCTTCCCTGCTCATTTTTATCTTTTTGTTTTGGTTACATTTACAATTTGCCTAATTCTGTGAAATGTTGTATATCACACGTTAGTAACATTAGAAGGATCCTCCATCCTTGAACCCTTGTATGTGTGAACATGTGTTCCAATCCATGGGAGATTAAGGATTGCATCAATTTTCTCTGGATAAGCAATGCTTCTATGATGCATAGTAAATGCAATACATCCCTTTTTGTTGAAGTTTCAACGTGAATTGCCTATTTACCAATCATTACGATTTACAAAACTTCAATGACAATTATTTGGTCCACAAGGTTCCTCAATTTTGTCATCGTGAAGGTCCTTTTCAGAGATTTGACTAATAGTTAAACACTTCCACTAAACTATGCGTCCAGTCAAACATGAAAATTATTTTGGGATGAAGTACTTCTTATGCACATTCCATCAACAACTCTCCAAATCTCTTTCATGAAGACTTACTATAAATGACTTTAGGATGATGATTATGTTTGTTGCATCTGCAGCTACGAGAGGCTTGGAGTGTACATCTTTTGACTGTACGGGAGTCAATAAAACCAAAGACTAGGTGTAACATTTTAGTTTGTCGATCACTTTTCTCCCCAAATGGAGGAAACCCAATTCCTATATTGAAAACAGCTGCTACAATATTGACAAGGTGGTTTTCTCCCATTTATGTGTTTGCATCTCTAATTTCTAATTGAGTTCATAAATTCAATTATGTTTATCTTTCAGGATTATGTACCAATACTCCCATTTACCTGATATAGGACCTGCTAAGGTTTATATGTGTGTGTGTGTGCGCATCTATATAGATGTATATATATAGAATCCGGATCATGAGCGTAATCTTAAATAATCGAGGGTACCGAATGCACTCCACTGTAAATGATTATTCACAGTTTTTTTTTACATAAATATGTATAAGCCAAGATGTTAAGACTTTTTAGCAAAAGAATCATACATTTATCCATTAAGGTTCGAAAAGAAATCTTCTGAATGGTTGAAAAAAACATGTGAATGATCATTCACTTTAATGTGTCTATTCACATATATAATACATGACCATTCACAAAATTTTTACGGACATTGACTTGGTGAATGTATATGAAATTCACACATCATGTGTGTAACATTATTTTAACCATGATTGTGAAAAAAAAATTTTAATTTGTTTTAAGGATGGTACATTCGGGTGCACTCGATTTTGAGTGGTACTTTTTTTAACCTAAGTCTACACACACACACACACATATATATATTTGTGTGTGTGTGTTAATGACCTTTGTCCAATACAATATGAATCTTTAATGGGTACAACCGTATAAGTATTAGAACATAGATGCCTATTCCACATTTTCTTCTTCCCTTTTTCCTTTCATTTTTGATGCATTGAACCAAGATGGGTTGAAATACAATGAACTAGTGCTGCTGTTAATGAGATTAATAATGTTCGAAAATTTCCTTTCTTCATGAATTTGGTCCATATATGAGATTAACTCTCTACTGTCACATTTATAACTTATTACCGTTAATATGCAGGTCATATGAAGCTTTTCATGGTCGGTCTCTTGTAGTGCAATTAATTCCTGCTGTTGGAATAATTGCTTTTGCTGCATGGGGTCTTGGACCTTTAATGCGTGCATGCATGGTCTTTTTTTTGCAGGTATACATTTTGATTAGAGGTAGCATTTTAACACATTTATATGAAACGAGTCAATTTGGGATGTATTTTATTAATAACTGGTAGAACAAATAGAAAAAAGTAAAAGGAAACGGGTTGAAATTCATGAAAAGCGTATTCAAATGTTTAGAAAATCCTAAATTGTGTTGTTTAAAAAAATTATTATTTTGATGATATAGTTTTATTTTGGTAATCATACTTGATACGTTAATCATGTGTACATTTTTTTTAAAAAAAGGAAAAATTGTATTGATGCCTTGATGGGCCAACCTGGCCGTAAAAATTTTCATTTGATTTGCTACCCAACCATTATGGTTTTCTTTTAAAGATAACTAGGAAATCCCACTGGCCACCGAGCCAATTTTATTAAGTTGTCAGCAAACCGTTCCTGATTTTGCCACCTCTAATATTAATCAATTTGGTTTTATGACCTTAAGTGGCTGATAGCCTATACCATAACTACTTGATACAGAAGAATGATAATAGTTGGAACAAGAGTAAAGAACACCAGGTGATAACATCTTACATTCAGCCTTTGTTGCTATGGGGCGGTGCCATACTTATATGCAGGTGAAATTAACATCTTTCTAGATGTTTTGTGGCATTGATATCACCAGATATTTATTTCCAATATCTTATTGAATGTTAACTGATCTTCAGAGTACTAGAGCCAGTTATTCTACCGTCTGCACCAAGCCAAGCTGTGAAGCAACGACTGCTTAATTTTGTACGTTCATTATCAACAGTATTGGCATTTGCATGCTGCTTATCGAGGTAATAATCTATTTTCTGTTTCGTCTTATATGTTAAAGCTTAGGCGATAAATAGGTTGTTGACTATTGATAGCTAGAGTCTAGACATCTTTTGGTTGAGAGGCTTTCTGGGTTTAACAGACTATTACTAACAATTTTGAAAGGGGTATGGGGTTGAAATGCCGATCTAATTGTCTTGGCTGAGTGGATCACAAGTAGGCAGTTTTTAGCACAGGGGGAGTTAGGCTCTTTTAGAATATGTGTCTTATTGGGTCATTACATAACTTGATGGGCTTGGTTTGTGGAGTCAACACTGTTGAATGATATATTAATTCAGATATATGGTTTTTGTCTTCCATGTCATCATTTTATGTTTATACGATGCCGTATTTGTTTTGGCAGCTTGATCCAACAAACAAAAAATTTCTTTGCAGAGACGAAAGATCCTAGTGATGCAAGAACTGTACGTCTTTATGGCGCTCATATCTAAATTCTTTAGAGTTGCTTGATTCCAACATGTGACACTCGCGCGCACACGCACACGCACGGCGATAAAATGTTAAATTTCATGCAAAAGTGTAATATTCATATGTTCAAAATTACATTATGATTAACTAGTTCACATCATTTTTATATTCATTACGTTAAAAAATGTTTAAACATTTAAATTCATGCAAAAGTGCAATATGCACATGGTCATTTATATTCATTTTATCATAATAAACATGTAAGTGATGTGAACAAGTCAATAATAATGTACATTTGAACATGTGTATATTGCAATGTTTGCATGAAATTAAATATTTTATCATATTGAACATGTTCATTTGATATGGTACTCTGGTACCCTAGTATAATATGGTACCCATTGATTTTGAATCTATGTATGTATTTTTAAAAGGGGGGGGGGGGGGGGGGTTTCAAATGAGAACCTAATTTTGTGGGGACCGGGGAACCAATTTAAATTTCATTCAAGTGTTTTTTATTTTTATTCAATTTAAACTTTTATTGTTATTTAAAAAAAACATATTTATTGTTTGCATAAAACACGAATGTTGCTTGTGCATAAACTTCGTTTTTATGCACAAACTTTTGTGCATAAAAACGAAAGTTTATGCACAAATAAAATCTCATGTGTTATGAATCAACAAAAAGAAGTTTTTTCTAAAAGTATCAATGAATGTCTAAATTTGTTAAAGATAAAAAATTTGAATGGAAATGTAAACTTATAAAATGGTTCACGGGTTCCCTATTTAAGAAATTTGCCATGGAACACTTGTATATAAAATATGGAAAGGTTCAAATGAGAACCTAACTTTTGTGGGAAAACCGTCGGGGAACCAATTTATAATATTGTTTTTTCATTCAAATATTATATATTTCTAATTAATTAAACCTATAAGGTTATATAGAAAAAAAAAAACCATTTTTTTCTGTTGAAGCATAAACCACAACATATTATTTCTATGTATGCTTTGTCTTTATGCACAAACTTTCGTGCATAAAGATGAAAGTCTATGCACAAATAAAATCTTGTGTTCAATGCGTCAAAAATATGGTTATTTAAAAAATAACAATGAGGGTTTAAATTGATTAAAAAAAAATGAATTTTTAAAATGGTTCCCCATTTAAGAAAGTTTCCCACGAAACCCCCCGCTCTCGCTCTCTCTCTCGCTGTGTGTGTGTGTGTGTGTGTATATATATATATATATATATATATATATATATATATATATATATATATATAAGATACACACACAAGATCATTGCAGAACCTAAATTTAGTGCACAACTGCAGAACCAACTTTAAAATTAAATAACATAAGAATAGTTAATTTTAAAATAAAAAATTAAACCATAAAAGCAAGAATTTTATACTCTTTAAAACGTAATTGATGATTTTTTATTTTTTCAATATTTTTTTGAATATTTACCACTGAATATTCGACATTGAATCGTCTGAATTTTATATATTTCAACATCGAATAAACTTTATAATTTTGAACATTCAACATCGAATATATGATTTGACAAATCTGCACCAAATTTAGGTTCTGCAATGATCCAACCCTATATATATATATATATATATATATATATATATATATATATATATATATATATATATATATATATATATATATATATATATATATATATATATATATATATATAGTTAGGAATTCAGAAATAAATTACAAACAGAAACCAAGAACTCACAAAATCAAGAACCCACAAATGTGAATCAAGAAAGAAGAATATTCAAATTCACTAACAAATTGGGTTACATGACTACAACTTGAGTTATTGTCCTCATTAACCCATAGGACTTATTTATACTAAAAACTTCAAGACTAACTCTAATCTAACTATCCGGGAAATACACTAAACCTCCTGAACTATTACAACTAATTCAAGTCACTAACCTGACAAATCTCCACCTTGACTTGAATTTCAAAAACAAAACAAACAAATTCCCAAAAACAAATTTGTGTTACTCAAACCAAATAACAAAGTGACAAAGTCCACCTATTTGGAAACACACTACCAAATTCAAATCCTTCAATATGAGAGCAACGAATATCAAATATCATCTATGCGACCCAAAACACCAATGTGCACCAAAAACCGGAGAACAAATCGATATCCAAAATCAACCGGTTACCAAATGTCACAACGAAACGATAGCCTAAAACAAAATATCCAAACGGCCCGCAACAACGCAAAATCGATGACCCAAAAACAACGCTGGAACCTATCAACGGATCAACAAAATCCGGACCCAAAATCACAACGATCATCAACTAAATACTAATGTGTAATTTCTTCCAAATACCCCAAAAACTAACGGGTAACCAAAACGAATGAGAAACTCCACCAAAACTTGTTACCGGAACAACCAAGATTCAAACACGAAGCCAACAATACTAAGTTTTCAGAACGACAAACAAACGATCGACAACCGAAATCCCAAATCACGGTTTGAACAAACTGTAGCGCCATAACCCAAACGTCGATCACTAAACTAATCGATACAATTCCCCGACATGACGAAACAATTCGAAAACGAACCGTCATAAAAAACAAATCAAAATTCAAACACAACTTGTATCGCCATCTAAATGCCTTCAAAATCAAACAACTCGAAATTTGATCAACACTGACGAAAATCAAAAACCGACTTCGTTGAATCAATGCGAATCCCACAAAACGCAGCTCCAATTCCGATACTAAACCGAACAAACGCAATGAGTCGACACCTAAATTCTTGAATTGTCATTCAAGAAACCCAAAACAACCATTCAGTCTTCAAAACGAATCAAGAAAAACAAAAACCTGAGATAAATACAAATTACCGAAATCCAAACTTGATTCAAGACTAAACCCAAACATCCAAATCAATTTCTTACGACTTGCGAATTCATATTTCAAAACAGTAGCAATGTTCAAGAATTCGTTTTCTTGAAACCCAAAACAGTAACAACGTTCAAGAATTCATTTTCTTGAAACCCAAAATTCAAACGAACCAAGAAAAACAAAACGAGACCAAGACGAATGACCAAAATCTGAACTTGATTTCTTTCAAAGAAATTCAAATACAGCACCACCCAATTGCAAAACCGATTGCCAAGATGACCTCCAAAGTCAAAATCAAATTTCAATTGTCGAATCCACCTTAAACTGAAATCCAACAAAATCAATCGCTAAAATCAAATTGGCCAAGAACGATTGATTTCTTTGAGATCGATTTCAAATTGAGAACCCCATCGCTAACACCTACGGCCAAGAACGACACTTCCAATTTCTTCCAAATTGATGGAGCCGATTACTAACAATTTAACAACAAGACTGATTACAAATACCAATTGGCCAGAATCGATTGCTAATTGCAATCACGTTCCCCAAGAACTGATCGCTAAATTTCAATTCACAGAGTGATGTCTTCCATTGAACGAACACCCATTGACAAAATTGGTCGTGAATTCTGAAATTGACTGCTGAAACCTCCAATTAGCACTGATTGGTTGATTCAAGACTCCATCTTGAATCAGACTCCAAGATTGGCAAAGTCGATTGCCAAGATTGCAATTGGTAACAGCGATTCCAAATTTCAGAGAGCCAAAAATTAACTGCAGAAACGAAGAACGATTGTCAAAGTCTATTTCTAGGCCAAGAACGATTTCCAGAAACAGATTAAGAGGGAAGACCAGAATTTCCAGAAATGAAAAAACAATTTCCAATTCTAGTTTTGGCCAAGAACGATTTCTAGTTTCTATTGCTAAATTCAAATTTCAGAAAGAACAACGACCACAACCTGAATCTCTGATACCACTTGTTAGGAATTCAGAAACAAATTACAAACAGAAACCAAGAACTCACAAAATCAAGAACCCACAAATGTGAATCAAGAAAGAAGAATATTCAAATTCACTAACAAATTGGGTTACATGACTACAACTTGAGTTATTGTCCTCATTAACCCATATGACTTATTTATACTAAAAACTTCAAGACTAACTCTAATCTAACTATTTGGGAAATACACTAAACCCCTTGAACTATTACAACTAATTCAAGTCACTAACCTCGTATATATATATAATACGGATCGCCATTGCACCTCAATATCAAAAGGAACCAAAGCACCATCTAGATGGGCAAAAATTATCAAAAATAAATCAAGGGTATAGTCGTCAATGAGTTGTAATCTAATTAAGGAATGTATATCGAATCAATTTTAGTCAACTGAATGCTTGAATTACAAGATACCATAGGCAATCACGTAATTAAATTTTCTGGCTTGAATTACTCTTCTTCCATTCACGGCACGTAATCTAATCAGATTCAAACAAATCAACAGTGATGTATTGTGTGTGTGTGTGTGTGTGTGTGTGTGTGTGTGTATATATATATATATATGGATGAAAAACAAGAAATGATATCTTTGTAATTTAGACTTTTGATAGTGGAAAATTATGACAAGATGGCAAAGGGCATTTTAGGAAAAAAGAACACTTAGTATAACATGTATTTTATGTCGAATGTCATGTATTATCACACATTCCACATAGAATATCGTTGAAGATCTGAAACAAAAATAAAAATAAAATTTCGTTTACACATTTCATCAAACTCTTGGTATAACATGCATTTTATGTAGAATATAACATATTCTATGTAGAACATCAACACATTCTATATAGAATGTCACATATTCTAAAAGAGTGTCATATATTCTATATAGAATATCGTGGACGATCTAAAACACTAAAATCAACAATAAACTCGTAGATCTGAAGAATATTGAGACAATTAACTAAAAAACGTTTGGATCTAATAGATTTGTCATCTTTTAACTTTCATTGTAACAAAAAAATTTTGGTATAACTTGTATTCTACGTGTATTCTATGCAGAACATCACGCTATCTACATAGAATATCGTAGAACATCTGAAACAGAAAAAATAAAATTGGTTTCGACATTTCATCAAACACTTGGTATGCAACTTTACAGATGACCAAAAACACAAATTTAAACAAAAAAACATTCAAATCTTGTGAATCATATACGGAAACATTTTTAGCAAAATACATCTATGTAACTATTACATTCATTCTAGATCTTAAATCTTACAAAGAATCTTCATTTATTGACCATCCGACTTCCAAATCTTGAGATATATAAAGGAGAGAAGAAAGAGAGCGTTACGACGACGGTTGGCAGTGGTGGTGGCAACGGCCTCGGCGGTGGTTGTTCCAGATCTTGAGGGAGAGTAGGGAGGCTGAAAATTTTTAGGGTTTGGAAATAAAAATGAGAGAGTGAGAGAGGGAGGGAGTGGCTGGATATTTTTTAGGGTTAAAAAGTAGGATAGATAAATTTTTATTTTTTCATAAATACCCTTAGGTTCTCAAGTTCTCATGAATATTTAGGTTCTTAAAAGAACCCTTCTCTCTCTATGTGTATACACACACACATACATACACACACGCACATGAAATTTTTTGTTACGCAACATGAACGTCCTTTTGGTTATTTAAACATATATATTTCTAAATGCAAATGGATTTGCTCATACTCCATAGTCTTAAAAGGTATCGTGTTGGGTATTTATTTGATGCTGCTTCTATTCTGATATAACTGAATTTCTTAAATAGCGATCTTCCTTTTCTCTTTTGGTTTACAGATGGGTTATGACTTTGCTGGGAAAGCTGTTTATTCTGCAGTTTGGGTTGCATCGATCTCATTATTCATGGAGTTGTTGGGTTTCTCTACTCAGAAGTGGGTCACGGCCGGAGGTCTCGGCACTGTATTGCTCACGCTTGCAGGCCGTGAGGTACCCCATTTCTTTTGCAGACTTCTATTTATCACGTATGGTAGTTATTTAATCTTAATGTAATTACCATGTAGATATTTACAAATTTCCTTTCAAGCGTAATGATCCATGCAACACGACCATTTGTACTAAATGAATGGATTCAAACAAAAATCGATGGATATGAAGTTTCTGGTACAGTTGAGGTATATATTTCCATGTTTAATTAGCCAAGTAATAGTCACAAATACCTTACTTTTATATATTGCTTTTCTGCCAGTGATCAAATTCGTATTTTTTGTTGCTTCAGCATGTGGGTTGGTGGTCTCCAACGGTCATAAGAGGTGATGATCGTGAAGCCATTCACATCCCGAATCATAAATTCACAGTGAATGTGGTGAGAAATCTGAGCCAAAAAACTCATTGGCGTATCAAGACTCACATTGCCATCAGTCACCTGGATGTAAACAAAATTAATGTGAGTCTTACTATTAACCTTGTGGAAATGCAGTATTCTCAGATGCAATCAGCCTGTGTTTTGGGTTGTTGGGATCATGTCAACATGTTTTCGTGTCAATATCATATCGACCTATTCATTTACGTGTCAAGTTCGTGTCTATCCATGGGTGGACCCAGTTCGTCCTTTTGGTTTTCAAATTCAGGTTCAGTTTTTTTAATTTGGCTTTCGAAATCAGTGATTGGTTCACAGTTTGATTTGAATTTCTAAAAACATTGAATATTGTTACACAACTCTAATACAATTAAAATAATATATTTGACTAAAATGAAATAATAAACATCCATTGTCCAATACAATTACCAAGTTCAATATTTTCATCTTTGGCCTTTTAATTATTTATTAATATTCTTAATATCTGGTTATTTTAACTTAGTCTAAATATGTCAAATGGGTCGATTTCAAGTAACCTAGATTGATCCTAACGTGACGTGTATTTTCCTTGTCAATTTCATACCGACCCATTTTGACCCATATGGGTTTATGTAAAAAATTGCTGGCGTTATTTTTATTACATGCATACTCTAATTTGGTGCCTTGTATATTGGGAGCAGAATATTGTGGCTGATATGCGCAAAGTTTTGTCCAAAAATCCTCTTGTGGAGCAGCAAAAGCTTCATAGGCGAGTGTTCTTGGACAATGTTGACCGTGAAAATCAGGCTCTTTTGGTAAGTTGCTCTCAACCAAATTGAATTGCTATTTGCTGTGCCTCTTTAAGAAAGATTAAAAAGGTGCTCAAATATGTATACTTTTTTATATCTTCAAGACAAGACGAACCAACGTATATAAAGTTCTTTCGCGCAACTTCCATAGAAGTTACTTCATCAACCACAAGGGTGGTGGCCTAGTGGTAAAGGCTTGGTCTCCATTGGTTAAAATGTTTGGAGGTCATAAGCTCAAATCCTAGGTTGCACATATATATATATATATATATATATATGTGTGTGTGTGTGTGTGTGTGTGTGTGTGTTTGTGTATATATATGTATATGTATGTATATATATATATATATATATATATGTATATATAGGCTTAGGTTATCGTGAAAAGATAAATATATCTTGAGAAGTGTGAAAAATACTATGATTCATTAACTTTTTATATTGGTTCATTAATTTTGTATATTGATTCACTAATATTGTACATTGATTCACTTAATTTTTAATTTGTGATTCATTATTAATAAATTTTAAAACTAATGAATCTATTTAAAAAAGTAATGAATTGTTGATTTATTTAATCCAGAATTTATTATTCATTATTTATATATTCAAAAAATAATGAATCAATATGTAAAAAAATGAATCACAGTGCTTCTCACACTTCTTAGTTCTCAAGATATATATAACTTCTTGATCCTAAATCTATACACACACACACATATGTATGTATATACATATGTATACCATCATGTGGCCCTTAAGGTTCACCAGCGATGACTTTAGGCTACCTGCAAAGCGGGTGGTTGCCCTGGGATTATTCGGCTAAACCGGGTCAAATACCCATGTTAATCAAATAAAATAAAAAGAAATTACTTCGTCTCATCCAAATTGTCACACATCTGTTTGCCAGATTTTCCGGCTAACCCTAATTACTCATGTGGCAATCCAATTCTTAGGGTATCATCTTGTATGCCTTTAAATGAATAATAAAAACTTTTAAATCTTAATCTTCTATTTTATAGAGTTATTACAATAGTGAAAAATGTAAAAGTATAACTTTTGTCCAAATAAAAGATTTTCTGGCTTATTAGAATAGCACTACTTTGGCAATCCTTGGTCCTTGTGGCAACCCAATTCTTATGGTAGCATCTTGTATGCCTTTAAATGAATAATAAAAACTCTTAAATCTTAAACTTCTATTTTATAGAGTTATTACAATAGTGAAAAATGTAAAAGTATAACTTTTGTCTAAATAAAAGATATTCTGGCTTATTAGAATAGCACTACTTTGACAATCCTTGGTTCTTGTTTCATGAGATACATACATGATTACATAATGAGTAAGTATGGTTTCATGATAGCATAATTGTTTACTCAAAACAAGCTTTCATGTATAATAATGTTTCTTTCAAACTTCACACTTCACATATTAAGCATACCAAACTTGTCATAGGTTCCTTAACCTTGGGTCCACAAAAGGCTGTCCAATAAGGTTCGTTTGCAAGACGTCCCTATATCCCAGATATATATGAGATACTTAACATGTATGAAGACGTTATATGTGTATGCTTATATTATGCCTTAAAACATATAAAATGACATAATCATGAAATAAACATGTAAAACATTCTTTCATGCATAAAACACTTATATAGCACATATGTATCTCATTTAAAACACATAACATACTCACCTTGCTTTGCCTTGAGACTTCTATCTTCTTTTTTGCTATCTAAGCTTTTTGGAGTTATAGTTGTGTTTTGAGTTGAGATGGGGAAAAGAAGGAACTCCCTAAGCCCCTATTTATGTATTGCATTATGATACTTGTTCACTTAATTGTCTAGCTTGTAACTTGCTTCTTCATCTTCCTAGCTTTGCTTAGTAATGCCTTTAGGTTTGCCACACTTTTGGATAGCAAGAAAACTCCTTCTCTAGGTTTGATGTGTCATGTAAATTAGGCTTGTTTTGTCATGCTAAGTAGGCTTGCTTTGTCATGGTGATTCTTGCGGTTCAAATTGTATGTTGGTAAGTAGCTTTGTAAGCTACTTGTGTGTTTACTTGTATATTTTCATGGCTAGCATTCATTCCTTATTGCTCTTGTGTTAGTTCTTCAATGTATGTTATAGAAATGCTTAAAACTTTCTTAAGAGAAAACTCAACTTTAAACGTAATAACTTAATATTATTTCAACTTGCATATAAAAATTAGGGCTGTTACAACTCATTCAACTAACCTTGCTGAATTGTCTCACTTAACTCATCAATGTGCAATCTAACTCACTAACGCTTTGTTCTCGGGTCCGTCCGATGGACGGGGAGGGAGAGTGATTTTGGAGAAAGCGGCTATCACCTTCCCTTTGTTTCTCTCCCATTCTTCCCGATTTTGGAAGGAAATATTTTAGGCTTCCTTTCCATCTTTCTCTCCCTTTCTGTCCTAATAAATTGTTGGAGGAGACGACTGTGCTGGTTTCCTCTCCTTTCTCTCGCTTTCTTTTTGTTTACTCTGTAACTATTCATCAAGAACACAACATAACTTATGCAATTAATATTACACAATTCCCAAATAATCTAACTCATTATTGTGCATTCCATATATATAGTTTGAAAGGGATAATAAGGAAGTGCACAATCATGTATAAACAAGGATGGAAAAAGCATATTTCAAAGAGTTAATATTGTAGAAGGGTAACATGGTTTCAAATTTGAGTAAACAGGGAACTCTACTTTTTTCTGTCTTAGTATTTAGGTTCTACAATTTGTCTCATTTAGGTTACGCGTCAACCGCATATAAGTGATGTGACATTAATATGACATAATTAATAGGTATAGTCCTTTCAGTTCCTCACGTGTACTTTCTTTTGTCCCACATTGATTATTCACTTATGTTATTAAAAGATAATAATTATTATAATTTTATAAAATCCCCTAAAATAGGCGAATTTAACTATCTGTAATCTTAATATTTGGAAGTTTGGTCCAAAACTTTTATATTTTCTGACATTTTGAAGTCTATTATTATACATAAAACTAGAGTTTTTCTAATTTAACAATACATGTTAGATAAATTGGCTAATCAAATAATAGGACTGCCTTTTAAAAAAGATAAAGGAACTCGCTTTACTCACTAGGCCTTGGGACCAACGGTTCTGTTCATGCTTCAAATGATTTCGCTAATTATATATACTTCTATGCTAATTGTTAATGTCTGCGAGCTCCTTCTTTCGTGAAAGTGTCCAGCTGCTCGCTGTGATAGCTTGCTTCTTGGGCCCCCGCTCGAATGTTGCCGACTGATCGCTCGCTCTCGTTACAGTAGCTTCCAACAACTTAGGGTGGGTTTGGCACAGAGCTTTTGGGATCTTCAGCTTTTGATTTTGATTTTCGGAAGCTCAAGCTCAAAAACTCCGTTTGCTTGATAGGAGCTTAAACATTTCAAAAAGAGATAATGACTACAAGAGATTTTTAGGATTGCATAAGTGGTTTTTAGAAAAGTATGGTTTTTAATAAGTTGACGTGGATAATGATATAAATTGAAATGAAATTAAAAAGCTAATGTGTAATAGCATGAAAGAATGCCTAACGAGATGGTTACCGCACAATTGTTGTATGAAATCATATATAAATAAATTTTGTACCTCTCCCAAAGTTACCATTTTCACCCTGCCTCGTAGAAACCCAAAGTCACTGTTTCCATAATGCCTCAAATTAAATGCAACATTTCCCCTATTGTCCCATTTACAACTATTAATTATTTCAGATATTTGATTAGTGGTCAAACATTTCCGTAAACATACGTTATTGTCAAAAGTTGCATTTATATCTGACTAGGGGTGTGCAAAACTTTGTAATGATCCGAACAGAAATACAGTTTGTTTTCGGTTTTGATTTTCTTAAGTTTCCAGTTTGGTTTTGTAATTATCATTCTGAAAGTCCAGGAAAAACCGTGAAACTAATGAACTGGAACTGATACCATACAGTTTGGTTCTTGGTTCGAATTTTGTTCAGTTTGGTCCAGTTTGGACTGTTGCACCCCAATTCTGACGGGGTACCCTTGTTTTTGCCTGACAGATTTTGGTTTCTTGTTTCGTGAAAACATCACATTTCGAAGAGTATCTTGGGGTGAAGGTAGTTCTTCGTTATTTGCTCAATTTATTTTTATTTTATATTTTTTGTTTTTAGCATCTAATGTACTATTCAACCTATAAACAGGAAGCTATCTTGTTGGATCTACTCAGAGTAATCAGTCATCACCGGGCTCGTCTTGCCACGCCCATTCGTACTGTTCAGAGAATCTACCGTGATGCCGACATTGATAATGTTCCACTATCTGATATATATAATCACAACAGAGCCGCAGCTAACCGCCCGTTACTACTTATTGAACCGTCTTATAAAATTAACGGAGATGATAAAAGTAAGCCTTCATCTCGACAGGCTAATAACCCTGAAGAGAAAGATGCTAAAGCCGTATCGACATCAGACACCATCTCAGATCCCAATCCAAAACCCACTTCCGAGGTCAAAACCTCCACCGGATTGGTTCGCAACAACCCAGACAAATCAATTGTGAACCCAGAGGGAGAACCATCACCGTCGTCGTCGTCGTCATCGTCATCGTTGCCATCAAGTACTAATATGAAGCAGGAAGGCGAGAAGCCGCTTCCCGCAAGGTCAGCATTGGAAGATAACATTGTCCTAGGTGTAGCTTTAGAAGGTTCGAAACGGATGCTTCCCATCGAGGATGAAATGGGACCTGCATCCTCACCCACCCTTTCTGAGTCTAAGGAACTGGCTAGCTGCATAAATGGGAGTGGTGGCCCGACGTCGAATATCAGCAAAGAACAGAAAGATGATCAGGCTTCTTTGGGCTCAGCCACTACATCAAGCGAACAAGAAAAGAGGTAACATTCAGAAATTGATGTCGTCGCTAGAGAGATGCAACGAGCTGGATTTTAGTAGGCTTGCATCGTTACAATGTATTTACGTATCAAACATCCCACAATTTGTAGATGATTTTGTTGCATTGGCTGCAAAATTATTCATTTGTTTGGTCACCATGGACGTGGGCGTAAAATCGTAAAGAGCTTTGGTAGCCATGATGACAGTCGGGTTGTCCGGTTCGTGTTGATGGGTTCACGTATTAAAATATGTCGATCCATTATTCATTGGATTTTTAAACATGCACTTAGAAACCATAGACATTGAATTGCTAGAGGATGAACCGGTTGGTGGCAGTGGTTGTCTTATCACGAAAAACTTTACTCGAAACCCACAAAGAATAACCCTAGAAATCAAATCACCTAGATCTTGAAACCTCTACTCGAAACCCACAAACCTAAGTCAATAGATATGAAAACTCTACACGAAACCCATAAACAGATCTTAGAACCCGTGAAGGTGTGAACGATGAACCCAAATTGAAGATGCATACGTACACACAAAGCGGTTTGAGACCTACAAACCCAAATCTATCAATAGATATGAAAACTCTACAAGAAACCCACAAAAATATTTTAAAACCCATGAACCATGAAACCCAAATTGAAGACCGGTATGGAAGAATCATGAACCCAAATCGATACAAACACTCAGCAATGAAGAGATGAAATCACTATGGCAGTAGTGGTAGCGGTGTAGCTAATTTTTGAAGACAGAGAAATCAATCGATGGACGATGGTGTTTCGTGTATACGAAACTTGAGCTTAAACTAAGTGATAATTTTAATATTAGCCACCTGAGTGATGAATTCAAATGAAACAAAAGCCTAGGACGGGTAATTTCGAAGAACTTTATAATCCTGTGTGAATATGCTCTTGTGTTTCAGTCAGTCAATTGGTTGATAATCTGAATCCCAATCCTATTCTTGAGCAACAAAGTAACTCTAAAGTTGGAGAACACATTCCTTGTGATGAGGATCCAGTTCAATTCAAAAGAAGCTCGATTAGAGCAAAAGATTGTTGGGATGTTTAAGCAAGATCACTCTCTGCTGCCGGTCTGTCTGAGTTTACACATAATCGCTTAGGCACTGTTTGCACCCCCCCCTCCCCCAAACCCCCGAAGGGGGGCTTCCCTTGCTATCGCTCGCCTTCGCTCTCTTGTTTTGTTGCGTAGCTACACTCCGATCGTGCTCCTCATTTGAGAAACACTCTCTGCTTTGAGTTATAAAGACAAATTCTATTGCTCTTAATCCAACTTTCAGATTGTTGCAAGTGACCAATGAACGTTCCTGATAAACACTCAAAGGCATGAGTGCCGGCAGCCGTCGAAACCAATGGACGGCTTAGCTGCCAAGGAATACAAGAAGGCATTGATTGAACTCAGTACTTCAGGAGTCCACAATGGGACGGGTAAGCCAGAGCTTACTGTGGTGCTTGAGTTCGTTCGGGGTGTGAGTAGTGACCCCCCAAACACGGCAAGCGAACGACATGGCTCCATACCCTCTAACAAGTGAGTATTCCAGATTCCACGTAAACCCTCTTTCGGGATCATATTCAAACGAAGCTTGTGATGGATTCTAAATTGAAACGAGGTAAAGTGGTTTGGTGAAAGTGATAACGAAGATGATGATGATCCTAAAGACAATAAGTTTGATGACTCTTCGTCTGCAGCAACACAAAAAGGTTGCTCTTTCATGGCTTGTAAACCATCTGAATTCTTTAGAGACATGGATCCAATCGAATGGATAAATAAATACAATGAAAAAGTCTTTCGTGGGAAGTGTCATTGATGCAAACAAAGTTTTAGAAGTGGGATTCCATGACGCGTTGTAAATAATTGTGACATTCCTTCTTTTGATAAGACGGTTTAAAATGCTTACCTTTGTGAATAAACCTTTCTCGTGATGATTTAGAAATCCCTTTTCGTTCAACGTCACGGCCTGAATCGGCCGTTTTATGACAAAATTTTCGGCCAAACTGGAGTCTCGGTTTGAAAATTTTTCAAACCAAACTGGCCAAATATAATGTCTTGGCTTAACCGGAGAAACCATAAATATTCGGTTGTTCGGCCGGTTTGATGGTTCCAACCAATACTATTTAATTTACATATTACAAGTTTAGGAAAATACTAAAAATATTTAAATAAAATCGATAATGTAAACACACAAAATGAAAAAAAAACAGATAATTATAAATAAAATACAATCTATCTATGAATATTATTAAAAGAGTAGTAAACTGTCATTTACCATCTTTTAATGATGACAAGTGACATTTTCTACTAATGACAAATTTTAATTTCAAGATTAAATTAAAATTTTTAAATCAAATTATTTTTAAGATAAGATTATGGTTAAATACTTAAATTATACAAACTCACAACAATATTTAAAAGATTTTTTTGATTAATTATTTTAATAAAAATAAGACTAAATAAACTTAAAAGTTATTAATGATTAGCTTTTTCGTTTAAATGATTTATACATAAACCAAATATAATAAGATATATTAAATATCACTAGTATTAAAAGTTTGAATATTAATTTTTAATTTTAAATCTATATAGTTTTAAGAAAACAACTTTATTATAGTTATTCGTATAATAAACGGGTTAATAAACTAGTTTGTTATTAATGTATCGTTAATTGTATAAAATTTATGTGATAAAATGTCTTATTTTTCAGAACTAAAATTTATTATAAAGAATTTATAAACTAAATTTATCGTGTATTTACATTTTATTTAAATGACTTAAATGATTATAAAACAAAAGAATACAAAGTATATTGAGATTATATATATATATATATATATATATATATATATATATATATATATATATATATATATATATATATATATATATATATATATATATATATATATATATATATATAGATTGAGGTTCTATGGGGCACCATATGCATCGGGAACCAAATGGGAACAAAAAATGCATTGCTTGTTTACAAAGGGTGCATTAAGGGCATTTTGGGAATGTTTAATAATATATTGTTAAATTATAAGATTTAATTTAATATTTATCATTTATTTAGAAAACTAAATAAAATATTGGTTGTTTCAAACATGATGCACAACAGCAATGCATCACGACAATGATGAACACATTGAAAACGTTGATGAACACGTTTAAATTTCAGAGATGCATCACGAAATTAACACGTTTAAATGTCGAAATGCATCACGATTTTGGTGATGCATAATGATGGAATAAAGACGAGGATGAATATGGCTGAAATGCATCACGATTTTGGTGATGCATAATGATGGAACAAAGACGATGATGAATATGGTCGAAATGCATCATGTTTGAAATTGAATTGGATGAAGATGCATCGTGTTTGAAGACGAATCCAATAAATTGGATGAAGATGCATCATCTTTGTTTAGATTCGGATAGAATATTTTCTGAATTCAAGCATCTTCCGATTTTGCCCTTCCGTGCGCGAGAATTTATGCACCCGTGCACCCATTTTCAAGTTAATTACCCTTTTGCCACTGCAATCTGAACCATTAAAATTCAAGATCTAACGGTGCATACAGGTTCCCAAAGTACACAATGCATACAGGTGCCCCATAGAACCTGACCCTATATATATATATATATATATATATATATATATATATATATATATATATCATATATTTACATTTTATTTTTATATAAATTCAGCAAATTCAGTCTAAGCGGCAGATATAAAATTACAAACCATCGTCCGGCCAATAACCCAAACCGGCCAACTAAGTTCAGTTTGGCCGATTTGGTTATTTCGACCAAACTCTGGTCACCCCTAGTTCTACATTCTTTAAGAGATCAAACTCATTCCCTTCAAAGTCATGTTGACAGTCTCAATCTCGCTCACAACAATCAAAATACGAAAATATTGCAATAATCTTGAAGTCACATGTCATTGTGGTGAATTGAGGTGCACATTAGCCGGTTACAACATCCGATCCAATTTTTCTTTTGCCAAAAAAAAAAAACCGGTTTTTTAATAGCCAGTTCGGATCTTAACCGGTTTGGGATCCAATAATATGTAACCTATGTAACCGGTTTCACTTTCACTGTGGGTTAACCATTTCTTTTTATCTATTTGATAAGTCTTTCATTTGGGCTTTTATTTTAAATAAAATTTGGGCTTTTTAAATTATTTTATAAATTATACATTATAATATATCATTTACAACTTATAAGTATAAACTTATAACTATAATTTAGATTATAAAACTCCAAACAAATATAGTTTCCAATCAAATATGTGTTATATTATATTTGATTATAAATACATTAAAAGTTTATAATTATAAAATTAATGTATAAAAAATCGGTTTTTTACCGGTTTTTTTTATAACCTGATAATTATCCGGTAAAAGATCAGTCTACCAAAAAAAACCAAATCCGGGTTCAAATAAAATCCAGTCCGATTATTAAAAAAAAGCGGTTTTGATGTAACCGGTTTCGAATCGAAATCGGATAACCAGCTTTTTTATGCACCTCTAGTGGTGAAGTATGACAAAGACGTCCTAATTGTCACAAAAAAATATCATTAGGGTGCAACATACTTTGTTTTTACAACCTAGGGCATCCAACTATTCATCTAAATGATGAAAATAAACTTGGCTAGATAAAAAAAATTTAAAAATCACGAGAAATTACCATAGTGGACCAGTTTTTTCCAAGTTTAATGACATGGCATACGGAAAAAAGGTACATTACATATTTAAAAAAACACAAAAGTTGTCTTTATATGAGATTTGTGTAAATTACAATTATACTCTATATGCCTATTAAATATTAAAGACATTCTATAGATATTAAAAAAGGTATATTCATCTATGAATATGCATAGGAGTACAAGTAGGCAGGATAGTGGATAGTGTAAACAACTTGGTAAAGAGGTGTTTGGCATTGCGTTTTCGAAATACTTTTTATAGAACTTTTGCCTGGAAACGCAGAAATGGAGGAGCAATTCGAAACACCCCCAAACTAATGCAATTCTTCACCATCGAGCCATTTAAGTCCTGGCAACGAATTAATCAAAAACGAGACAAACCTTGCATCGACTGCAGCATTCCCCACAACATCTAGCTGGATCAAATTTAGACCTCCAAAAACTGAATAGGCTTCCCAAAAGTTCACCGGTTTGGCATCACCATTTGCGAATTTTGGATCATAAGCAAGTGTATGTGATAGGGGAGATGAGCATAGATACCGTCGCGAATCTACAGTGTGTGAACCGATCTCGTTGTAGGAGATATCCAGCAGTCTAAGTGCCTTCAAAAATCTCAACGAGTCCAAAGCTGCGAAACTGCTGAGTTTATTGTGACTAAGGTTTAAGCATGAGAGAAGCTGCAAAGTCTCCAATCCTGTGAAGCAATAAAAGAATATTGACTTGAGTAGTTGCTTACTTACTAAATTTAAAGCATTTAAAAACAGAGATGCAACATGAAGCTTCTTCCCGAAGGGGCTGTTGCTGTTTCAATTTGTAATCGTTCATTATTTGTATAAGTATACAAAAGAAACATGCTTATTGATTCAAGTTTTAGCATTGAGCCCATCCACTTATCAATAAGTACTGCAATCTTAGTTACTTATTACTTATGTAAAAGAACACTAAATCTATAATATTATCTATTTCACATTTACATAATAGAATGACTTAAATTGGGTGGGTTGTGTAACTACTCTAAATGGGTCTGGTCGTGTTGCACTACCATTTGTTGTCCATGTTTTATCATATAAATAAATAATCAATGTCTTAAATAGGAATACGTAAAAATCTTACCAAAAATAGCAATTATAACTTTTCTATGTAAAATGATTTAAGAGGTTGTGAACATATGAACATACGTTGAGTGAACTTCAACCATTTGACCAGTTTCAATTTTATCTAAAGTTTTTGAAGATTTACCTGTTTGACCTATTGAGCATATGATATATGAGAAGTAATTTGTACATAACAAAAATCTATCATACACAACAACGATTTGAAGTTTGCAAAACAAAACGAGAAGGCACATTCGACCATTTGGCTATCTTTAGCCGACAAAGTGATTTATGAGGTCGCCGAACAAGAAACGTCAGCAGAACTATGGCTGAAATTGGAGTCTCTATACATGACTAAGTCACTTATGAACAAGTTAATGTTGAAATAACGTTTGTTTTCTTTAAGGATGAAGGAAAGAGCGGTTTTGAAGGATCATCTTGACGAATTGAATTCTATTTCGATGGATTTGAAGAATGTAGACGTCAAGATTGATGATGAAGATGCTGCGCTCATCTTATTGGTTTCATTGCCTCCTTCATACGAGAATTTTGAGAGTTCGTTTGTTGTTGGTCGGGATATGGTGTCTTTGGAAGACGTGAGGTCTAGCCTTCACACCCGTGAGCTTCGTCACAAGGCATAGGGGAATGGTTCGGAAAGTGTGAACCTATTGGTTTGGTTGCGGTGGGTTGTGATAAACTTAATGATTGTTCGAATTGTGATGCTAGCGAGCGTAGAAAAAAGAGTGTGAATCCGAGAGACATGCAACTATTGCAAGGAGGTTGGCAATTGGAAGAAGGATTGTCAGAGGTTGAAGGCAAAGGCTTCAGTTGGGGTTACAAGAGACGATTCGGTATGGGTTTTGGAGGATGATTTGCTGCTGTAAATTGGTATGTGGTATGTTGGGCAACTGTCCGTTTGTAGTTTAGTTTGGTTTTGGGTGGAAATTTCTCATTTGTCATTTGGTTGCCCGTTTGAATCTGGACGGATATGTGTGGGGGCATTTTGGGAGGAATTACACATTGTTCTCGTTGCGACGTTTGGTAACCGATTGATTTTGGATATGAATTTGTTCTCCGGTTTATTGGTTTTTGGTGCACATTAGTGTTTGGGTCGCACAAGTGATATTTGGTATATGTTGCTTCGGGATTGAAGTTTTGGAGTTTGGTTTGGCATTTTGGATTTGAATTTTATAGTGTGTTTCCAAATAGGTGGAGTTTGATACTTTGTCATTTGGTTTGAGAAACAAAAATTTGCTTTCGGGATTTTGTTTCAGGTTTGAAATTCAAGTCAATGTGGAGATTTGTGACATAAGTGACTTGAATTAGTTTAGAGGTGTATTTGTAATTTCTTGATTGTTAGAAGATTAGTTTTAGTTGTAAGTTAGTTTAGACTTAGCCACATTAGTACAAATAAGTCCTATGGGTTAATGAGGACAATAAATCATATTGTAGTCATGTAACCCATCTTTGTAAGTGAAATTGAATTTGTTCTCTTGTATTCGTTTCACGTTTTGGGGTTCGTTCGTTGAGTTTTTTGAATACCTTTTCGATTCTGAAAATCCTAACAAAGAGGCTCTTAATTTAACTTCATTCTACTCTTCCCCTTGTAAAATTAAGATAGGAATTTCACATGTATCAACCTCTTAACTCTGAATGCAAAGAACAATCTAAAGTAAGTGAATTTAGATCTATTTAAAAGGGTCCTAATACAAACAAACGTAGCCTTAGATTCATTTGTTTTTAAGAGGTTGTCTGAAAACCACATCTGAAATTAAAAGGTGACTTTAAGATCTGAAATCTTGAAATTTCAGACTCTTTGTTTCGTAATATGAAATGTCTGAAAAGCTACTTATTTAAATATGATAAACTAATTAATTATATAATTTATTCAATTAATTTATACAAACAAAATTACATTAAAATAACTAAAATATCAAAATAAACAAAAAAATAAAAACCAATGTAGACGAGGAGACTGTGGGTTGAAAAAAAAAAGAAGAAGCATAGAGGTTGTAAAAGAAAGAAGCGTACGGTTTGTTAAAAAAAAGCATATCCGCTTTTTCTTTTTTTTTTTTCCTTCAGACCCAAGTTACCCTCTAAAATTTAAGAGGGATTTTAAGAGGGAACAAACTCTTAACTCTAAAATCAAACATACAATCAAAAATTAATTTAGATCTGAATAGACTTCAGAGCTGTTTTAAGACCCTCTTAATTCAAACAAACAAGGCCTTAGTCATAATGTAGTTAGCAAAATGTGAGATGTGCTAAAGCATGCATACGAGATTTAACAAATACAGATGTTTTACCTTCAATAGAATGTAGTTGGTTGTGGCTGAGATCAAGGCTTTGCACCCACCACAATCGCTCAAAAGATCCAATTCGTGACAATGATAGGGAGTTCAACCTTAAGCACGTATCACCAGTGACAATTGAAGAAGTTGAGACTCTATATTGCCAGCAGTATTTCATCAAAGACTCCATGCTAGAAGTCACCTGCAATATCATAACTATATGAGTGCATACATGTACAAAAGGAACTTCTACTCAAAACAAATTGAACACTAAACTGAAAAAAAAAATGTTATTCCCCTCCCAGAGAAGAAATTATGTGGTGAAAAACAATTATTCACTCGCCTTTCCAAAAAAAAAAAAAAAAAAAAAAAAAAAAAAAAAACAATTATTCACTCTGTTCCAAAATAAACGTCCACTCTAAGAAAACACATAGTTCTAGGAATCCAGATTCAACTTTTTATCAACTAAATGCCATTTTTACCCTTGGATTATGAATTTAGATATCAATTCTCTTGTAGGAAGTTAAATTCTATGGGCCTCATAGTTAGGTATATACTTGTACACTAATTTTAGAACAAACCAACATAAAAATGTGGACATCTACTTTGGGGTGGAGGGAGTACCTGTTTTAAAAAAATCAAGCTGTACTCATCTTTGTAGTATTGGTAATGTGGGGGGTCTAACTTCATCAACTCAGAGTATAGCCGTAAAACTTCTTCCACATTAGTCATGCTTCCATCATATGCCATCAATAGTCTCGCAAGTGTAAGCTTTCCAATTTTACTATAATAAATATGAAACAAAATTAAGAAGTATTTATGCTTATTAAGAAGCAAACAGTGAGCAATATGGACTGTGGAGCATGGACTTTCCAGATTCGTAAACAAAAGATCACACGTACCAATCTGCCCAAGTTAACAATTCTCGATAGTTCGCGATTTCATTAGCTATCATCTCTGACTTCCATTTTGGTGATGCTGGTTGTTCGTCGACAATTGTTGAGAACTGAGATTTAATCAAGGCCATGGTATCCGAATTTGTATCAATTGTGCAGAAATTTGTATCTGCCAATGATATCCACTCTAAACTCTGTCCTTCGGTACGTTGCAGATCATGACAGACAGAAACCGTGAATGCAAAAGACCAAGACCGGCTACACGGAACACCACCCAAAGAAATTACGCCTTGAGAATTTTCCAAGCTAATTTTTATTTGATAGGTGTTTGATGAGTTAAGTTTCTCATGTTGAATGCTTAGATGTGTCACCCACACTTGAGCAGAACCAAAATTATTTGTTGAAAGTGGAATCCAAGTAACATTCTTAAAAATGGCATGCTCGATTTGAACGGTAACTGTATGTGAGCTTACAACTTTGACTGGTTCAATAAAATAGAGAATAACAGGAATTGTCACGTTATTAGCATTGGTGAATGCAGGATCTCTTAGTACTTTAACATCGGAACCATGAGCAGGCCAGGAGAAAATTAAATTAGGCATATCAACTTTAACTGTTTGATCCAGAAGCCAGAGATGATAGAACCACCCACTCTGATCATCTGGGTCAGTAAAAACAGCATTTCGTACAAACTCATACTCTTCTGATAAAAAACTCTCCTTTGGAAAATAACCTTCGACCTTTCTCTCAAGCAGATGAGATAAGAGGACACTGCACAAGTACTTGAGTGAGAACTGAGAACATAGAGAAATCACAAACACACACACACAGACAGATATATATATATATATATATATATATATATATATATATATATATATATATATATATAAAGAGAGAGAGAGAGAGAGAGAGTGAGAGAGAAGGTGTATACTTTTTATTAAAATATAAGGTTAATTACAAGAAATAGCAACATGCTTTTATTTTAACCAATTATAACAATCCACTTTCAATTTTTCACAATTGTAACAACCTGCTATAAATTTTACCAATTATAACACTTTACTTTCTATTTTTCCATGGTTATAGCAGCTAGTCAGTTACCTATATGACATACTAAAATGGCGTGGGATATAATTTGGTGAAGTTATCAACGCCATATAATTAACCCGATAAAAACCTATTGTATTCTTCTAGGCGGAAATGATCAACCGATGGTTAATTTTATCATGTGAATAACCTTTGCAAATTATATTTAAGTCATTTTAATATTGTAACATGTCATATAGGTAACCGACATAATCGTAAAAACTTGGAAGTAGATGGCTCATAGTTGTAGCTGGTAAAAAAGTTAATGTAGGTTGTTACAATCATGAAAATTAAAATGTACTCATAACTGGTAAATTTAAAATGCGTTTCTATAATGGTGAATTTTAGCAAAGTATGTTGCTTTTTGTTGCAATTAACAATTAATTATACACAAAATTCAAGTATGATTTCCTTTAAAATATATCTGAGAAGCGATTTTTACTATTATGGCCCTAACAAAATGGAAGTGCCCACTATTGAAGATATGAGAAGTGCTCCAATGTAAAAAAAAAAGTTTCAGAAAGAGAAAATTCAGTTCAAGGATACTCCTACGTGAATCAAATATGTTAGCATGGCAACTCAAGGTTCATATATCATGAGGACAACATAAACCATATCATTATGTCCACAAACAACATTAGATAATTGTGAATTTATGTAAAACCATTAGAGACAACATGTCATATAAAAGCCCTAAGATTTTCCTTTTATCCTACCCTGAGCATAGCCACACACAACCCTTAGTCTTCTGATAATTAGGATACTTCATTAACAAGTAGTGGAGAATTTTTGATGATCAAACATATGTTTTCTTTGATATAATATGTTTGGGTTTATAGTTAAATGGCTAGTATGGAATAAATTGCAGAGAAGCTATACAATTAATTATAAATTAGACTCGTAATATCAATCATCTTTGTGCCTCTAGTATGTACATCATTGCTTCTCATTAAAGTGAGTTGGATCATTTGCTACTATTGCCAAAGTTCTACAACAACTTTTTGGCACCTTTCACAACAGTAAACCACCAGTGTATCTTTTCTTAAGAGTAATTAGAAATATACTCGAATACTTATATGAAACCAACAATCATTAAAGTTATTTGCTATAATGGTAAATAAAAATTGAAGTAATTGGAATTCTCTTTTAGGGGGCGTTTGGTTCGCTGGAATCTGGAGGAATTGGAAGAAAAACGAATCCAATTCCATCAAATTCAAGCGTTTGGTTCACCAACTAAAAGGAATTGGAATCCTTCAACTTTTAAATTTTTCTTTGAATGATGGAAAATATGAGTCCTTCACTAGTGAGATGGAATTAAAAACCTTACAATGTGGGAAAGTGGTTGTTTACAAAAATACCCCTGAAATGTTAATAACCCTAGCTGCTCATTCACGCTTCTTCACATCTGCTCCCTTCCTTCTCCGGCGGCGACTCGGCTTTCTTCTCCGGCGACGACTCGACTTTCTTCTCTGGTGAGTCTTCGTTTCTTTCATATCTCGATCTCTTCTTTTGCATTTCGATTTGCTTTTCCTACTCTTTTTTCGTTCGTTTCTTTCAGATTCATTTGTCTTAAATGATATTGTTGTATACGTAACATTTTAGTCTGTTTTGACGTTACCTGCTCATTCACGCTTCTTCACATCTGCTCCCTTCCTTCTCCAACGGCGACTAGGCTCTGCTTCTCTGGCGACGCTGCTTCCTTCTCCGGCAGCGACTCGGCTTTCTTCTCCGGCGAAGTCATATGATTTGGTTTATTTTTATGTGAAGTCATATAAAAATATGATGTTTAAATACGAATGTATTTGGTTTATGATGTATAATCAATTTTGTGTTTTACTTTTGTTGTTGTATTTCACTGTAATTTGCTGGAACGAATGATTTGGCCAAATTGGGGAACTGTAAATGCAATAAGTATGGTCATATCTGGTAACCTTTTGTCAAATTCCTAGTCATTATTGTAAAGCATATTGTGAAGAAAAGAAGCTTTTATAAGTTTGACAACACATTGAACTTTGAAGAAAAGAAGCCTTTATAAGCATATTGTAATTGATCATTAATAAGTTTCTGATGAAAGGAAGCCTTTATTGTGAAGAAAAGAAGCCTTTATAAGCATATTGTAATTAATCATCAAGAAGGGTAATTCTGTCATTTGACTTTATATAAATCCAATTCTGCCGACAGATTTATGAATCAAACAGAATAAGGAATTGGATTCCATTTCCTTCTCCTGCCAACCAAACATCCGTTGGATTTTAATTCAAATTCCTGACAAATTCCAATTCCTTGATAAACATTTTGCGAACCAAACGCCCCCTTAGTGTATATGGAAGTTTGGATTACAAAGAAATGGCATTGAAGTTATTTGAATTCCTTTAGATTTTGAGGTTGAAGTAATTCATCATTCATAGTCCGTTATAAAGTAGTTTTCATTCCAACATATCCCAACCTACACCATTAGCCGATCCTAAACATCATGATATATCCCTCCCATTAAACACATTAAGAAGTGAAATTCTAATTCTAATTCCTAAAAATTTCCTTCTGCAAGCTTGACGTACCCTAAGGTGGCGTTTGGTTCGCAGAATGTTCCAGAAGGAATTGGAATCTGTTAAGGAAATGGAATCTGACAGGTATTTGAATTGGAATCCGAATCATGTTTGGTTGACTAAAAATGAAATTGGAATCCGACTCCATATTTTGTTTCGTTCATAAACTTGTCAAATAAATTACAATTAAATAAGATCAAATGACAAATATACCCTTTTAGATTTTTCTTTATCATTGTTTTCTTTCTTTATATAGGTGGGTGGGATAACGTGTGTGTAGTATGATGGAATGACAATTTCCTCAATTCATTGGAAAAATTCAACTTTGAACGAATCCAATTCCTTTTAATAGTTGAACCAAACACACGAATTGGCTGCATTTGGATTCCATTCCACTCCAATCCCCTCACATTCCAACTAACAAAAGCCACCTAAGGGTGTGTTTGGGACGGTGGAATGCAAAGAATAGAATAGTTTACGTTTACAAGCTTTTTTAACAAAGATAATGATATATACATAAAGATTGACACAGAAAATGCAGGAGAGAAAAATGAAAAATCCATTCACTTTCCATGTTTTCAATTCTTTCCATTTTGGTTAGAAATTGAGAGAACTGAAATTCATATAAAATCAAATCTCTATTCAATTTCGTTGAGAACTAAATCATCATCACAATGTAAAAAAACTTATAAACTCCATGCTATTCCATTCTCTTGCTTCCATTGTCCCAAACACACCCAATTGTTTAAGACAACAATTGTTGTTGTGAGTTCCTTGGCATCGAAGTGTGGGCTTGAAATGATTATTTACTAGCTAGACCTACCCTAACATATGCATATAAGCACACAAAATGATGGCCAATGTCTCTGTAAACCATAGTGCCAATTGCAAACACACGAGTTCAAAATAGCTCACCTACGATTATGCCAAGCAGAATAATTACTGAAGTTATCATTTATCATATCAGTTGTAAATTGTAGCTCCTTCTCATCTGAAATATTCTTCAATCCTGCTATGAATCTGAAAAGGGCATAACAAATAAGATCCATCTTACATAATACCCGAATATAATGCATTTCCGTATAAAAGGTCTTCACCTCCGGTAGTTCCACGCATGAAAATTACGGGTGTCTTGCTTCTGGAAGATATTTAGAAGCCTCACTTCCCTTTCTGTTGAAGAATTCCCTTTGCATACCACCCATTTTCGGTGATGCCAAGCTCCATAAGACTTGAAATTCTTCCTTAGTGCACCTTCTACCTACATATACAGCCAAAAGCCCAAAATTGATCACACTTGCAATACTCAGTTTGAAGTACTTCACGTGGTGTTTAGATTGATGGATTTTTTAAAGGATTTAGAATCTGTCAGTATTTGGATTTGGAAGCATTTGGAATCGGAAGGATTTGTAAAATTCTGTTTGTTAGCATCTCAAAGGAATTGAAATGCATAAAATAGTATATAACAAAATTGCCCTTATCAATACAACAAAAATTTTCAGACATCAATTCAAATTCAACATTGCCAACACTCTTTTACATCTTTACACAAGATAGATTTATCTTCAACATTTATTAGGTCAAATTGCATCGGCTTTTCACAATCTGCAAACTGCATTGGCACAGATGCTCAGCTACCATATATGTGCAGCCTCCTACTTTAGATTACGACTTATAAAGACAAGCAACAAAACCTGTGGAACAAAATTATAGATCCTACAACTCTTGAAAAGCTACATTTTAAGTACTGATGTCAAACCTGCTATTTTTCATATCACTTTTCTCATGCTCCTCCATTTTCTGTCTTTGTTTCATGGGTCCATATGCACCCCCAAACTAAACCTCAAAACTGAACAAAATGAAAGAAACTAAACAAATAGACCTAGGTATCGTTTGATTTACTGGACTTCAAAGGATTTCACAAGATTTGGATTTCATGAAATTTTATGGTTTAGAGGAATTTAAAATGCTTCAAAATTTTATGGTTTACAGAATTTTGAAGTCTGTTGGTGGGATTTCAAACTACTCCCAACTCTTGCAGGATTTTAAAGTCCTATAAACCACGGATATACACGAAACCCAAATCAGATAAAATCTTTTGAAATCCAGCAAACAAAACGATACCCTAATGACAGTTTTTTTGCAAAATCTAAAACATTGTTCTAATCTAAAGTCCGATCAATTTCTAGGTTAAGACGTACCTCGTTTGACCACCAAGTTAAATCACATCTTTTTCCGAAACTAAGCTTAAAGAAATATTTGAATGAGAAATGTCAACATACAAACTTACGACTCGCAATTCTTCATCAATAATAGATTTGATGTGATCTGAATCTGCCTTTTCAGCCTCCGATTGATTACTGAGATTATGCTCAAATGCCAACTTTCGATAATTCCAAGCCGTCATGAACTCTGGATTAGTCTCAAGAAGCTTAGCATTGAGTTCTAAGGCCTCTTTCGTGTAACTACATCCACAAAATCCAATACACTAATAACACATATCAATTTATGCTTTTTGGATAACAAAAGAATATTACTGAAGAACCACAAACAAGAGACTTTCAGACGGAATTGGTACATCTTGTTATGATGATTTTGGAGAAACTGAGATTGAAGAGATCGAAGCTTTGCAGCCTTAATTTTGAAGCATTTTCGTCTATTGGTGTTGCAGATTTCCTTGGTCTTCCGTGCATGTTTCTCACAGAGAGAGATTGAGAGACGTGTCCTGTAGGTATGAGAGAAAAACCCCCCATTAATAACATATGATACAATACAGGACAATCTTTTGAACGACGTTTATTCGCAGAATGTTTGTCAAGGGATTGGAATCTATTGAAATTTTTGATGGAATGAAATTTGTCAAAATTTAGATATGATGATTTATTTGGTTGACAGGAATGAAATTTAAATTTCATATAAATAAAGATCTCATAAATCAGAAAGATAATCATACTTCCATTTCATATAGATCATAAACATTCCCAGACTAATATATAACATCTTTAATATAAATCAAAAAGATATCATATAACTCACAAAGATAATCATGCTCCTATTTTATATAAATCAGAAACATTCGAATACAAATAAGAAAATGACATTCATATAAGACATCAAGAAATCGTATACGTTTTACATAAACCATCAAGAAATCAACATCCATAAAAACATATCAAAAAGATTCTAATACAAATCAGAACATTTCATAATATACATGAGGATGAGATCGACATAGATGAAAGATTTCAAAAAAATCGACATTCAACATTTCAGAAATTGACATGATATAAACATTAATCATATAAATCAACATTATATAAGCATATCTTCGTCGATAGAGATGAAGAAAACCTCTGTTTTTCTTTATATGAACATTTATATGAACGACGAGGATGAACAGTGATCAACAGCGGAGATACATAACCAACGAGGATGAAGGAGGACCTGCATTTTTTCTAGTGCGTTAGGTACAGATGAATGGAAATATGAAATTGCAGAAATAACAACAGCAAATGGAATTGCAGAGAAAGAGATTTGGTCAGGAGAAACAGAATTGATTCATGTACTTCGTAGAATAGAGAATTCAGCAGAGAAATGTAACAGAGAATCATGTCTCTTGTTTGAATTCGGCAGAAAATGAGAAATACTTATTTAACCCAAACAAAGTACTACAATTTAGCTCAAACCAAAACAAAATACTACAATTTGATTCAAACCAAAACAAAATACTACAATTTGATTCAAACCAAAACAAAGTATTAGAATATGATTCAAACCAAAACAAAGTACTACAATCAGACGAGTTGATCATGTCAATCTTCTCTCTCTGTATCAACCCAATAAATGATTGGCTAACATTTTTCTACGTAACGTTCGTTGTCTCAACAGTGATCTTGTCCCTATATATATCCAAGTAAGACAAGAACTTAACAAGAAGTTCATACAATGTCTATATAAATTAAACAAGTATAAACCTTATTGCTAACAATCTATTTTATAACAGGTATAAACCATATAGTATAACAAGTTTATAAAACATACATGATAAATAATTATAAATTTAGTCATGGAAGCAAATAATGTCAGATTTAGAACAAGTATATCAATCCTTCATCACTATATAGAACAAATATAAAACAAGTATATCAATCTTTCATCGCCATATAGAGCAAGTATATAACAAGTATCAAACACTTTATCAACCAGTTATCAAATCAATTATGAGATTTGACAAACATTTCTAACAAACACTTTATCAACCAATTATCAAATCAAATATGAGATTTATCAAACATTTCTAACAAACACCATATCAAACAATTATCAAATCAAATGTGAGATTTTAACATTCATCAAACAAGTATCAAACACCGTATAAAATCTAAAAGTTTAAAAATTTATTAAACATTTATCACATATGAGATTTTCACAAATACTAACACACTTTATCAAATCTGAACATGTAAGGAAGAAATCGACGGTGTCGAGCTAATAAAACCAAAATCTGATATTTATCAAACACTTTAACATATACAAATCTCAAATCTAATAAAACCAAAATATGATATTTAGAAAGAGATACCTTCGAGATGTCTTGTACAAAAGAAGAAATCAATGGTCTGGAGCTGAGAGAAGGCACTTGAGAAGAGAGAGGGCGACGGCATGGCTTGAGAAGGAGGAGAAGTGGCGGCGTGGTCTGGTGTCGCCTGATAATGAAAGAGACACAGTCGGTGTCGTCTGAGAAGGGAAGGAAAGAGAAGGGCGGCGCTTGGCCTGAGAAAAAGGAAGAGGGTGGTGGCGGTTTTGGAGATGAAAATCGGCTGAAGGAGGTTTTTTTTGTAGGAATTATTTTATTTCTGGCTACTTGAGCCACCCCGTGTACTACACAAACTAATTTTATTGATTAAAATATATTACAAACCGTTACAAATAAGACGAACAAAATATATAAAATGATAGTGGATTTTAATAACTAGGAATGAACAAATTAGGATAAGAATTTTCACGACGGACTCAATTTTAAAACAAATATGACAGACTCAATTTTGCAACAAATATTACAAACTTAACAGAATTCTTATAAATTTATAAAACGATTTGGACTATTAGTATTAACCCTTGAAATGGATTTCCGATAACTCTGCAACAAAATTCCTATAAAATAGACAAATAATTCTCCAAAATAATTTAATTTAATTATTTAATTAATCTTAACACGTTTCCAAAGAAAGCTATGCCAATTGGTGGCTTAGTTAAGTGTAAATAGAATCTATTTACTCTTTCAATAAAATAAATAGATTTGTTAATTTACGAACCTAAACAAACAAGATTTCGACTCCATTTCTCTGTACAAAACGCATCTTTGAGTTTTTTGAGTTGAGCATGAAAGATTTTTCCCTTATTTGTGGAAAGGAATTTTAATTTTTCTTAGCATGCCACTCGATGAAAGGACATTGTGTTATAGAGGTGTGTAAAATAATCGAACTCGAATAACTCTAATGAATCGAATCTTAATCGGGTTAAATGGGTCGAGTTATTCGGTTTTCGGGTTTTTTATTCGGTTTAAGTGGTACCCGAATAAGTAATTCGGTTCGGTTTACTGGTAGAATTCATATTTATTCGGGTACACGAATAACCCGTTTAATATATATTTTCCATTTTTTAGATTTGTTTATAATTAAAATTAAAACTGTTTGTAATTAGAATTGTTTATATATATGTAATATAAATATCTAAATACCCAATTTTAATCCTCAAACAATTTAACCCAATTTACCTAACTCATTTAGCCCGTTTAAATACTTTGTAGAGGATTTCATTTATTATACCAAAATCGAATAATCCGTTTAACCCAAACCAAGTAACCCGATATTCATTTAACCCGAAACCGATTAAGTCGTCTCCTTATTTAGTTCGGGGCTAACTAAACCACACCCTCAAACCAGAATAACTCGATACTGATTTAACCCGCCCAAATAACCACCTATTCTGTATATGTAAGGGAAAAAAATTTAAGGGTGTGTTTGATTGATAAGAGTTAAACTCTTATGTCTTATTAACATTTCTTATTAATAAGAGTTGTTTTTGAAGTTTGATAAGAAACTTTGATAAGAGTGTTTTTTTTGCAAATTCATAAATGACTAATTATGTGCTATTTATTTCTAAACATTCATTTTTCTCTTATCTAAAAATAATGGAAAACCGTTTTATCCTTTAACACCCATTTAAAAAAATTGGTTATTACTAATCTATTTCAACAGTTTTATATGTTTAATCATAATTAGAAAAATAAATCATGTACTTACACACGATACATAACAAAATACATCTATTTTTATAACAAAAATCATCTATTTGGAAGTCGAGTCTACCACTCTGTCAAAAAGAGATGCAACAGGAAGGAGGAATTACACGGATTTGGTGGTATCTCCCTCGATCAACTTCCAAAGTGTTTATGTCTGTGAAGGAACAAATACAATAAATCGGTAGCTAAACAATAAATTCACCGTTATGGTATAGAATGAACATAACTAAATAATGAACAACTTTTATTAAGTAGGCAAACAAAGAGTTCTTACCTATATTATAATATATTATAATAAACATGGTATATTATAATCCAAAAACTAAAGAATTGGGTACTCATGTCTTAGGATGCCATGGAGTATGAGAGTTTAAAAAAGTTATTGAGGTTTACATGATGAACAAGAACCTCTTTGCAGACAAACATGATTGATAACAGTATAACGGTACATAATGGCATTTTTTACTTCTCACTTGTTATTGTTATTGAGGTGGCAAGAAAATATATGATAATTCCAAATTATGAAAAAGTGTATTGACATAAAGTTAGAGGAAAACAAAGAAATGGAAGTTGACAATGGATAGATGGTCTAAAGAAGCAAAAAATATTTCATATATCTTATGAGCGAGCCAAATCAACATTTTTGTTGAAAGCCCACTAATTTAAGAAAGCATCAGAATATTTATATTTGCCCTAACTACAATCAAGAGTATCAATTTACCTAATAACTTAATAAGGTACAAGTTCATTTGTGGGTTATGTAGGATAAGCATGCTATTATCAAAACATTTCATTTAAGCTGAGAGGTAAACACTACAGGTTAGCAAAAAGACTTTGTTATAATTCGAATTCTGGTACATAAAGTTTGGAGGGGAGAGAGAGCAAGTGCAGAATATGGTTGTAGTTGTGGCCAAACAATGTGTCATCCTCTTTCATGAATCCTGAAACCCATCTTGGTTATGATCACTTGTAGCTTTGTGATTCATGAACCAAAAAGATTTCAAAACTCATAACTATTTGTACTTGAAAACATGCTCATTTGACTTTCAATGGTCACATTCAAGCTCTTTTTTCATAAATTAGCAAGCATAATGCACAAAAGGGTTTAGTTGAAGTACAGGCCCGACTTATTCGCATGATCCTAAGCCAAGTAGCCAACCCTTTCCAAGATGCTACAAAGGACATTCATTAACTTAAACTAATAAATTACAAAATATTTGCAATTAAGAACCCCTGACAAATTAAAAGGGATGCCAATTGACCAAACATATTCTATTCTACTTACATCAATTAAATGAATAAATTAAGTAAGACCAAGATCACTCTACTGTACTCGTCCCATGAAAATCTTAACAGTTTACTCGCCATGTTAGATTAAAAAGGATGCCAATTGACCAAACATATTTTATTCTACTTACATCAATTAAATGTATAAATCAATTAAGATCAAGATCACTCTACTGTACTCGTCCCATGAAAATCTTAACAGTTTACTCGTCATGTTAGATTAAAATCAACTTTAACTCCTCAAATAAAGTCACTCTTCATAGATTAGAATCTTTAACATTTCATACACTTTTTGTAAAGCTAAATCGGGGTAGTCGATATGACATCAAGAATCTTAAAGACCATAGCCTTTTCATGTGAGGGATGGAGTAGTTTGAAAATTAGCAATAAATGAATCAGGGTCGGGTCAGAGAGCGTACAATAGGATCAGGGACATCATCTTGTTTGCGCATGACCCACGAGACACCGCTACCCAAACCAACAGCTAGATTTGCAGATTCATGGAGCAAAGTTGGGTTGCTGCTAGTAACAAGTTATAATTGTGGGTATATCTTGAGATTTTTGAACCTAATGTTGGCACCTCTAGATTGGACATGGGTTATCATCAGCCTTGTAGCAGTGGCAGCCTTCACCGCATATTCTAGCTGACTTTTGGCAGGGTTTCACTTTGTAAACTGTCAACGGTTTATTCGATTTAGAGATCTTCTGGGCTCTTTATTTCGCGAGTTACCTAATGATTGATATAAGACATGCATGATAGCAATAATTAGGCAAATCCAGAGCTAATTAATTAATTGTACTTTTTTCCTTTCATCTGCAGGACAAAAAATGTTCTATCTTACTTGGGTTTCCCAAGATTTCGATCCTTCTAAAAAATATGGGGTTTATACTTGATAATAAGGAGTTAATTATTGCAATGATTAAAATTAATTGGGGTAGATAAGAAATGTTTGTTTTGTGCAAGTTGTTTGGCTAAGAGATTCTATACAATTGATGGAAAAGGGGGCTATAATTTAAATTAAAATTACTATACAGTCATTGTGATAGCATGTATTGTCCAAGACTAGTAGCATCATTGTAGAACCAAGTCATAGATATGATCAAACTAGCAATCCAAGCGACTTCAAACCCATGCCAACAAAAAAAACAAATGCCATATATAAAAGCATAATCAAATTGATCAACTCAAACAAGATGTAGAAATATAGCCATGTGCAGAAAGACCTGACTAAATATCCATGTTGTGCTCGAATAAGACACACCCATATTGACCCAATCTTTGAATTTTAACAGGTGTCATTGGAAATACAAAAAACTGACGAAGTGGGTCTAATTTGATTGAATGCCAGCACCAATACATAGAAAGAATTGACAAGAACATCATTTGATTTAAGAAAAGATTGCAGCAAATAAAACAGATTGCAACCATGTTTACAAGACAATCAAACAGATCAGATCAAAGAAACACTAAAACTTAAACAAAATAACCTTTTATGCATAGTTAAAACAATAAATCCTACCAGATAATAGATGGCTTTCGAATTCGATTAAAACGATAGCATGTCATATAAGAGAGCCAAATTGAACAGTGGGTGGTGTTCAATGGTCATCGTCTCGTATACCTGGTGTTTAAACGGTGAGCGGAAGATGTTTTTTTTTCTTTTCTGAATGTGTGAGCATGTCTGCACCAGATGATTTGATAACAATGGCAGAGAGCTAACAGGGTTGATTTGAAACAGAGAAATGGATAGCATTCAACGGAGTTCAAGCAAGCAAACACATTCTATATGAGGTGAGAGAACAAATCAATTTACAAATTAAAGACAATATATAATTCAAATTACCGTATCAGTTTTCATATGATTTCTTTGGGTTAGAATTACCTCTCAAATCGTAACCATGAATCTCAAACACAGACAGACTTTGGTCCCTCAATTTGTAAATCCAGTGTACAATCGGCTTTGACTTTGATTTATGTAAAGGAGGGTCTATTTGTTAATCGATTCTGTAGAGCCGGTGGTCGACGATGCTAGGAGAAGATGACAACGGTGGTCGTCGATGTCAACAGTGATCATCGATGGCTAGGGTTTGTTGAGGGAAATGCTTCGTCTGAGAAATGAGTTGATGAGATTGATCGATCCTTTTCTAGGTGCGAAGAAGAGGCAATCAGATGGCTTTCTTTCTCTCGTCCGATTGGGAACGCGACGAGAGTTTTAAGTAGGTTCTTCTCTCAGTATCAAACACTCTGATGAACCGTTTCTCCCACCCAACAAGAGGTTTGGGCTTGACAAGAGCCCAATAATAGGGTCATCAAACAGGCTGGAACTTTCATTCTTCAATTTAGATATAAAGTCATGACCGCCCGTGTGATGTACCAGACTATTTATTTTGTTATTTAAATCGTATGTAATTATTAGAAACGTGTTTTTATAATGGTCACTGCTATATAAACTCTGGATTAAGAAAAGTGTTAAGTATCATTTTGACCATTTAACTTTCAAATTTGTCTCATTTAGCCATTAAACTATTTTTTGTCCTGATTTAGCCACTAAACTTTAGTTTAGCGTTCTATTTTGGGGAATATGAATAAAACTAATGGCTAAATGGGTACAAAATATGATAGTTTAGTGGCTAAATCGGGACATTCTTCAGTGGTTAAATAGCTAAAAAGAAAGTTTAGTGGCTAAATATATATATAAAAAATAGTTCAATGGCTAAATCGGGATAAAAATTAGTTTAGTGGCTAATTCAAAAAAAATCTAAAAAGTTGTGTAACACCCTACAAACTCGGATAAATGTCACGTCAATACAATACACATGTGGCAATATCTCGATAACTCTATCATGCACGTGACATAGGATAAACCGAAATCACTGATAATTTAAAAATTTTCACTTAAACATCTTTAACACGTAATTTACTCATTTACATCACTAGCAGAGGTACAATCACGATCAGTACTAACATAATCACTAGCAAAAGCAGATGCAGTAATCTTTAGGTAACGGCAAGTCCCTGATCAGCAATCCCAGCTACCGACCCCTTCTCTGATCCCTGAACATGGAAGGCTCGAATACGTAAGATCGAAAGTTCGTGAGTACGCGAGGGTTAGACTCTGCACAGTAAACACGTAACACACATACACATAGCACATACACGCAAAGCAATCTCTACTCTGTCCCTGGAAATCAACACGACTATACAGGAAAGAACACATAGCATGAGATCCACATCCCTACACACAGAATCACTGAGGGGGACCCTTCCCCAGCTAACGACCATGCGCACCTGTGGTTAGCGAAAGCCCTGTAGCACGGGCACAAACTGGCTACAGGCCCTGCCGTGTATACACGCCCCAAGGACTATTAGGGACAGTCAACCCGCGCGATCACTCATCGCGAATCACCGTCCGTATGGAACTCATCACGGACCCCCGGACTGGATCTCATCTCATGCACACATAACATATATGTCGGAATAGAATTATACCTGCCACTCACGTCCTTGTCTCATTCACAATACACAATATACACATGCACGATACCCGAAAAACGACCCCACGGTTTAGAAAAGAACTTGGGTACTCACCTGGTCAATCCACTAATCCCGAATCTCTGACTCGGCTCTGCTCGTTGTTGGTCGGTCCCTGAAATCACACGAAGTCCAAACCGTAACACAAAACCACGAACACGTATCACAAACTCATAACGAACATGAACCCGACTTGGACTCATAAAGAAATCCCAACAAAACCCCGAAAATCCAACCGGAACACGACCCAATAAACAACCCAACAAAACTCCGAGGACTCGATCAAACCCGACCCAAAAATCCCGAACGGAATCTGGCCCTAAAACCCCCGAACCAAGCCCCAACAGCCCCGACTCAAACCCCCGAACCAAGCCCCATACAAACCCTTAAACACTTTACACAATTTTCAGCAACATACATCAGGAATTTAGAAGTTCAATTCATGAATTCTTACCTCAAAAACCTCTAGAACTTTGAAAAGGAAGATGAAGATCAATTCCAGCAATTAATTATCAGATATGGAAGCTTTCTTGTTGCTGATCTCCCTCAAATACACATGCACAACACACACTCTTTAGCTTCTAAAAGAGAAAGGGAAGAGGATAAGTACGTACATATGTTTCTCTATTTTAAGCGATCCCGAACCCGATAACCCGAACCCGATATCACATTTTCACAATTAATATCCACTCAACTCATTTAACTCAACGAACCTAGATATACAATTAATCCACAAAATTAATTACCCGATGACACGTAACTCATAAACCCGACACGTATATATCCACTAATCGGGCTCCCATTGGATCATCACATTAATAATACTTTGAACATCCACTAAAATAATTACACGCAAATATCTTAAAAATGGGATGTTACAAATCCTCCCCTCTTAAAGAGATTCCGTCCTCAGAATCTATCGCAAGCCATTCGCAAATACACATCTCTATGTCAAATCCCCGAAACATTAACTCATAACTCTCGATATAATTATTAACAACTCTGTTAAATTCGCATTTGAACTCTGAATGACATAATCATCACTAATGCACGTCTTCACTTTGACTCTCGAAATATGTTAATTCCCTCAAATCTCTGAGTCAATTAGACAATCCACTAATAGCTCAGTTGAATCCCCTATTCGCCAAGTCTTCTAGTGGCGTCACCTCATAAGCCACTTAATTCGCATATAATCTCAAATAATCATTCTTCACTTCTCATCACGTCTTCTCATGGCTCTATATGATTCATCCACTAACACAGCAGATATTCCGATCCACTCATAGCATCATAAAGACATCTCCCTCGAATCACTAAACACAATATCATAGATATGGATAGCACACACAAGAATTTAAATCCACTATCAATATGATAATCCACTAACACATCACAAACACATTCACAATAGTTACTCACGTAGCTCACATAACTCAACAAGATTAATCCACTTGTTGGGAATTCGTATCGTTTTTCATAAAAACATAAACATTAATCATATTAACGCACAACAGAAGCTTTTAAAATCACGAATTCCGTACACGGATCATCAAGTAAAACATAAGATAAGTAAATATGAAAGCATTAAAATCCGTACCTTTGCATTCGTTGACAAGAATACATGAATGAGATGCTCTCAGTATCCACCGGTGATGACACGATCGAGCGGCGCCAAGTATGCAATCGAACACACGAAGAACGGGAAAAACACACAAATGTGTGTTTGGTACGACACATTTGGAACACCACACACACACACCTTCAAGTGTGTGTGTGCGCCGTCCTGAGAAAAAAACCACAAAACCCCTTTTGTTATGTATGTATATATATTTCTCTATATACAGGCGGCCGTATGTATTTATATATATATTATTAATTAAGAGTTTTAGTTTTAATCAAACTCTAATATAATAATATAATATATATCTTAATAATTATCTTTATTATTTAAACCTTATGTAATTATCACTATAATTATATACCCTTTAAATAATATTAATCTTTTATACATTATCCAATAATATATAAATGACTAGATAATTATTTATAGTTATCTCTTATTTATTTGTATATAATTATCCATCCAATTATCTAATAACAGATGATAATACCAATTCAAATAAATACATCTTCATTTAATATCTAATAATAAATAAAAGACTAGATAACTATTATTTAATTATCATCCTATGACAATTAAATCACTACAATATCCAATATTGCACTTATAGTCCCCGTACTTTGAAATATAATTAATCATCTATTAATTTAATGTCAATGATCATTTCGTGTCATAAACAATATCCAATATTATTTATTTAATAGTTTAATTACATCTACTCAGTTGTGCTCATCGGTGTGACCCTCAAGTGTTTTATGAAATCAGCCATGATGCAGTAGTAATGTCATCTTTACACACCATATACTAACACCACTTAACATAGCACAATACCGAACTCGAAAGCTCTAATCACAATGTTCCTCAATTTAACACATTAACACCACAAACGTACCCCAAACACGACAAGCCCACATAACCCATACACAACCATCCCACACCCCTGTCACTGAATCACATAATCATAGACATAGACCAACAGCCCGCCCCCACAACTGACACACACTCAAAGCAAGCTCAGAAAGACATACCCGAAACCATATCAGTAGCATCTCGAGCTTCCTCTGCAGTCGCGTGAAAGACCCGACCCCGTGCCCTAGTATTGTGACGACTGGATGACGATGGCTCCGGTCTAGCTCCACTAGAACTCACACCCTGCACCGCTGGTCCCGGCTCTGGACAGTCTCGCACTCTGTGCCCCGGCCTCCCACAACGGAAGCACAACAACTCTGGAACAGTACACGTGGCGGCAGCATGCCCCCGCTGACCGCATCGATAACACATAGGCACGCACGGCCCACTATGGCGACGGTGGCATCTAGGGCATTCCCGATCTCCAGCTGAACTGTCTCCCCTATCACCTCCCTCTCGAGGCCTCTGCCCTACACTGCTCTGACTCTTTCCTATATACCGCGAACTCTGCCTCTGACTTTGACTATCTGATCGCTGGCTCCGTCCCAGTCCACTCGACCTCCGTTCCCTGTCCCTGTCTCTATCTCTGTCTCGATCTCGTATGTCTCTCGAATTCTGACGCAAACGTCGCTCCTTGGAGTCGTCTCTGGAATGCCTCCAATCTCTTGAGGACCGCTCGGGAGTCCTCACACTTCGGCGCTGAGTAAATGGCTCCTCTCTCTGCTTGGCTATCTCCCACTCCCTTATGCGGGCCATTTCTAGTGCTTTGGCAAAAGTAGGAGTCTCGTGCAGTCCCACGAACTCTCTGATATCAGATCACAGTCCATTAATAAACGCATCGACCTTTCGCTGCTCGGTGGCGATGTGTCGGGTAGCAAATTGCGAATACTCATTAAATCGATCCACATACTGCTGCACCATCATCTCACCCTGCTGTAGATGAAGGAATCGCCGCTCCATTTCTCGCCTCTCGTCTCTGGGAATATACTGCAGCTCAAACACGGCTCTAAACTGATCCCATGTCATCGCATAAGCTGTAAAAGACGTCATCGCTGACTCAATAGACTTCCACCACTGTGTCGCCCCTCCCCTCAAAAGATAGGTCGCATAACCGATCATATCCCTCGGATCCACATGCACAACTCGAAAAGCGGCCTCCACCTCACGTTCCCATGCCATAGCCATCCCTGGCTCACCCTCACCTCTGAACTGGGGTGGATCTCCAGTCATAAAGTCCTTAAACGACCGACCCCTCCTTGAAGCAGACGACAAAGCACCAGCCCCAGACTCTGTCACTGTCGGCTGAACAACCGGCCTCGGACTCAGACCCAAGCCCTGCTGCCTGTAGAACTCTGTCAATACCTCCAGAAGCTATGACTTGACTCGTTCCCTACTGGCTGGAGAAACAAATTCAGCAGGCTTAGCAGCAGTTTTGGCAGCAGGCTTGGGGCCAACCAGGCTATGCACTAAGAAAGCCAGATTGTCCTTAACCTCTGCAAGCTGGGTAAGGCAGGTCTGAAGAGAGGAGGATTGAGAATCAACAATTGAGGACAGCTTTGTGATATTTTCTCTGTCAGATCCGTGAACAGCAAACTTTGAAGCTATGCAAGATGTAATTCAAGAGAGTCTTGCACATCATCAAGGTTTGCTGACACAGAATTGGACAGAGAGACAATGAGAGAGTTTAAGCTGGCTAATGTAGTAGGAAGGGTAGTAGTGCAAGTGGTGAGAAGAGTGGAAAGCTATTGGGATATGGCTGTCATGGAGGACACAGAGTCCTGTTGGTTTGAAAGGATAGAGGAGAGTGTAGTTGAGATGTTTTGCAGCTGTGCAGTAAGTGCAAGAAGCTGTGAGGACTGATCAGCTTGGGGAGTGGTTGGAAAGGAATTCTTGAACAAATCAAAGAGTCCCTTGAGCTATGCAGACACGGAGTCTGAGATTATTGAGGGTAGAGAAGTCATGGAATTTTCCAAAGAGCCAACTTTGTTGGTCAACAAAGAAAGCTGATCCTTCAAAAGAAGAACTTTGGGGGATGGAGGAGTATGGGTGGACTGTTTGGATTGTGTGGATGGTGAGGAATGAGAATGAGATGAGGATGAGGCAGGTGTTTGAGGATGAGATGGAGAGGGAAGGGTTACTTTTGACAGAAGTTCCATAGCCTGGGCAAAAGTAATATGGCCCAGCTTGGAAGGGTCAATGGATCCCTCAGCAGTGGCTGTAGCTGCTTCATTAGGAGAGGGGGTAGAATATGGTGGCCTTTCAGATGCTGCTTGTGTTGCAGCACCTTCATCAAAGCCTGGGGTGGTTCCCTCAGCAGCACCTTGGTTTAGAGGTGCCTCATCATGGGGAGATGGGATGTGCATTTCAACATCAGCAGTGGTGAAACCTGCTGATGGAATTTGCATTTGAGGTGCAGCCTCACCAGAGGGATGGTCTGTTCCCTGTGGTTCATCAGCTTGGGATGTTGGTCCTTCAGCAGCTGTATCATGGATAGCAGAAGTTGGAGGCTGATCTACTGGATGGTCTAATCCAGCAGGTTTGGCACCTCGTGCAGACTCAGGTTGTGTAGGAGAAGTATGGAGTGGAGACTGTGTGGACTCAATGTGGAGTGGAGTGAACTCTTGTCTTTCAATATTCTCAGCTTGTTGGGAGGCTGGAATAGTTGATGTGGTAGTCTCGATATGTTCAACTGGCTCCTGTTGGGAGGACCCAGAGGGCCTAGGCTGACTCAGGGTAGACTGTTGTTGGAGTGAAACCTGCTCCAAGTGTGCTGAACCTTCTCCAAAAATAGGAGAAGCAGCAGGGTTTGCTTCTTTGTCAACTGACTTCTGCTGAGAGGGGTCAGAGGGGCTAGTTTGGTCTGCTGGTTTCTTTTTGGCCAAGGTTTTGCGTCTGTAGGATTAGAGAGATGAGGTGGAGGATTGATGTTGTGGAGAGGTGATGAGGGGTTCTGTTTGGACTGATGGTGAGACTGGGTCAGAAACAGGTGGGTTGGCCTGTTCCATAGTCTCAGGAGCCACAGAGGCACCGGCCACAAACGCTTCAGGTTCAACATATGAACTAGGGTAAGAAGCCTGCTCCCCCTCAGCCACAGAGGATGATGGGGGCAGACTTGGACTTAGCTGTTTTTGCCTTCTTAATGACAGGCTCAGCTTGAGTCGATTCCAGGACCCTTTTAACAAATTTGGCCCTGGATTTGGATTTTCCCTTGGGAGCAGTCACTGGATCCACCCTCACAGTAGAGGGTCCTTCCACCATACCAAGCAACATCCTCATTGGTGTAGATAGAGGAGGCTCATTTGGAAGTACAGGGGTGTAGACAACTCTATTCCCAATCACTGGGAAAGCAGCAGTACGTAACGTAGGCTGAGAGTTATATAAATGCTCACTACAGACATGCTTGAAAATGAGGCTCAGAAACCGTGGATACCTAACAGCAGCTGGACGTGTTTTCTGCTGCACTAGATTCCTCAAATTCATGAAAATCCACCGAGCCATGTTCATAGTAGTCCCATCTACGAGCTGTAGGACTCTTGGAATCTCACCACGGCTGAGTTGGTCAAAGGAACCAACTTTGCTGCTAAAGCACATCACCACTGAGGCAAATAAGAAGCTGTAAGTATGTGATAAATCCTTCCTGAACAGAGTGGCTCCAATCTTAGGCTCTGCTACACCACAAAAACGTAGCAGATTTCCCATCTGATCATTTTCAGGCTGTGGCTGATCATAAGTTTCAGCCACAGGGAGATGAAGAACTTCCCTGATAAGACCAGTAGTGATCTCAATGGTCTGAGTCCCATTGAGAATGGTTCCCCTTATGACTTTGGTTGCTGGGTCGTAGGCATAGGTGTACCAGAACTCATAGACCATTTCCTGGTACAGGACACCAGGAGTGGCAGTCATGGCGTAATGCAGCGGGTGAACCTTTAGAAACTCCACCATATTCTCGTAACCTTTCCCCACATAGTTTTTGGGAATGGTTAGGTTGGCTATGTAGTTTATGGGTTTCAGTGTTAGCATTGTGGTAACAGACGGATGTTTCTGAACATCTGTACCAACAAATACTGGGAGCAAGGGGTTGTTTTGGTGAGCCATGGTGAGAATAATGAGGATATGAACACAAGACACTTAGTCGATGTTAGGGTTCTTTGGGAGTTATGGTAGCAGTAAGGAAGACGAAGATGAAACAGTAGAGGGGTATTTATAGGGTTTGAATGTGAGTGGGTATGAGAGAGAAAAGTTTGGGCGGTTGATTTAAAAAGTTCTTTAACGGAAAACGGAACGGTTGTCCATGTTAGAACGATTGTCAGACCACTTGAGCCCTTTTTAGTCACTAACACACGTTAACACACATTATCCGCAATAATTGAGTTAAACAAATACAGAAATTAAGTAACTTAATTATGAAGAAAGGTAATTAGAACTGATGGTCTAAGCTGTTGGTCAAACCTGTAATGAGCAGGGTCATCACAAGCAGTTCATTCTTCAAGCTGTTCATTCAACCTGTGCAGCTATGCAAGAACAGGTTGTGTTCAATAGCTGAGCAGGTTACAAGACAATGTCTTGTATGACAGATTGAGGGAGTGAGCAGGTTGGAGGTTTGATCAACAGACCAGGTTTGAGGTGAAAACTGGTATTGTCAAACCTGTTATACACTCAAGTTTTCAAAAATTGGCTAAATGTAGAACATGCATAGCATGTTCTTCCTAAGCTGTTCTGAGAAACTTGAGCAGTGTGAGACATATAATAACTTGGAGCATTTAGGACACTTAGTCACTTTTATTTAACATGCCCAGCTTGCTTACAAGATAATTAAACCTGTTTTCATTAAGAGGCTTGGTGAAAATGTCTAAAGCTGTTAATCTGTGGAAATAAAACTTACCTCCACATTACCTTTCGGGATGTGATCCCTGATGAAGTGATGTCTGACCTCTATATGCTTTGTTCTGGAATAAAATACTGGATTGTTGGATATAGCTATAGCACTTGTATTATCACACAGAATAGGAGTCTTCCTATATACAAGTCCATAGTCTTCAAGCTGATGCTGCATCCACAGAATCTGCCCACAGCAGCTTCCAGTAGCAATATGTCTGCTTCAGTAGTAGAAGTAGAAACTGACATCTGCTTCTTGCTACACCAACTTATCACCTACCACCAAGGAGTTGACACCCACCTATTATGCTTATTCTGTCTAGCCTGCAGCCTGCAAAATCAGAATCTGAATATCCTGTTAGCTCGAGACTTGAGTCTTTGGGATACCAAAGACCCAAACCTGGTGTACCCTTAAGGTATCTGAAGATTCTTTTTACAACAGCTAGATGTGATTCTTTAGGATCAGCTTGAAACCTAGCACATAAACAGGTAGCAAACATAATATCTGGTCTACTAGCAGTTAAGTATAGCAAGCTCCCAATCATGCCTCTATAAGCTGTTACTAAAACAGCTTTGCCACTGACATCTGCATCCAACTTTACATTGGTTGCCATTGGGGTTTTGATAGGAGAACTTTGATCAAATTTAAACTTTTTCAAAAGATCTAAAGTATACTTTCTTTGATTTATGAAAATTCCATTTGAGGTTTGTTTAACCTGTAATTCTAGAAATAAAGTAAGTTCTCCCATCATACTCATTTCATATTTAGATTACATGAGTAGTGAAAAATTCTTGCACAACTGCTCATTAGTAGAACCAAATATTATGTCATCCACATAAATTTGAACAAGCATAATATCAGACTTCACCTTCTTTATGAACAGTGTGATATCCACTTTACCTCTGGAATAACCATTGCTCATAAGGAAATTAGTTAGAGTGTCATACCAGGCTCTAGGGGCTTGTTTTAGACCATAGAGGGCTTTGTCCAACTTATAGACAATACCTGGATGATGTTCATTTTCAAAACCTGGAGGCTGCTTGACATAGACTTCTTCTTGCAGCTTACCATTCAAAAATGCACTCTTCACATCCATTTGAAATACCTTCATGCTCTTATGAGCAGCGTAGGCTAGAAACAAACAAATTGCCTCTAACCTGGCCACAGGAGCAAATGTTTCATCATAGTCAATGCCTTCTTCCTGTCTGTAGCCTTGAGCAACTAGTCTTGCCTTATTTCTAGTGACATGACCTTGCTCATCCATCTTGTTCCTGAAAACCCATTTGGTGCCAATTATTGTTTTTCCTTTAGGAGCAGGGACCACCTTCCATACTTTGTTTCTCTCAAACTGATTGAGTTCTTCTTGCATGGCAGTGATCCAATTGGCATCTTTCAGTGCTTCATCCACTTTCTTAGGCTCCATCAGGGATACAAAGCTAGAAAAATACAAAAGTTTCCTAAGCTGTCCATCTTGTTTGCACCCCTTTGTTGATGTCACCAATTATTTGATCATTTGGGTGACTCCTGATCCACTTAGGATCTTGCCTCAATGTAGATTCTCCTGAGTTATTTGCATCTTCAACAGGCCCTGTTGAGTAGCTCTCAAAATTTTCAGACACACTGATATCTTGAGCCTGTTCACTTGTTGAGCATGACTCTCCATTGTTGAACATATCAGCAGAGGATCCAGGAAAATCAGCATTGATTGGTTCAGAACATGATGTTGTAATTATGTCAGTACACTTATTCACACAGGGTGTATCAACATAGTCATCATCATGCCCATCATGATTAACAGGTTCCACTCTAGATGTAGTGGACGCTTTTGATTCTTTTCCTTCATTGATAGAATGCATAAAATCATTAAAGTTGAATTCTCCTGAAACAGATTCAGGAACAGCTTTGGTGGAGGCATTCCTAGATTCTTCAAAGGTGACATTGATGGATTCATCTATCACCTTTCTCTTGTTGTTGTAAACTCTTTAGGCTTTGGAGATAGCAGAGTATCCAACAAACACACCTTCATCAGCTTTGGGTTCAAACTTTGCCAGATGGTCCCTCTGATTCAGAATGAAGCAGGGGCATCCAAACACATGGAAATAGCTAATGTTTGGCATCCTCCCTTTGATCAACTCATAGGGAGTCTTGTTAAACCTTTTTACCACCAATGATCTATTTTGGGTGAAGCAGAAAGTATTGACAGCTTCAGCTCAGAATGATGAAGGTAAACCTGATGCACACAACGTGGTTCTAGCAGCTTCAATGAGAGTTCTGTTTCTCTTTTCAGCAACTCCATTTTGTTGTGGAGTTTTTACTGCTGAAAAGTTCTGCGAGATCCCTCTTTCTTCACAGAAGTCCTCAAGAGTACTGTTTCTGAATTCAGTACCATGATCACTTCTAAGCTGCTTCACTTGAGCAGAGTTTAGCATTTCCATCTTTTTGATAAATCCAATGATTTCTCTAGTAGCTTTGCTCTTTAGAAATATTACCCATGTAAACCTAGAGAACTCATCAACCATTACTAGAGTGTATCTTCTTCCTCCTAGACTTGAGACACTGACTGGTCCAAACAAGTCCATGTGGATTAAGAAGAGAGGAGTATCAATAGAGAAATTGTGCTTAGATTTAAAAGATGATTTTCTCTGCTTGGCTTTCTCACAAGCTGTGCAGAGTTTATCATTAACAAAGGTTATAGAAGGCAAACCTGTTATCAACTCTTTCTTACAGAGTTTGTTGATATTCTTGAAGTTCAGGTTTGATAGCTTTTTATGCCATAACCAGTTCAGGTCTGCATTGCTTCTTGAGATAAAGCAGGTTTCAGTTGTGGGATCAGCAGATTTCATGTCCACAACATATACACCTTTCTTCCGTTGTGCACACAACACAACTTTGCCTTGGGGATCCAATATGTAACCCAGGTGCTCATCAAAGTTAACCTTGTAGCCAACATCACATAGTTGACTTATGCTTACAAGATTATGTTTCAGCCCAGACACATAGGCTACCCTTTTGAATACAGCAGCACCAGCTTGAAGAGTTCCATATCCTTCGGTGGATCCCTGTACATTGTCACCAAATGTGACCTTTGGCCCTTTTTCAGGCCTAAGATCACTCAGCAGGTGCTTGCAACTTGTCATATATCCTGAGCAGCCACTGTCCAGGTACCAAACCTGGGATGGTTGTTTGTCCTGCAGAGTGTCATGAGAAAATATTAGTTTTTTTTTAGGAAAACTCATCATAGGGATGAGTTATCCTACTTCATCAACATTTGTTGACGGACCAGTGATATTCACACTAATATTTCCTATTTGGATAGTATCATCTTGGATACCATCCTCATTGACTATGTTACTTCCAACACTGCTCGTTTTTGCAATGATGGAACTAGCAGAGTCAACAGGCCTCATGTCCTCAGTTTCAGGACAGTCTTTGGCCATATGTGTCTTCTTCCCACACTTATAACATTTTCTCTTTTTAACATTTTTGGAGAAGAGCCTCCAGAAAGAATTATTTTTGTTGATTCTGTCAGTAGGTTTAGCAAACTTATTACTGTTTTTAGATGAATCAACAGTTTGGGTGGAAGGCACAATGGAAACATCTTTGCCTGTATCTTCTTTCCTCTTTTTGGGAGGACAAATATCAAATACAGGAAGTTTGATTGGCCTTTGACCTTCCACAGGTTTGGGAAACTTATTCCCAAATTTCTCAGTGTAAGGTCACCTACCTACGGATCCGATCTTAACGTGACGCCGTCCAACGAGCGTGGAATACCCGTTAGTGGTTTGACGGATTGATCACTCACATGGAACACGGAGACACACACGATGACAAACGCAAACTAGAACGCCCCGACACGTGATTCTCTCCAAGAACACACAAAAACCCCTCTGCAAGTTCGTAATCGCCCTTAGCCTTAATTCTGCAAAAGTTGTTAATCAAAACTGATTAAACCTTAATTATAGGCTTCTGATTCGAACTTGCTCTGGACAAGTTCGAGAAGGCCCAAGCCCACAAACTTGTCCACCATAAGTTCGAATCTAAGCCTTTGAACTTATTCTAGAACTTGTCTTTGAACTTGTTCTAGAACTTACCTTTGAACTTATGTTTGAACTTACCTTTGAACTTATGTTTGAACTTATTGTAAAACATTAATTACAACCAAGTTCAAACATATATACAATTATCAAACATATATCAAACATATAACAAACATATATCAAACATGTATTAATATGCAATTACGAACATTTGGACTAATACAAAATATCGTCTATACTTAGACTGCTATCGTCACATAGGATGCACTAACAGACTCCCCCTTGACGATAGCTTCTAACTATATATATTTTTTCTAAGTACTATGTGTATACAAACTTCTACCAGCATATAATCCCTGCTCTATGCAAACCCTTACCACCTTCTGGAACTTCCTGCCTTCTGATCTCCAGCCTTTGTGAAAGAAAATCGTCTGATCATGAAGCTTTCTCAGGTCGTCCTTGGATAAGTTAATTAGATGCAGTGGATCATACACTTTCAAAATAGTTTTCTCATCTAGATCCTCCATCACAGCTTCAGCCGTTTCATTATCTACATACCACCACTTCATGTTTTCAAGTACATCCTGTGGCATAGACTTCATCGGCACTCTCTTCAGACATCGGACTGGCTTGTAGACCATTCTAGCCCAAGGCTTGACAGTGTGGGGATCTATTCTCGACTCATCTTCAATTCTTTTGCCTGACCTCGACTTTATTCTTTCAAACTTTCTAGACCTCCCCTCCTTTCTGATGATTTTCGCTATAACTTCAGCGTAGGGGTCGTCTCGCAAGTTGATAAGCTCCTTCCAGGCCAGTTCCTTCACTTTGCATTTGGGCAGTGTATTAAAAACCTTCAAGGTTCTCCTCAAATACTGAATCCCATCTCTTCTTTTAAGCATGAATAGCTGCAGTTCCCTATCAAAGAACCAGCTTAAAATCCCTCCTGAGAGCTTTCCTAGACTTGGCAGCCTCATTCTTTTCTTTACTGCCAGGTCAGTCTTCTTCTCCTCCTTCCTAAACCATAGCTTTAGCATTTCTTCTTTTGTTTGCTCCTTTTCAGCTATATCAGCTTCTGATTCATCCATATACGCTAAATTGAGCTCATCTAGATCTATCACATTCTGATCATTATGTACATACTGTTCGGTGATAGGCTGCTTCGGGATAAATACTTCATCTACATCGTCATCCTCATCTTCAACAACCTCATCATCTGACTTCCAATCCACCACGTCTTCTGGAATAAAGTCCCATTCTTCCAAATCTTCTTGATCAAAACCAAACTCGTCTTCATCATCAAGATCCATCAAGGCTTCAATCAAAACATGTTCAACAATCTTTGAAGCTTCACCTTCACCTCCTTCTCCCATACTTGTCTGACTAGGCTCCCCCTGAATGAGTGCTTGCTGAGCAGTCTTTTGGGAAAGATCTGCTAGCTCACCTTCTCTTTGGGCATCTAGATCATTGCCTTCGTCATCACATCTCCTTATTCTCAACTCGTCTTCCTTGCAGCTACTCTCCCCCTGAGCTCGCAGATCTTTCAATAATTACTCAAGGAGAGTCTTCATCGTTCTCAGCTCCGACTATTGATCAACCACAGTTGTCCTTAATTCGAATTTTCTTGATCAAGTCGAGCATTATGCTGCTGCAGCTCTTTCACTGCTGTTGAAAGTTGATAAATCTGGACTGTTTGGAAGTTCACTTTTCCTTTTAACTCTGTGAACCGCTGATTATCTGTGAACGAAGTCGAAGTTGATGGAATGGAGGCGGATGTTGATGGAGCGGTGGTTGAAGTTGATGGAGCAGCCGGTAACACAGGTTGAGGAGCTGAAGCGAATGGAGCTCCCTGAATAAATCTATGCCTCCTCGCCCTATGCCTAGGAACGAGTGGAGCTTTTTCTTCTTCTTCTTCTTCTTCATGTTTGGATTCTTCAGTCTCTTCATCAATTAGAGCTGATCTGGTTGATGTCCTTCGGTTTACAACTATCCTCGATCCGTATATTCCAATTGTGATATCTGGATCCTCGGCTTCAGAACTAGACTCGGAGGTACTCTCCACATGACCTTCATCTGAAGTCTGTTCCCTAGCAGCTGCGCCTTCTTCTTCTTCATGGACCTCAATGTCCATAAACTCAGCATCAGATGGCTAGTATTCATCTATCTGTCTAAAGATATCCTGAAAATCAGCCGGAGGCTCCAAAATGTCTTGAACTAATTCTGCTGCAATATCTTGCTCGGCAGCAGTTCCTTGAGCCCAAATCTCTTCCAGACTTTGCGCCCTCAGATCGTATTGAGGAGCCGAACTCGATGAGCCGGCAGCTTCTATTGATGGTCCAGCAGCTGTAGTGGCTAGTTGTTGACGAGAGGAGAGTCTAGCAACCGGAGGTCTGCTTGCTGGTGCTCTGCGTCGTTGCTGCTGCTGTTGCTGTGGTTGTTGTTGTTGATGTTGCGGTGGCTGCTGTTGTTGTTTTTGCTGCGGGACTTCACCTATCCAATTATCACCCTCTGGGGCTACAAAATCAGGACCAATAACTGCCCCGAGCAACGGTGCTACTTGAGGCCTGACCTGCTCAGCCCTTCTCGCATTGTGGGTCTGGCAGTCAGCAAAAATTCTCTTATCGATCAAGGCCACACCACCTTGTTTTGGAAGTGGTGGCAAATTTGGCAAAAAGTGGCGAATGATCATCATAGAAAAACGATGGTACATCAAAAATCTTTCCCTGACCGGAGCTGTGATCTGGTGCACAAACTCCCTAAAAAACATCTCAGAAATACTGAATCGCTTGTTGTACACCAAGGCAATTAACGCCGATTACAGTTTAGACACCATTATGTCAAATCCCGCCTTCTTTGGCGCAAAACACACCATTATGACATGTACAAGATAACGTCATTGGCCAATCAATCCACTCTTCACATACGACGCCTTCGTGATGTCTTGGGCATACCCTATTCGCAAAAATGCAGCTTGCCTGATAGGTAGTGGAAAATCTATCGGCCCTGCTTCTTGGTCTTCAGATCCTAACTGTAGGATCTGCCTTAACATATCGGACGAGAAAGCTATTGACTGTCCACTGACTCTTGTTCTTAGAATTGTAGGCGTAACTGAGCAATCTACCTGCAGATGCTCCCAGAACTGTCTTACATACGCCAATGTAATTTCAAGATTGTGGGTCAGTGCATATGACACGCGAGATTGGGTCAGAAATTGTATCATCTGACGGTAAGGTTGTGCTTCTGGCAGTTGGAGATCCACTGCCATAACCATGTTGTGCTTATTATAGAAAGCACACTCACCCATATCTGCACACGAAATCAACAAAACAAATTAGTAATTAAAATTTTAAAATGAAACTTATTTATTTCGAATTTGCATAACTTTGAACTTGCATTAGTTCGAAGTCCAACACCTTCGAACTTAGACAAGTTCGAAATCATTTAAAAATCATTTGAATTTAAATAAATTCAAAATATATGTTCGAACTTGACTGACTTCGAACTTGTAGATATTCTGTCAGGATCTGAAATTAATTATCCAAGACTAACTGATTTGAATTTATCAGAGTATAAATCAATAATCTTGCTTTGAATCAAAGTTTAATTAAGAAGTTTGCGGAATAACACTTAATTATTTTAACAAAAGCTTTTAGAACTCATAACAGATAAACATAAATAAGTAAATCAAAACTGCTTGTATTGCTGACTTCAATGATTACAATCACCTCTGATCTGTTTGATTAGACGAAGAACACACACTGTTTTTTAGGGTTTTACAACCTTAGAGGCTTATGAAAACTCAAACAAAAAGCAATTACAATCTTGAATATGCAGAAAACTCCTATACAATAGAAAGACCTATTCTATGTATTTATATTGCTTCTTGATTTGTTTCCTTGAAGGACTATGACTTCTCTGATAGTAGATATGCTGGAATCTTCGTGTAAATATCTTTTCCTGAATATCAGCACTTTCTGTTTGTAAAACTGTTGAGCAGCTTGAATCCCTTGACAGCTTGAATGTCACACCCTGCTACCCCGGTTGGCAGCGAGGCGTGACGAGTGCGGAAGCGTGACCATAATCATAATGAACGACCACTATATGAACTTTTTAAAAAATACATCGATATAACCTTAAAAGGTAGAAACGTTTTACATAACCCGTAAATAATAAAGAGTAGTTCGCAAGGTACAGAGATTTGAATACATAATTAAATTATCCAAAATAATGCAAATAAATCTCCGACGGTTTGAAAAAGAATGCGACTCCTTAAGTGCGGAAGCTTGAAAGTGGTTACTTCTGAAGGCATACTTGCCTTAATTACCTGAAAATACATGCTAAAATACGTCAACAAAAATTGTTGGTGAGCTCATAGGTTTACGCGAAAAGACCAGTTGTATGGACATTATCAGATGAGTTGAATTTATAAAATCATAAATTCCGTGTATGTATTACATAAACCATCATGCAACCGAAGCTTAATTAGAATGAGTTTGCCCTGTGCAGTATTCCCATACGTAATACCGTGTGTTGAATATATATGCACTCGCTGTTAGCCGAACCGAGCTAACACGAATGGGGGACATGACTCCCAATAGATCTATCCACAATATACTCGCGCTTACAAATAAATGCAATTAACGGTTCATGATATAAGGGCTGATGGAATCCGAACATGTAATACATATAAGAAATAAACAGTTTTGATGTCCATATGAAAAACAGTGCATGTATTTTCACCCCAATAGATAGTGAAAAATAGGGGCTATGAAGACTCACCGGACTTGTGATGGCAAAACGACGCGCAAAAATGCAAAAGTGCGTTGTTTGATGGGTGATGAAACCAGAGGTGTTTAACCGAGTCCTAAATGATGATAAGGACTTAATATCACTAATATATGATAATATGTATATTTATAGATTTTTATGTCTTAAATCACCCAACATTACAAGTTTAAAAATAAGATTTGCTTAAAACGTCAAGTTTATATATATATAATTTTCCAGCTTTTTCGGAGGTTTTTCGGCCTACTTTGAGGCTGTCTTTGACCAAGCTCCAAAATGTTTTAGACTTTGGTTTTCTAGGACATTAAACTACTATATACAAAGGATTTTTAGAATCAAGAATGGCCATTTTTCGAGTTGTTTAGGTTGGTGAAAAATCTCGTTAAAAACGCTATGTTGGCCATTTTTGAGCTGTCAAACTTTCGGTTTCTCAAATAATTTCTGGAGGTCTTAAACTTCAAAATAAATTATGAAAAATTGCAGATCTATAGTTTAGACATAGATCTAACTTTTGAGACAAGAATCAACTCATTTCGTTGAGTTATGAATTAGTTATGATTTTTCAAAGTCGATACAAATATTCTGCCGAAATTCCGTAGTTTATAAACTTGAAACAACTTATGATTCTTGTTGTTTATTCAAAGACTACTTGTATAAAAGTCATAATAGTTATAAAAACACATATATATCACATGTTTTCATAATATTAACACTTTTATAATGTGTTCATATATTCATAAACACATTTAAAGAAACAACTTAAAAATAAAACTAGAAACTTATAAACTTGAGTTTTTATGAAACTTGTTGTTGTTGGTGATTATATATATTATGCAAGACTTATATAAACATAAATATATGATGAAATAAGTTAGTATTTACTTACTTTGATGTATTTGGAGTATGAAATTGAGAAGAAGTTGGAACTCTTGCAAGATTTGAACCAAGAACACTTGAAGTTCACCAAGAACACTTGAATTTCACCAAGAACACTTGAATGAAAATGTTTGTAGTGTGTGTGTGTGTGGGATCCGGTTTTGAGAGGAGAGAAAGAGATATTTTGGTGTGAAAATAATGAAAAGGAAGCCCTCTATTTATAGGCAAAGTCTTGGTCTTTCAAATGGAGGTGGAGTGTAAGATCATGTTGAAATGAAAGGAGAATGGGGTGTGAAAGATTTGATTATGAAAGGTTATGGAGTTGGGAAATAAAAAATTGAAATCAAATCTTGGGTAGTACTACCCTATGACCAGATTTTTATGGATTATTTTCATGTATTTATATATATTTTTTTTGTATAAAAGTATTTAGAATGTATTCTTGTATTTCCCTTTTCTTGTAAATTCAAAAATACTTTTGAATGCATTGTTTTAATGAATTGTTTTAGTCTTGCATAATTAATGTTAAGTAATTGTATTAGTGTATGATTAGTGTCACTAATCATAATTTAATTATGTACTTAGTTGAATTAATCCCTCATATCGTAAATTGATCGGATTAATTGATTTCCCGATTCATCGCACCGATGAATTTGATTCTAATTGAGTTGAATTTTCTAATAAACCTTGTTAATCACTTGATTAATTTCTAATGACCACTGATTAGGCTATAATTGACTATTAAATACATATTAGGTCATTGTTGCTATCATGGTTTAGTGCCGGATGTTACATTGAACAGAGCAGCTTGAGTTGATTTACTCTGGCAGCTTGAACTTTTACACTAGCAGCTCGAGATTCTTCAACTAACAGCATGAACTTTGTACTTACATAGAAGTTCTACTAACAGCTTGAGAAGTCTAACTAACAGCTTGAACTACTTAGAATATTTCCCAACAATCTCCCCCTAACTTAAATTCTTTACACAAGACTTTAAGTTCTATACAAATAAGGAAATAAACAAGTAAACTGTTATTTACAAACCAAGGCTTTCAAAAACTTACAACTGTGCAAGTTTCTGATTGACAGCCTTCAAAAACTCTTTCTTCATATCTTCTTTATCACAAGATAACTTAACAGATCTCATCTGAAGTAACAGAGCTTTTAGTAGATCTTAGAATTCAAAATTGAAGAACATACCAGATCCATCTGTAAATTTTATTATGTAAGTCTTTGATTTGACAAACAGATCAACTTGCTTGATCTTCATTCCCTTTGCATTTGCATTCTCTATATCTTTCCTTATAGACTCAGGATCAACAATGCTCTTCAGATCTTTGATAGCTTGCTTTACTTGTGGTAGAGCCGATCTTACTTGTGTTACAGACCCAACATTATGCATTCTTGTGAGCTCATCTCTGGTCATCCTTTGAGCCATATGCATGATGCTGTTATACTCTTCTTCTGGACCAGATTCCCTTCTTACTACAAACTGAAATCTTAAGTCAATGTTGTCCATTGGATTAGCATACCAATAATTAATAAGAGGTTTTGTAAAGTCATGCTGGTCTATCAATTTCTCTATATCCATCACCTTTTGCAGTTGATGCACAAAGAACACCCTTTTAACCTGATCCAGCTTTGCTTGTGACATTGACTCTGATTCAGGAATAGAAGCAGCAGCTTGAACAGAAGGAGTAGGGGCACTGGCAGTAGTTTAAACATCACTTGTACCAGCTTGAACTGATTCTTGGGATCTTTGGACTTCTTGGGAGACTTTGGCTTTCTTTCGTTTGTCCATCTCTTTGTCATGGATATCTTGTAGCCTTTCTGTGCTCATGGACTGAGCCATTTTCTTTGGGATACCTGCAGCAAAGGCAAAATTAATTAGAAATCTTCTATGCTCAGCCTTAGAATGCCCTGTTGGCATCTTCCTCTTCCTTTCCCCTTGCTTGACCATAAACCCTCTCAGGTAATCACCTAAGGTTTCATCATCTTCCATTGGGGACTGGGTTTGCTGGTCTAACTCTTGATCTTGTTCTTCTGCTAATTTTCTGGCAATCTCAGCATCAAAGGCAATCTGGGCTTCTCTGGTAGAAAATTTGTGCTTTGGAGACTCAATAAGAATACCCTTGCCCTTATCTTTTGTAGCAGAAGATGTTGCTAGGACTGAACTGGTAGGAGCATGAGTTGTTTCTCTTATTACAACTCCAGTTGGTCTTGTAGAGGCAGCTTGAGTTTCTAGGCTAACAGCTTGAGAAGTTGTTGGGACTGCTAGCCTAGAATCTTGAACTATTGGAGCTGCTTGGACTGATTCTGTTGGAGCTGCTTGGACTGATTCAGTGATTTGGATCTCCTGATTCTCCCCCTTTTTGGAAGCATTGGTTTGGGCAGAAGGACCTACAACCGTTGCCAATTGGGTTCGAATCATGTGCTCTAATTGTATGATTTTAGTTCCACAGAGGGTGAACCCTTTATGAAGATAATCCATTCGTTGATTCTGAGCAGCTTCTGTCTGTCTTAGGGCAGTAAGTTGTGCTTCCTGTGCAACAATGATGGACTTTTGGTATTCCAACATTGCTACAACAGGTTGCAGCTTAGGATCCGTTAATAACATAAGTTGCAGAGTAGCCTCAAGATCAGCAAACGAAGTTGGTGCTTGTGATCTATCACTGGCATGAATTCCAGAAGTGAGAACCTCTGGGCCCCTCTGTTCTTGGTACTGGGGACTTCCAGATGGTGCTTGCACACCTTCTGTTGCCATGGGTGTGGTCTTAGTAATGTTGGCACTGTTCTGTGCCTCTTGTGTAGAAGCAGCAGTAGTGTCAGCCACAGAACCCATATGAACAATCTTTTGTGAGATGTTCACCTCCTGATTGAGGATGAGAGTTTCCTCAATGGGTGCCCTTTGGATATTCTGTGCAGAAGTGTCCTCCTGCACAGGGTTATGTGGCCCTTGTATGAGGACTGAGGAGGAAGGAGCTCCTGGTCCTCTTTTCCTTTTATATAGATATTTGAGTGGGGATGTTGGCTGAACAATAGGAACAAAAGGCATTTGTGTATCATGAGGAGTGGGTTGGGGTCCTGGGGGTGAAGCAGTAGTGTTAGGCTGAGTCTGCTCAGGACCCTCTCCTCTGTTTCTTGGAATGATGTTCATCATTGCAGAAGGCAATGGAACATCTATACTCAAAAAATTGGCACTTGGCTTTAAAAGCCTTTTAATAGAAGATAGTGAGTGCCTATAGGAAACATGTATCCTCTTATGTATATGAAAAGTTGTGCAAGTTTTTGCAATTATCTCTGCCAAAAATCTAGGATACATCAAAAATTTCCCATTCTTTAGGGAATGATGCCTTAACATCCCCTGAAAAATCATATTTGAAAAATTGAACTGTTGGCCTGTTGAAAAGCACACTAAGGCAGTGGCAATATTTGAGGAAAATTCTGACCAACCAGTTCTTTTAGGGCTAATACACTGCTGAAGAATATGCACAAGATATTTCCATTTAGGTGAAAAGTGTGCTTTAAAGAAAGTAAAAGAATCAGCAGGACCCCTATATCCAATATCATGAAGACCAGTATGTGACGCATTAAGGGATAGGTCTGTTATACCTGAGGCATCTTGAAGATGCAGAGAATGTCGAATGGATTCCTCAGTTACTGTGATGGGAGTGCCATCAATTTTGGATATTAGAGAAGGAACTCCATTGATGGTTTGTACAGAAGCACGGTTCCAGAACTGCTCAATATGAGAGATGTATATGGTGGGATTGATATTGAGGGCATGATGGATATAGGAGTGTCTAAGAAAGTCCATCATGTCATGGAACGGTTGAAGGTCAGAGTGCTTTAGAGAGTAGGGTAGGCAGTTGTGTTCCTTGACAAACTCCATGGAAGATGAAACGGAGAGTTTAGGGTTTCAAAGAAGAGTGTGTAAATCGTTCAGAGAGAAAAGAAGGCCGTTGTATGAGATTATGTAACTGGTAGTTACAACTGAACGAAACTGGGACCTTTAAAGGTTTTGAAAAAGGTTGGGTCCCGCACACACATTTAAGAAATTACCAAATTACCCTGCACACTTTGACAGATCAAGTGAAATAACTAACAGTTCGAGAAAATGAACTAGCAGCTTGAGAAAATACTCAAGCTGTTAGTTGGAAATTAAGCATCTTTTAATGAAACAGTGACTCCCCCTTAAATAAGCATATGAATTAGATAATGATGAAAAAAAATTAATCCATGTTTACCATACCAATATTTGATACCAGGAAAGTGAACCTTCCCACATCAAAAGGTTTTGTGAATAGATCAGCTAACTGATCGTCAGTATGAATTTTGGTAACTTGGATTAATTTCTTCTCATTACAGTCCCTTATGAAGTGAAATCTGATGTCTATATGCTTGGTTTTTGGGAATTTCACTGGATTTTGCACAATGCTGATTGCACTTGAATTGTCAATGTAAATAGGAGTGGATAAGAAGTTCATACCATAGTCTCTCAATTGATTTTGAATCCACATTACCTGGGAGCAACATCTTGCAGCTGCTACATATTCTGCTTCAGTGGATGAGGTGGAAACAGTTGTTTGCTTTTTGCATTGCCAAGAGACCAGTCTTGCTCCTAAGTATTGACATCCACAAGTTGTGGATTTTCTGTCAATGTTACATCCTCCATAGTCACTGTCAGAGTAAGCTGTTAATGTAAGAGGAGAATCTTTAGGATACCAGAGGCCTAAATGAGGTTGGCCTTTTAGATATTTAAAGATTCTCTTAACAGCAACTAGATGGGAATCCTTTGGTGAACATTGAAACCTTGCACAGACACAGACAGCAAACATAATATCAGGTCTAGAAGATGTTAGATACATAAGGGATCCTATAAGAGATCTGTATAAATGAATGTCCACATCTATTCCATCTTTGTCTGTATGAAGCTGCTTGTGAGGATCCATAGGAGTACTTGCAGCTTTGGTATATTGGTACCCAAACTTTTCCAGTGTGTCTTTAACATACTTTGATTGACTTATGAAGAGACCAGTGGGCTTCTGCTTGACCTGCAATCCTAGAAAGAAAGTGGGTTCTCCCATTGAACTCATTTGAAACTTTTTGTGCATTAATGCCTCAAACTCTTTGCACAAACAATCATTTGTTGAGCCAAAGATGATGTCATCAACATGGATTTGTACAAGCAGAATCTCAGCTTTGATGGACTTTGTGAAAAGTGTTTTGTCCAGAGTGCCTCTCTTGAACCCATTTTGTAGAAGGTATGATGACAGAGTGTCATACCATGCTCTGGGGGCTTGATGGAGACCATAGAGAGCCTTGTCTAACTTGTAGACTCTGTCTGGATACTTGTAGTCCTCAAAACCAGGAGGCTGACACACATAGACCTCCTCTTCAATTGTCCCATATAGAAAAGCAGACTTTACATCCATTTGATACACTTTAAAACCGTTGAAACTTGCATAGGCCAAAAACAGTCTGATGGCTTCAATTCTTGCCGCTGGAGCAAAGACATCATCATAATCTATGCCTTCTTCTTGAGTGTACCCTTGTGCTACTAGTCTTGCTTTATTCTTGATGACTATCCCTCTCTCATTTTTCTTGTTTCTGAACACCCATCTTGTACCAATTGCTCTCTTTCCTTTAGGAAGATCAACCAGTGTCCAGACATTTTGAATCTTGAATTGTAGCAGCTCTTCCTGCATTGCCTCAATCCAGGATGAATCTTTCAATGCTTCTGATGCCTTTTTAGGTTCTAGCTGAGACATGAAACAGGCATGTTCAAAAGCAGCTAGACTGAATTCAGGAACTGCTTGTTCTGCAGCAGCAGTCTCATTTTGAACCATTTTCCTTGTTTGCACAGGTGTACGTGGATCACCCATTATTTGACTGAGAGGATGATACTTGTGAACTCTGAGTGTAGGCTCTCTTTCTGTCTGAAAAGAGGATCCAAGGTTTGTATCATCTCCATCAGGACCAGTGGATGGTTCAGCTTCTGGAACAACTTGACTTGAATCTGGGACTGTTTCCCTTTGTGTTGGAACTGTTGTCTCAGGACTTGGGAGTGGCACTTCAGTGTCTGGATTTGGATCATGTTGAGCATTCAGAACCCCTGGAGGGTCACATGAAAGAAGTGGTATAAGTGTATACTCATCCCAAGTATTTGAATCTGCAACAGCTTGAGAGTTTGTGCCAACAGCTTGAGAATTTGTATTGACAGCATGAGAATTTGCGTTGACAGCTTCAATCCTGTTTGTATCAGCTTCTGCAGTATACTTAACAAAGCTCAAAGAATTTGTTAGTGAATCTAAATCAAATAACCAATCAGGACCAGTGCCTTTGACATTTGCAGTATTTTCATTAAATTCAACATTTGCACTTTCTTCAATGGTTTTAGACACACTGTTATATACTCTATAGGCTTTGCTTTGAATTGAGTATCCTACAAAGAATCCTTCTTCAGCCTTACTTTCAAACTTCCCTAAGTGAGTCTTAGTGTGAAGAATGGTACATGGACAGCCAAAATACTTGAAAAAGGCTATTAAGGGACTTCTATTATGGAATAACTCATAATGAGTTTTCCCTTTAGATTGAACAACCTGAACCCTATTCAAAACATAACAGGCTGTATTAACAGCTTCTGCCCAGAAAGTCATTGGCAGATTTGAATCAGCTAACATTGTTCTAGAAGCCTCATATAATGTTTTGTTCTTTCTTTCAGCTACATCATTTTGCTGTGGTGTTCTTGGTGCACTATATTGTCTAACAATACCTTTGGACTCACAGAAACTGTTTAGCATATGATTTTTAAATTCAGTCCCATTGTCTGACCTTATCACCTTAACTTTTGAGTTGGATTGGTTTTCTATCTTAAGAATAAATGATTTAACTAGCTCAGCAGTTTCATCTTTAGATCTAAGAAAGTAAACCCAAGTAAATCTGGTGAAATCATCGACAATAACTAAACAATAGGCCCTTTTATTCAAACTCAAAACAGATGTTGGACCAAATAGATCCATATGAATCAACTGAAGAGCAGATGAGATTGAATTTACTTCTTTGGACTTATGAGAAGTTTTGTGTTGCTTGCCCTTAAAACATGCTACACAATGTTCATCACATATGAACTCCTTTTGTGGTAAACCTCTTACCAAATTCCTTTTGACTAAAACATTCATGGACTTGAAGTTCATGTGACACATCCTTCTATGCCAAAGAGCAGACTCATTGGATGATGCTTTGGATATCAAACAGCTTAAAGTACTTGATTTGAATAAAAGTTCTGTGTCTAAACAATATACATTGTCCTTTCTTGGTGTTCTTAGTAAAACAAGATCTTCAGGAATTTTAAAATCCTTTGAAAGGACAATGCACTCAGAATCTGTGAACAGAACAATATTTTGTTTGTCACAGATTTGAGAGACACTCAATAAATTATACTTAAGCTGTTTAACATACAAAACATCATTGAAAATCATGTTGCCTGCATTAACCGTACCTTTACCTGTAACTTTACCTCCTTTGGAGTTACCTCCAAATGCAACAAATCCTCCATCAAAGCCTTTGAAATTTGACAAGCACTCAGAGTTGCCTGTCATGTGCCTAGAGCATCCACTGTCCAAATGCCATCTTGTTTTATGAGGTGACCTGTGGTTGCCCTGCACAAATAAATGCTTAGTTAGTAGAGGAGTAAACCCAAACCAAATTGGTTTTGGGTTGGCCTTGTGCATTGACATAACTAAATACTATTTTTGACTTCTTATATTTAGTGAGATCCACTGATGGAGTCTTTGGAGAGTATTTAGTGATTATATGAGGTATCCAGGTATTTTAATCATCTTTTCTTCTAACAGTCTCAGATGATTCAATAACAGTTCCAAATTTATGCTTAGCAGTTTGACCTGTGTTTGTAGTGCTAACAGCCTTAGAATTTGCACTAACAGGTTCAGCCTTTGACTTAACAGTCTGATCTTTTGAATCAGCAGTTTGATCTGAAGATTTGTCATTGACACACCATATTTGTTTAAAACTTAATTTAGGTTTTGCCAAAACTTGTTTTTGGTGTGTGGACTGTTTTTTATTAACTTTTGAAAGTCTGTGATCAACTGTTTTCTTTGGAACTGATGTAGAAGAAGGTTTGACCTTTGAATTTTTTACATGAGTAGGACTTGACCTTTTATGAATCACAGTCTGTTTTGCAACAGCTGGTTTATAAAAACAATCCTTGGCCAAGTGATTCTTCCTTCCACAGTGAAAACATCTTTTGACTGTTTGAATTGGAGAACCAGTTTTATTTGACAATTTCTGGTTCTTGTTCCTCTGATTTCCCCTTACCCGCTGTTGTTTAGGAAACTTTTGGACACCATGCTTTTGACATGTGCAGACTGGAACATTTTTACCCCTTTTATTATTCTTTGAAGAAGATGCAGTATTACAGTTAGAATGTACAGAAACTTGTGGAGCAGCATTGCATACACTCATCTTCTCTTTTCCTTTCTTAGTGGGGGCTTGGATTTCTATAGGTGCACTCATTGTGTTGTGTTCTTTCTCAACTGCTGTACACTCACAGTCTCTATTGTGAATCTGATCTGCTTTAGATTCAGGACTGTTATCAAGGATAGGATCTATAGTAGTCATAGACTCATCTAATGGTTCATTGACAAGCCTGTCAGCAACTTCACTCATTGGATGGATGTATTTGTTGTTGTATGGAGGTGGAGTAGCTCTGTATCCTATGCCTTCTTTGGGATGAACCTGAGATTTTACCCTATCTTTAAGTTGAACTTCCATTAGGTGTTCTAGCTTTTGATTAGCCAATTTGAAATTACCTAGATCTATATTGACAGATTCTAGTTTCTTATTAGCCTCAAACACCTTTTGTTCAGTCTCTTCTACCTTTTTATTTAGGGATTCTATTTCTTATTTAGCTCTTTTTTCTCCCACTCATGATATGTTCTATCATGTCCCATTTGAATCTCATTCTCCTTATAGTCATTGATCTGTTTTTCAAGATCTTCTATGGCTTGCATGTATTCATATCTCCTTTCTTCCATCTTAGCTAGAGTTTTGCACATGCTCTCATTATGATCTCTGTACTTCTTTACCATATTTTTGCATGATTGAGAGCAGAGTTTAGAATTTACCTCAGATGGTAGTTCAGTGGAGGAGACATTTGATGTTTCTGCCATCAGAGCTTGATTTTGAAACTCTTCCTCTGTCTGATCACTCCAGTCAAACACATTGTCTTCTTGAGACACAAGTGCTTGTGATGATGAAGTCTGATTGGTCTGTGGAATCCTTGATGACTGTTGACCTTGAGATCTACATTCTCTGGCAAAGTGACCAAGTTTGTGACATTTAAAGCACTCAACTTTTGACTTATCAAAAGCTGGTTTTCCCTCTGCTCTGGCTTGAAAGTTTGATCTGCCTGTTCTCTTTAGAAACCTTTTGGCCCTCATGGTTAGCATTGCATGCTGCCATTTTAGGTCCATCTCTTCTATATCATCAGGATGAATTTGTTCTAGATCATCAGCATTTAGAGCAAACAGTCCATCATTGGCAACAAAAGCTTCATAGGGAGCTTCAGTAGAGTTGCCAATCACCACCTGAAAAGGAATCACTACAATTAGATTTTTCAGATGAGAGGAGAGCAGTGTTGTGATTATAAGAAAAAGATTTCTTTTTAGCATCAATCTCAGTTTCAAACACTCTCAGACTGTTGTATAAATCATCCAGTTCTATTTCATCAAGAGTGTCTTTTGTTCTCCATTGAGCAGCATAAACTGTCCACTCTTCTTCAAGAGATCTAAGAAACTTTCTGTTGACCTCATCTTGATCCAGGCTGACTTTTGCACTTTCCAATTCACTTATCAGTTTGTTGAACCTGTCAAAGATTTGAGTGAGATTTTCATTCTTGCCACCAGAAAAGTTTTCATACTGCTGTTTCAAAAGATCCTTTTGATTTCTCTTGGTACTGGCATTACCAGCAAATCTCTTTTCTAAAGCAATCCAAATAGAATGAGCAGTATAAAAGTTTTTGAACTGATGTTGATAAGCATTAGGAATGGCTATTTGTAAAAGTGTAAGAGCTTTCACTTCATTCATTCTAGCCTTTCTTTCAAGTTCAGTTTTTGGAGGAGTTTTGACGGGTTTTCCCTCATCATCAAGTTCTGGATCAACTACAGGAGGAAATTCAACAGCTTCCCATATAGCATAATCAATGAATTGAATATGCTGTTGAATCCTGAGTTTCCACATCTCAAAGTCAGTGGGCTTGAGCATAGGCACTTTGAGTCCTTGCCCAGATCCACTGCTGCTATTATCAAATTCCATTGCAAAAGATTAAAAGTATAAAAGAAAGCTTTCGACTTTGAAAAACAAAGAACGACCTGTGGCTCTGATACCACTTGTCAGGATCTGAAATTAATTATCCAAGACTAACTGATTTGAATTTATCAGAGTATAAATCAATAATCTTGCTTTGAATCAAAGTTTAATTAAGAAGTTTGCGGAATAACACTTAATTATTTTAACAAAAGCTTTTAGAACTCATAACAGATAAACATAAATAAGTAAATCAAAATTGCTTGTATTGCTGACTTCAATGATTACAATCACCTCTAATCTGTTTGATTAGACGAAGAACACAAACTGTTCTTAGGGTTTTACAACCTTAGAGGCTTATGAAAACTTAAACAAAAAGCAATTACAATCTTGAACATGCAGAAAACTCCTATACAATAGAAAGACCTATTCTATGTATTTATATTGCTATTTGATTTGTATCCTTGAAGGACTATGACTTCTCTGATAGTAGATATGTTGGAATCTTCGTGTAAATATCTTTTCCTGAATATCAGCACTTTCTGTTTGTAAAACTGTTGAGCAGCTTGAATCACTTGACAGCTTGAACAGAGCAGCTTGAGTTGATTTACTCTGGCAGCTTGAACTTTTACACTAGCAGCTCGAGATTCTTCAACTAACAGCATGAACTTTGTACTTACATAGAAGTTCTACTAACAGCTTGAGAAGTCTAACTAACAGCTTGAACTACTTAGAATATTTCCCAACATATTCCAACAAGTTCGAACTTTCTGACAAGTTCAAACCTGAAGAACACGTTCGAAGTCGGTCACTTTCAAACTAAAAACCAAGATTTAACCCCATTTAACTTAATCAACAGTATAATCTAATCCTATTGGGTTCTAATCAAAGTTATTTATGATTTATATGAATTTTTATCCGTCAAAACTCGTGATTTTAAACCATCTAGTTTCAACATTCAAAAACATCAAATAAAGTCGATTTTTTGCGTTAATAAAGTCCTAAACTACACATACTTTGTATAATGATGGATACTATACCTAAGTATACGTTTATGTTCGAGAAATGAAAGCAAAACTTCGAGGAATAGTGGGAAATTCGAGATTCGGCAAATTCGAAGACAAGTTCGAGATCGCCGGAGTGACAAGTTCGAGAGTAGAAATTCGAGGGTAGGTGCCTTAAATGAAGTATTGTTGACCTATTTATACCAACTACCTTCGAACTTAGCATAAGTTCGAATTTCCTGACAAATTCGAAGTTAAGTTCGAATTTGTCTGAATTTCGAACTTAAGTGAAAATTTTAAATAAAATCCAACTTTTTCGAGTAACGGAATTTTACAAACTTTGCAAAATCATTCACAGTAGGTTACAGATTTTCACGCAATATTTGTTTACTCAACTAAAAATGCATCATAGTAACTTTGATCTTTTTCCTACTTAGAATAAAATAAAATAAAATAAAATAAAATAAAATAAGATAAAATAAAATAAAATTTGAATCAAAGTTAAAGTTAAACTACTCAAAAATACTTTTAAACTTTACAACCTATACTAACAGATTATTTTTGCGAGAAAGTCAAAGAAGGTTCAATCAGATAGTGATGTCAAACGCACTTTCAATATTACACTTTCACACTTAGGAATTTTTGATTCCTTTGATTGTTTGTCGTGATATACATTCCGAGTCGATTGTCGGTATGATTTTCCCTTTAAAAATTGAACACTTTGGAAATTCCCTTGGCCTTTTTATTTATCGAAAAACTCCCTTACGTGTGCCACGCTTAGATATACTTCTATGATCAAGGCAGACACACAATGATTATAACTTTTTGGTATTGTAAATTTTCTTTAAATGACAAACGTCGGACACAGTGTTGTATTTACATACAACAGAGTGTCTTAGTTTGTCTTAGAGTTCCTTTTAAGTTAACAAGACAACGGTGACAGGTCTATACTTATGTACAACAAAGCGACTTATCTTGCTAACTTGAGTAAAAAAAATGTGACAGGTCTGTAGTTACGTACAACAAAGCGACTTGTTTTGACTCCCTTTTCTTTATCAAAAATTTCTTGTCTTTTCTTTTCTTTAAGATGTATTTGATGTTGCTATACATCCCCCAGAAAATTTGCATAACTCATTTAGAATCATTGTCTGTATGTCTCTAACATAGAAATTAAGACCATTTGGTCATACATATAAGTTAGTTACACATATGACTTTTTCTTGAATATTTTATTAGCGTTTTTGATTTCCTTTGTGTATAATGCCTACCAACATATCAAACAAGAAAATATATATCACTTAGAATTTAAGGTGCATTATGTGTGAAAGCTTAACACTTAGAGATTGTTTCGACTGTTCTAATTTTGTCACTTTGAACCTATGTATCTAAGAGTTAACTCAATTTTCTAATACTCTCTTTTTTTTGAACTTTTTATGGTTTTCTGTCTTTTTTCTTTTGTTTTTCATTTTTTAAGATAAGCTAATAAACTAACCTACTAACTTACTATTAAAGGAAATAAATTCTACTTAACCACTAACTTACTATAAAAGGAAATAAAATATATTAAGGTCAAGTTACTCTGGATTACGCATACCATTTAGTTGAACTAACAACTCAAAGCGTGACTTATCAAAAGCTTTAGTGAATAAATCTGCATTATTATCTTTCATTGCCACTTTTACAAGTTTAATTAAGTTCTTTTCAACACAATCACGTATGAAATGATGTCTTATGTCAGGTTCGACTGATGAACCAGGGTGACCAGCCTGCTCCCCCTCAGCCACTAAGGCTGAGGGAGCAGACTTTGCTGTTTTAGCCTTCTTGGTGACAGGCCCAACGTCACTAGACTTCAAGGCACATTTTGCCTTTTTGGTCCGTGATTTGGATTTTTCAGCGAGAGCAGGAGTTAGATTCACCTCCTGGGTAGAAGGTCCTTCCACTAAACCAAGGGGGTGTTTGATAGCACTTATCAGGCTCTTATCAGAGGTAACCTCTTATTCGGTAAGAGGAAATACTGATAAGTGCGTTTGATATGCAGAAGACATAAGAGTCAAAATTCTCTTATCATGTCTTATCAGGATAAGACTTTGATATGCTTCTTATCACCACTTATCACACCAAAAAAAATACACGTCTCTCCCACCCCACACTTACCTTTACCCCATACCTTACCTCACCCACCCTACCCCTACCCTACCTCACCCACCCTACCCCTACCACTACCCCACCCCACCCTACCCTATCCTCAACCACCTAATCTCACCCTACCCTAACTACCCTTAACTTACTTATACCACCCCATCCCCATCCCCACCCTTAACCCTACCCACCCCACTCCCATACTTAACCTATCCCACTCTACCTCACCCCTACACTAACCCATCAAACCTACCCACCCCACCTCACCCCTCCTTATCCCACCCCACCCTACCCCTATCTTCCCACCCCTACCCCTCAAACCTACGCACCACACCCCTACCCTACCCCTCAAATCTACCCATCCCCACCCACCTTACCCCTCAACCTACCCACTCTACCCATACACCATTACCCTACCCTATTTACCCCACCCCACCCTCAACCTACCCCACCCCTACCCTACCTCTTACCATATTTATTATAACGAGAAATATTCCAACACTTTTTGATAAAATTTATTATTTTTCAATAACATATCTATATAACTTATAAACTTAGGTTATTTGGATGTTAATAAACGTAACCTTATACACTTGATTATAACTTATAAACTTTAATTGCTATTTGATTCTTGAAAGCATGTTGGTTATATGTTCATTGAATGCAATTATGTTACTTGATTATAACTTATAAACTTGAATTGGTTTCTTACTTAAATCTTGTTAATGTTATTTGAATGATAATAAATGTTTACATAGATCACTTTGATTCAATGATATTATTCTTACTTGATATTTGACTTTAATCAATGAAATCTGTTTGGTTTTGGGAATTAATATGTAAAATTAATAAAAATAACAGAATCAGATAATTTATAAAACAAACAGACTTTTTGAATTCTCTTATCAGATCTTAGTATCTTATCAGGACCACCTCTCATCAATCAGAAGTGGAATCAGACATCAGACAATTAACCTCTTATGCAATCAAACAGCACCCAAGTAACCTCCTCATTGGTGTTGCTAGAGGAGGTTCATCAACAGGAATTGGGGTGTAAAATATTCTGTTTTCAATGACAAGAAACACCATAGTTGTCAAGTAAGGTTGTGAGTTGTAGAGTTGCTCACCATAGACATGCTTGAAGATTAGACTTAGAGTATGTGCTTTGTTTTACTGTGTTTAACTAGATTATTAGTTATAGCAATTGTAGACTGATTATCTATCCTAATGGGAGTATGAGTGTAAGTCAAACCGTAATCCCGTAATTGTTGTTGTATCCACAAAACCTGTGAACAGCAACTACCAGCAGCTACATATTCGGCCTCGCACGTTAACACGGCTACCGAAGTCTGTTTCTTGCATTGCCAAGATTCGAGTCTCCCTCCAAGGAATTGACAACCTCCAGTTGTTGACTTCCGGTTTAAGCTGCAACCACCATAATCTGAATCCGTGAATGCTGTGAATTCCAGATCACCATCTGCGTGATACCAAAGTCCCAGCTTCGGTTTTGACTTGAGGTATCTCAGAATCCGCTTCACGGCTTTCATATGCATTTCTTTCGGATTAGCTTGAAACCTGGCATAAATACACACAGCAAACATAATGTCAGGTCTAGACACAGTTAAATACATTAGTGACCCGATCATGGCCCGATATAGAGTCGTATCCACATCAGTATCACTTTCTGTGCCCGGTCCGAGATTGTGATTCACTTGAATCGGAGTACTAAACTGAGCAGTTAGCTTTGTTCCTTCCATCTCGAAGCGCTCCAAAATATCGTAGACATACTTCGTTTGATGGATAAACATGCCCTCCTTCCTCTGTTCAATTTGCAAACCCAGAAAGAAGTTCAACTCTCCCGTAGCACTCATCTCAAACTTTGACTTCATAACCTTCTCAAAATCTTTGCACATCTCTTCGTTTGATGACCCGTAAATGATGTCATCGACGTACACTTGTACCAAGATAAAATCTTCTCCCTTTCTCTTTACGAACAATGTACTATCACTTCTCCATCTTTCAAACCCGTTGTCTAAAAGATGGGTTGACAGCGTACCATGCCCTTGGTGTCTGATGCAAACCATACAGAGCCTTATCAAGTCGATACACTCTGTCGGGATGCTTCGGATCAGTAAACCCAGGCGGTTGTTCGATGTACACCAGTTCCTTCACTTTGCCGTACAGGAATGCACTCTTTACATCCAACTGATATACTTTAAACCCTTGGAAGGACGCAAAGGCCAGAAACAAGCGAATTGCCTCGAGCCTTGCCACTGGTGCAAACACCTCGTTGTAATCAATTCCCTCTTCTTGGTTGAATCCCTTTACCACAAGTCTTGCCTTGTTGCGAGTAACAATACCTCGATCATCTCTCTTGCACTTGAAAACCCATTTGGTTCCTATTGCAACTTCTCCTCGAGGTAGCGGCACTAACTCCCACACTTCAAGCTTTCTGAATTCTGACAGTTCTTCTTGCATCGCTTCAACCCAAGAATTGTCTTTCAGTGCCATTTGCACATTCGGCTCTACTTGTGAGATAAAACAAGAATATAAACATGTGTGATACGCCTCGGAGTCATTAATCATCGACAACAACACTGTGTTGTTATTCAAACTACTCCTAGTTCTCACACCAGTATGCGGAATTCCTATAATGCTCTCAACCGGATGATCCTTGTTTATCCTCGATGTTTCAATCTCATCGACCCTAAGATTATATCCTAAGTTTGATCCAATTTCATCTAACAGGGGAACGACCTCAGACGGTACATTTTTTTTCCTCATGATCACTGTCTTCGGATATAGAAATACTAGTCTGATTCTCGTTTGTAGGTATTTCAGAATCATTCTCTGCTGGAGACCCATCTTCTGTCATTGTAGGATCAGAAGTTGATGGAATGCTCGTCTTTGGAAAACTTTGACCGTCGTCATTCAGACTTAATGACGATAAGTCATTTTCAATTGTACCTGCATTTCCATTCAAAGGAATGTTAAATGAATCAAACAATGAGTCATAATCAAATATCCATTCCGGACCAGTTTGGGGTTCATGTGAATAACTTGTAACATCAATGTTAAACACAATTTCTACCGTACCGTTTATTTTGTTAAAAACCATTTTGTTTGGTAAGTTAGGCACATAACCTAGGATATATCCTTCGTCAGTTTTTTTACCAAACTTAGGTTGATGTTTTGTTTTCAATAAAGTACACGGTACCCCAAACGGTTCGAAGCTAGTTAAATTGGGTGGTATGTTATTCAAAACTTCATAACAGGTTTTGTTCAGTGATTTGACAGTAAGAACCCGGTTTGAAACATGACATGCGGTATTCACTGCCTCCCCCCAAAACATGGTAGGAAGCTTTGAATCCGAGAGCATGGTTCTTGCTGCCTCGATCAAAGTCCTGTTTTTTCATTCTGCCACCCCATTTTGTTGTGGCTCATATGGTGCACTAAATTGATCCACTATGCCTTTGGATAGGCAATATACACCAATTACTGTGTTTTTAAATTCTGTTCCATTATCACTCCTGATACGTTTTACCCTCATCCGGTAGGAGTTTTCGACTTGGTCTAAGAAACCAATCAACTTTCCAGCTGTTTCGTCCTTTGTACCTAAAAAGAAAACCCATGAAAAACGTGAGTAATCATCAGTGATAACTAAACAATACCAACTACCACCTATACTCCTTTTGTTGATAGGTCCGAATAGATCCATATGCAACAAATCGAAAGTGGAAGCTATCGAGTTCTGAGTCTTTGACTTGTGTGATTTCTTGTGTTGTTTGCCTTTCCTACATGGTACACACTTGTCATCGAACTGAAAACTCTTCAGCGGAACACCTTGCACCAGACCATGTTTAGTGATGTAGTTCATTTTCTGTAGGTGCAAGTGTGCCGTGCGTCTGTGCCATAAAATGGATTCTGTCTCTGAAGCTTTGGATAGAATACATATTGGTCCCATCGATGAATCCGATTTATTCATGTCCATCATGTATAAATCATTCTTCCTTGGGGCTCTCATCAGTATCCACTCTTCAGGTACTTTAAATCCCGGTTTCAGCACTAACACCTCAGTATCAGTAAAAATGACTGAGTTCTTCTTATCACAGATTTGAGATACACTAATGAGATTGTGATCAAGCTTATGAAAATGATAAACTTGATCATGTTTGATAGTCCCATTAGTGACCACTCCAGTACCGGTGATATGACCTCCTTTATTCCCAGCAAATGATACAAAACCGTTGTTCCCTCCCTTGAATCTATGAGGAGACTCCTTTCCCCAGTCATGTGCCTAGAGCAACCACTATCGACGAACCACTTGTTGTTTAGACCTGTAGTTATCTCCGGCACATGAAAGAAAAGAAGTTAGTTATCACGGGGAACCCAAGCCATGACTGACTTGGTAATACCATTCTCATCCACATACGTGAACTCCTTCAAATACCTATCTCTCCTTTCAGGTGACTTGGGTGTTTGATTGAGAACCTGTTATGGAGCTGAGTGATTTAAATTCACTCTTGGCCTTTGGGTAGGCATTTGCTGTTGAGCCCTTGAATAGTTCCTATTATATGGCATTTCAGATTGATATCCCTGGGCTCTACCTGGTGTCTGATGTCTTTGAGGAGTGTGAGACCTCACTGGAGTGTAAGTCCTTCTAGGTGTTGTGCTCCTATAAGCTTGTTGAGGTCCTGAGCTAGACTGATTAGGGACTCTATTCGGTGAATTAGTGCTAACCACTTCATTTGGTCTAACTGACACAGGTACTTGTCTAACAGCAGTCATTGGTGTGGCATTCACAGTTTTCTCAGTGTTTTGAGAACCACTTGTGCTAGCTACACTAGGTGATGGTTTATGTTGTTCAGGCTTTCCAACAATAGGTCTAGACTCTGGTTTAGACGGTGTAGAGTCTACCTTCTTATATGGACAGCTAGACGCAACATGTCCCCTCTCATGACATCTAAAGCAAGACATCTTACCAATCGACTTCTTATGAGTGCCCTTTGACTTTGGTGTCTCACTAGTGTCAGTTTCTTTCTTTAACTACCGTGACTATTTCCTCTTTCTGATTATTAACTCCAGGTTTAGCTTCTCCTAGAATTCTGTCACTAGAAGACTGCACAAACTTGACTTTCTTAATCGTAGCGTTATTATTAGTCACCTTAGTTGATTTATCTTTAATATATTCAGATACTATGTCAGCTGCTACCTCTGACTCGACTGGTTTATCAGTTTTATCCTGAGGCCGAGGCACATAGTGAAGAGTTCCTAAACTTTTCTAACTTACTATTTACCTCTGCAACTTTAACTCTTGATTCAGCTAGCTCTACCTCCTTAATCATAAGTCTTAATTTTTCTTTTAGAACTATAGCATCTTGAGCATCTGCTTTCAGCTAATTCCTAAGATCTTCTTTAATACCTAGGAGACTAGCATTATCTGATTTTAACGATTCTATTTGAGCAGTTAGATTGTTATGTGTTTCTAGAACTAAGTTCTATCTATCATTGGAAGTAGTACATAAAACACATAAATTACGGAATGTAGAAAAGTCCAGAATTACCTTTTTGTGATCTGATTCCACGTTAGCCATTTGTGCGGCATACTCCAGAATGGTCTGATTGTCTTACTTCTCCACCAACACAGGACTTGTATCATTCTGTTCAGTGTCCTCTGTTACTTCCTCTGCTCCGTCATCCCCAGTCTCTGTCACTTCAGCCAAGAAGGCTCTAGCGTTCGACTCAGGATGAGAACTCCAATCGTAAGTCCCATCAAGGTGTCTGTCTGATGATACGTTTGTTAACAGACCAGCGACGTTTGCTTGATTACCCGAACTACCAGACTGATATCTTCTCTAAGATTGATTCTGATAGTTTTCAACTTTGGGTCGTTGACATTCTCGTGCAAAATGTTCTAATCCTTGGCAGTTATAACACTTAACCTTGGATTTATCGAACCCAATTTTACTGTTGCCCACATTCAGATTTCTGCCTGTTCGCTTCATGAACCTTTTGACCCTCTGAGTCACCATGGCCAGTTGCCATTGAAGGTCCATTTCTTCCAAATCATCAGGATCCACCTGATCGTAGTCCTCTTCCCATAATGCAGGATCGTTAATTTTACCTTGTACACAATTTCCATATGCTGCAACAAACGAAGCCAAAAGATTCAGATGAGTTTCGGCTGATTGTGCACTCATAGGCATCTTTGTGTACTGTTGAGAAGTAGATGCTGAGTGAGTCGGTTTATCTTCCGGTTTAGAATGCCCTAAGAATGCCCGACTGCTTGTTTCTTCTACTTCTACTGGGATACATGCTTCACCCGAGAAAAAGGCTGTAGCTGTTTTCAGTTCACTTGCAATAGAAGGTTTTGACTTTCCAAAATACATCTATGATCTTGGACTTGATCATATTCCCTATCCTTCTTAAGTATCTGAAAGTTGTAAGCCCTTAGCGTACCAATAACTCCTTCGAGAGTAAGAGTTTCGAATTTTTCTTCATCTTGCTTTATAAGCGCTGTGTACATTTCCCACTTCGCAGGTAAAGCATCAAGAAGTTTCTCTATCTTCTCAACTTCATGATACTCGACATTGTGATTATCCAACTCTGTCAGTAAATGGTAGAATCTCTGTAACGACCCAAATTTTATATAATTAATAATTAATATTTATTGTAACGAAATACGATTCGAGATACTAATTTGTCTCAAACACATAAATAAAAGTGTGTGTGGATAATTATGATATATGCCTTGAATATATAAAAAGGACTTTAAAAGAAATGCTAATAATTCCAAGGTATAAATGGTAAATAGGTAAAAGTTGTGGGTTGGAAAGAAAAAGAAGAAGAAAATCTTCTTCTTTTTGACTTATATTATACGCAGACACACACACTTTATGTGTGTGTGTTCATCTTTTTCAAAAACTCCAAATAGAGAGAAAAGAGAAGAGAAGAAGAAGAAGGAGAAGCCAAAAATCAGCTTTTTGTTGAAAGCTTCGTCGTTTTTGAAAGAGCCAAGAGGTAACCACTCTTGTCTATAAATCTTGCTATTTTATTTTTCTTCTCCTCTCCATCTTCATACGAAGAAGATGAGAAACCCAAATGGGTTTTTATGAATGTTATGGAGAAATCGTTAGATCTAGAGGTATGATAATGAAATATAGTTAGAATCATCATTTAAAACATATTTTTCAAGTTTTATGGATTTTGATGGGTTTTAGCTCAAAAACCCGAAAATGGAGTTTATGAACTCTTGATAATTCAAAAGGAATAAAATGGTGTTTTTGACAGCTTAAAATGTGTTATAAAGGGTATATATATGTTTGGGAATGACCCCAAACCGTTTGTAATAAATATGAAAAGTTTTGGTAGTTTTGACCTTTAAATTCGAAGGGACAAAAGTGCAGACCTGCACCCGAGTTGCCCTGGATTTTGAAAGAAAAATTTCTAAGTTAAAGGATCCGGATGACTTGGGATCCGAATTCGGATGGGGGGTCCGAAATTCGGAGTTCAGACCGTGCCTCAGTTGGAAGGGATCCGAAATTCGGATGGTCCCTGATCCGAATTCGGATGGCTTAAAATTCGGATGTGTAGGTCCGAAATTCGGATGTGCCTAGGACCGAGTTCGGGCCGTACCTCAGACGAGTTGGTCCGAAATTTGGATGGTCCCTGACCCGAACTCGGATGATCCGAAGTCCGGCTGGTGCTGATCCGAATTCGGATGGGAACGTGAGCCCAGTTCCGGCCAGAAATTGTAATTTTAATTAGTCCTTGGGATCGTTTGTCATAATAACTTTTGTCACCAATAGTGAAGAAAATTAGCCCAAAATAATTATGTAGATTGAGGCCGAAATTAATTAGATCTTACGACTAATATATCCGAATCAAAGTTGAGAAATTATAAACGGTGATACTTATAATATAATATTATGAACCAACTTGTAGGGGTTTGACGGGTTAAGTCACGTGGAGACTATCACTCCTACCTTGAAAATTATAACTCGGTTTTGAGGCCGAGAGCGTATTGTGTATCACAGTGAGTTCTAGTATTAACGTATTTGCATGCATAACATGAATTGTATGTTACTGCTTTCGTATCATCATTGTCATTTTCATGCTTTGCCATCACATACATCATAATTATTGTTTATCACTAGATTGATAAGTTGTTGCTCGTTCGCTTGACCTCTCCGCCGAGACGGTAAGCCTGAGTGTGGTAACCCAGCAGAATCATAATGGTAAGCCTGGGTGTGGTAACCATTATTGCCTGTAAAACGATAAGCCTGTGGTGCGGTAATCGTATGGCGTCACTGTAAACTGCATATCGATAAGCCTGTGGTGTGGTAATCGAGCAGTAGATTGTAAACCCATTGTACGGTAAGCTTGTGTACGGTAACCGCAACGTGGTAGCTTATAGCCATTAGTTGGCCTCCAAAATTGTTAGTCGAATTCATGGCATTGCATGGCATCATTCATATATCGCATGGTACTTTAATCTAGAATCTCACTAAACAACTTTGTTGTTTACCCGTTAGTTGTTATTTCCTTTCAGGATCTGTTAAGGGCAAAGGTCCGGTTGGCCCAAGTTGTTAGCTATCGTTTGGAGCCTGGATAGGAGCTCAATATTTTGTGGATGCTTGGGGCGGGAGTAGCAGACTTCCATTTTTGGACTTACTCGAATTAGTTACTGTTATTAATTCGTTTGTAACTAAATTGATAACTTAATCTTGTAACCCAGTTACATTGCTCCGTGATTTCCGACACTCTGTTGTGTCTCATGCAAAGTGTTTGGAATCACGTTGATGATTATTAATTGCAAAAGTTTTAATTTAATCGTATTTCCGCAAGTACTCTGTATAAATTAACGTATAATGGTATCGAAATACTCGTATTAGTTGTATGGGCGTTTCAATTTGGTATCAGAGATGGAGCTCATAGACAGAGTATAGTCGACGATACTCTACTCTGAGCACGGTTTCAGATGCTGTTATTGACCCACCTATGCGGCAGTATCATAACAATTACAATTGACCTTTGGCCTAGGATGGGATAATATTGGGTAGACTTTTAAGATTATGACTTGACGTAAGCATAATTATATATATATACATATGCATACAAATAAATTTCATGTGCACACTTTGGTGTGAAAGAAGTGTTGAACCGACCTGTAACTGTTGGTTGCAGACAATGTCGGATAACCAGTCGAATCGCGTTCTACACCAGGAGGTAGAACATTCAAATGATGGGGGAGGCAGGGATCAGTCTCCAGATTATGAAAATGAATCCAGTTTCCGTACTGGTGGAGGGTCCAGAGAGGACCAAATGATGCAGATGATGGCTCAAATGCTGGAGCAAAATCGCCAGCAGAATGAGCTAATGACCCAACTACTTGCTTCCCAGAACGTTCAAGGAAAGAAAAATAATGCTGAAGGGGAGCAAGCAAGTAACGATAATACGGAAGGCGCTGGAAGTGGAAGTAGGGCAGAAAGGCCCAAGAAAGATAAGGAACGGAAGCACGGCTCCTCTAAGTCAAAAAGGGGAATGTCGTATAAGAACTTCATTGGTTGTCGTCCTCCAGCGTTCAATGGACGAGCAACTACTGTGGAGGCCTTGGACTGGATCAAGGCAATTGAGAAGTTATTCCGAGTCACCGATGTCAATGATGAGAAAAAGGTGCAGTACGCAACTGCACAATTTGTTGGTCCTGCTTTAACTTGGTGGGATTCCGAAGCGGAGATTTTGGGCTTAGACGCCGTGGCTAAGATGACCTGGGAAGAATTCAAAACCAGGTTTGACAAGCATTTCTGTCCGGCTGTTGCGGTACAGAAGATAAAAAGAGACTTCCTGACATTTCAGCAAGGAGAGCTATCAGTGGACGATTATCTGATCGAGTTTAACTCGAAGGCGATGTTCGTAGGGTCAGTGATTGCTGACGAAAAGCAAAAGACTGATTATTTTGTTGAGGGACTGCGGAGTGAGATCCGCGAGATGGTAACGGTTCGCGCAGTTGAATCTTTCGAGAAAGCTGTGGAGTATGCGCGACTCCGAGAATATGAATTGTTCCGTAGGGAACAGGAATTATCAGGATCAAAGAAAGCGAAGGTTGAGTCTTCGTCGGGGACGTTTAAGCAACCCCAGCAATCATTTTCGAAGAACGTGGACTCCCGTTCACGTTCCCAATCGTCAAGGCACTCAAAGAAGCCTGCTAGCTCCAACAACTCTCAGTCCAAATCTCAGTTTTCCAATTCGGTGCCTACGTGTAACCGTTGCGGGAAACTTCATCGTGGGGAATGTTTGTCCCCTATTGTTTGCCATGGATGTGGGGAAGAGGGACACATACGTCCTGCGTGCCCCAAAAGAACTGATGCGTGCTACGAATGTGGCCAGGTGGGCCACCTTGCTCGGAATTGCCCCAAGAAGAGGTTGGCGACATCGGAAAGTAAAGGCTCAGTTGCAAAGCCTAGTTTTGTGGGTGGTTCCTCCCAATCAAAGGGGAATCCACCCAAGCCTCAAGCCAGAGTCTATCAGATTACAGCTGCTGAGGCGCAAGATGTGCCGGATGTCGTAACCGGTACTTTTCTCCTAAATTCTTTACCTGCTGTAGTATTGTTCGATTCTGGTGCAAGTGTGTCTTTTATTTCCAAAGCATTTGCACGAAAGTTAGATATTATACCTTCTTTAATGCCTTTTCCCTTATCTGTTGATGTGGCAAGCGGAAAATCGGTCAGTGCCACCCAAATATACTACGATTGTGTGCTGACCCTAGACGGACATAATTTTGATATTGACCTTGTCCCCATAGACACCAAAGAATTTGATGTAATAGCTGGCATGGATTGGTTGGCCAATAACCTTGCCACTATTGCTTGTGCTAATAGAATCGTTCGTTTGTTCACGCCGGAAGGCGAAGAAATATTTGTGTATGGGGATAGACGTAAAAGGGAAGCCGCAGTGATTTCGGTGGCTAAGGCTCGGAAAAGTTTAAGTAAGGGTTGTCAATGCTTCTTGGCTTGTGTGTTAAATACTAAGAAAGAAGGGAAAAACCTCAAGGATGTACCAGTGGTTAATGAATATCCCGACGTGTTTCCTGATGACTTACCGGGATTACCACCGGATCGATCCGTAGAATTTCGGATTGAATTGGTGCCGGGAGCTGCACCAATTGCGCGAGCCCCGTATCGTTTAGCACCTTCGGAAATGAAGGCACAACTGGAGGAATTATTTGAGAAAGGGTTCATTCAGCCGAGTACCTCGCCTTGGGGTGCTCCGGTTCTATTCGTACGGAAGAAAGACGGAACCTTGCGAATGTGCATATTTTATAGAGAATTGAACAAGGTGACTATAAAGAATAAGTATCCCTTGCCTCGTATTGATGACTTGTTCGATCAACTACAAGGAGCTGCTTACTTTTCGAAAATAGACCTTCGTTCAGGGTATCATCAGCTTAAAGTTCGTGAAGAAGATGTGCCAAAAACTGCGTTTCAGACCCGATATGGACATTACGAGTTTTTAGTGATGCCTTTTGGGCTCACTAATGCTCCTGCAGCCTTTATGGATTTAATGAATCGAGTGTGCCGTCCAATGCTTGACAAGTCGGTTATAGTGTTTATCGACGACATCTTGGTGTATTTTAAGACGGAGGAGGATCATGCAGTTCATCTGAGACAATTGCTCGAACTTCTTCGAGGCGAACAGCTGTATGCCAAATTCTCCAAGTGCGAGTTTTGGCTACGACAAGTGCAATTTTTAGGGCATGTTATATCTTGTGAGGGTGTTTCTGTGGATCCCTCCAAGATCGAGGCCATTAAAAGTTGGGAAGCGCCTAGAAATGTTGCTGAAATTCGTAGCTTCCTTGGATTGGCCGGCTATTATCGACGATTCATCCAAAATTTCTCTAAAATAGCCGTCCCACTCACTTCGTTGACTCGTAAGAATGCGAAGTTTGTGTGGGAAAAGCCGCAGATTGAGGCGTTTCAAATTTTGAAGAGTCGGTTGACTGACGCTCCTGTGCTTGCGTTGCCGGAAGGAAACGAAGATTTTGCCGTTTATAGCAATGCATCAATAAATGGGTTGGGTTGCGTGCTTATGCAACGAGGAAAAGTGATAACGTATGCATCGAGACAGTTAAAAGATTATGAAAAGAGTCGTCCGACTCATGATTTGGAATTAGATGTTGTCACGTTTGCGTTAAAAATCTGGCGACACTATCTGTACGGCACTAAATGCCAGTTGTTTACTGATCATAAGAGCCTGAGGCATATCTTTGATCAGAAAGAATTAAATATGCGACAGAGGCGCGCCGTGGAATTGATCAAGGATTATGACTGCGAAATCCTTTACCACCTTGGAAAGGCCAATGTAGTAGCTGACGCCTTGAGCCGAAAGAGATATCCAGAAGCTACCTGTTATGCGCTAACGCATGTAGTTGTGACTTCCTCTATCCTTGACGACATTCGAAGGTGGCAGGTCGAGGGCCTTAAGGAAGAAAATATTAAAGCTGAAAGAATGGTGGGTCAGAGTGTATTGTTAACCGAAGGTAGCAATGGCCTGAAGATGTTTAGAGATCGCATTTGGGTACCTAAGATCGGCGGCGTGCGCAAAACCATTTTAGAAGATGGTCATAATTCGAAGTTCTCAATTCACCCCGGGAGTTCGAAAATGTATCAGGATTTGAAATCCGAATATTGGTGGCCCGGAATGAAGCGAGACATTGGTAATCATGTTGAGCGGTGTTTGACTTGCTTGCGGGTCAAGGCCGAACATCAAAAGCCATCTGGAAATTTGCAACCCCTCGAGATACCCGAATGGAAGTGGGACCACATCACGATGGATTTTGTGGTAAAGCTGCCAAAGACCCAAAGACAACATGATGCTATCTGGGTTATTGTGGATCGACTGACAAAATCCGCACACTTCTTGCCGATACGAGAAAACTTTCCTTTGGAAAGATTGGCGCGAATGTATATCGACGAGATTATTGTGCGCCATGGGATCCCAAAGTCTATTGTTTCGGATCGTGACTCGAGGTTTACTTCGAGATTTTGGCAAAGTATGCAAGATCAGTTGGGGACGCGTGTTAATTTGAGTACGGCATTTCGTCCCCAGACCGACGGCCAGACTGAGCGCACTAACCAAACGATGGAAGATATGTTACGTGCGTGCGTGATCGAGCTTGGCGGAAATTGGGATACGCACCTACCACTTGTGGAATTTGCCTACAATAATAGTTATCATTCTTCGATAAAGATGGCTCCGTATGAGTCGTTGTATGGCCGAAAGTGTCGAACTCCGACGTGTTGGCGCGAAGCAGGCGAGAAACCGTTAGCGGGTCCCGAATTGCTTCAAGAGACGCATGATAAAATTCAGATTATTCGTGAGCGAATCAAAGCTGCTCAAGACCGACATAAGGCATACTCCGACAAACGCCACAAAGATATAGAGTTCGCAGTGGGAGATTCCATGATGCTGAAGGTATCTCCGTGGAAAGGAATTATGAGATTTGGGAAACGAGGAAAGTTAAGTCCTCGATATGTCAGACCGTTTCCTATTACCGAGCGTGTCGGTGCTCAAGCTTATAAGTTAGATCTTCCCGCTGAGTTGGCAGGAATTCATAACACCTTTCACGTTAGCTATTTGAAGCGAAGTCCGATCAATCCTGCAGTGACCGTTCCATTGGACGATGTGCAAATCGATGAGCGGTTGCGTTATGTCGAAGAACCCGAAAAGATTATCGGCGACAAAGTAATCAACCTAAGGAATAAGGAGATTGAGATGGTGCTCGTTTGTTGGAAGCACCACCGTGGATCTCTGATGACTTGGGAGACAAAGGCTGAAATGATGGCCAAATACCCCGCTCTGTTTGAAAGAAGCTGATTCCGTGGGCGGAATCCTTTTAAGAGGGGAGGAATTGTAACGACCCAAATTTTATATAATTAATAATTAATATTTATTGTAACGAAATACGATTCGAGATACTAATTTGTCTCAAACACATAAATAAAAGTGTGTGTGGATAATTATGATATATGCCTTGAATATATAAAAAGGACTTTAAAAGAAATGCTAATAATTCCAAGGTAGAAATGGTAAATAGGTAAAAGTTGTGGGTTGGAAAGAAAAAGAAGAAGAAAATCTTCTTCTTTTTGACTTATATTATACGCAGACACACACACTTTATGTGTGTGTGTTCATCTTTTTCAAAAACTCCGAATAGAGAGAAAAGAGAAGAGAAGAAGAAGAAGGAGAAGCCAAAAATCAGCTTTTTGTTGAAAGCTTCGTCGTTTTTGAAAGATCCAAGAGGTAACCACTCTTGTCTATAAATCTTGCTATTTTATTTTTCTTCTCCTCTCCATCTTCATACGAAGAAGATGAGAAACCCAAATGGGTTTTTATGAATGTTATGGAGAAATCGTTAGATCTAGAGGTATGATAATGAAATATAGTTAGAATCATCATTTAAAACATATTTTTCAAGTTTTATGGATTTTGATGGGTTTTAGCTCAAAAACCCGAAAATGGAGTTTATGAACTCTTGATAATTCAAAAGGAATAAAATGGTGTTTTTGACAGCTTAAAATGTGTTATAAAGGGTATATATATGTTTGGGAATGACCCCAAACCGTTTGTAATAAATATGAAAAGTTTTGGTAGTTTTGAGCATTAAATTCGAAGGGACAAAAGTGCAGACCTGCACCCGAGTTGCCCTGGATTTTGAAAGAAAAATTTCTAAGTTAAAGGATCCGGATGACTTGGGATCCGAATTCGGATGGGGGGTCCGAAATTCGGAGTTCGGACCGTGCCTCGGTTGGAAGGGATCCGAAATTCGGATGGTCCCTGATCCGAATTCGGATGGCTTGAAATTCGGATGTGTAGGTCCGAAATTCGGATGTGCCTAGGACCGAGTTCGGGCCGTACCTCAGACGAGTTGGTCCGAAATTCGGATGGTCCCTGACCCGAACTCGGATGATCCGAAGTCCGGCTGGTGCTGATCCGAATTCGGATGGGAACGTGAGCCCAGTTCCGGCCAGAAATTGTAATTTTAATTAGTCCTTGGGATCGTTTGTCATAATAACTTTTGTCACCAATAGTGAAGAAAATTAGCCAAAAATAATTATGTAGATTGAGGCCGAAATTAATTAGATCTTACGACTAATATATCCGAATCAAAGTTGAGAAATTATAAACGGTGATACTTATAATATTATATTATGAACCAACTTGTAGGGGTTTGACGGGTTAAGTCACGTGGAGACTATCACTCCTACCTTGACAATTATAACTCGGTTTTGAGGCCGAGAGCGTATTGTGTATCACAGTGAGTTCTAGTATTAACGTATTTGCATGCATAACATGAATTGTATGTTACTGCTTTCGTATCATCATTGTCATTTTCATGCTTTGCCATCACATACATCATAATTATTGTTTATCACTAGATTGATAAGTTGTTGCTCGTTCGCTTGACCTCTCCGCCGAGACGGTAAGCCTGAGTGTGGTAACCCAGCGGAATCATAATGGTAAGCCTGGGTGTGGTAACCATTATTACCTGTAAAACGATAAGCCTGTGGTGCGGTAATCGTATGGCGTCACTGTAAACTGCATATCGATAAGCCTGTGGTGTGGTAATCGAGCAGTAGATTGTAAACCCATTGTACGGTAAGCTTGTGTACGGTAACCGCAACGTGGTAGCTTATAGCCATTAGTTGGCCTCCAAAATTGTTAGTCGAATTCATGGCATTGCATGGCATCATTCATATATCGCATGGTACTTTAATCTAGAATCTCACTAAACAACTTTGTTGTTTACCCGTTAGTTGTTATTTCCTTTCAGGATCTGTTAAGGGCAAAGGTCCGGCTGGCCCAAGTTGTTAGCTATCGTTTGGAGCCTGGATAGGAGCTCAATATTTTGTGGATGCTTGGGGCGGGAGTAGCAGACTTCCATTTTTGGACTTACTCGAATTTGTTACTGTTATTAATTCGTTTGTAACTAAATTGATAACTTAATCTTGTAACCCAGTTACATTGCTTCGTGATTTCCGACACTCTGTTGTGTCTCATGCAAAGTGTTTGGAATCACGTTGATGATTATTAATTGCAAAAGTTTTAATTTGATCGTATTTCCGCAAGTACTCTGTATAAATTAACGTATAATGGTATCGAAATACTCGTATTAGTTGTATGGGTGTTTCAATCTCGTTATTGTTTCATCCAGCTTTTCGGTTTTCAATGCCTTGAAAATCGCAAACTGCTGTTTCGGCATCTCTATCCTTCCTTTACGAACCCTCGGGTTTCCCTCACACCTCTTCTCGAGAGCATCCCATAGCTCTTTAGAGGTACGATGATTCCGTAAGGTGTGTAGAATCTCTTGAGGTAGTGCCATACGAATGATTGAAAATGCTCTGTGCTCGGCCTCATACAGTTTCTTGTCATCATCCTTCATTTTCTGATATGTCAGGACTCTCTGACGGCCCTCAAACTCTTGTGTAGGTGGAATGTATCCCTCATTGACACAAATCCACATTTGCATGTCATTGAAACGAGCGAAATCGGCAAACCTATGCTTCCACCAATAGTAGTCTTCCAACCTCATCAGTTTTGGCGGAGAATTTGACTTGCCAACCTTGTGGTCCATTTCGATAAACTTTTGCAAACTGGTCATCCTTTCTAAATTTTTTGTATTCGAACTTAGGTAATTTAATTTAAAATTAATTTAAAATTAACCCTTTGGAACTTAGGTAAGTTCGAACTAGTATAAGATTAAGTTCGTTTGAACTTAAATTTGAAATTGATTAAGTTCGAAGTCAACAAATTCGAAGGTCTGACAAGTTCGAGATTTCTGACAAATTCGAATGCTAGCAAGTTCGAATCTCAGCCAAATTCAAATGAAACCCTAAATCAAGTTCGTGAGGAGCGTATTTTCTGACAAGTTCGAATTTTCTGACAAATTCAAATAAACCCTAATACCCCCTATGTTCGAGCGCCAAGTTCGAGAAACGGCCAAAAGTTTGATTTTTTCAAGTTTTCAGTTTAAACCAAAGTTTTTAAGATTAAAAACTATGATTTCGACTAAAATGATGAACTAATTTGAACTTTTCTCCGTTATCTTTCTTGTATAACTCGAAAAACTAATAAAAGTTGTGATTTTTCCGTCCAAAACGCCAAGAAACCAAGAATGTTGAATATGAACACGAAGAACACGATGAACACTCTTTATGGCTCTGATACCACTTGTAAGGTCACCTACCTACGGATTTGATCTTGACGCCACGCCGTCCAACGAGTGTGGAATCCTCGTTAGCGGTTTGATGGATTGATCACTCACACGGAACACGGAGACACACACGATGATAGACGCAAACTAGAACGCCCCGACACGTGATTCTCTCTAAGAACACACAAAAAGCCCTCTGCAAGTTCGTAATCGCCCTTAACCTTAATTCTGCAAAAGTTGTTAATCAAAACTGATTAAACCTTAATTATAGGCTTCTGATTCGAACTTGCTCTGGACAAGTTCGAGAAGGCCCCAAGCCCACGAACTTGTCCACCATAAGTTCGAATCTAAGCCTTTGAACTTATTCTAGAACTTGTCTTTGAACTTTTCTAGAACTTACCTTTGAACTTATGTTTGAACTTACCTTTGAACTTATGTTTGAACTTATTGTAAAACATTAATTACAACCAAGTTCAAACATATATACAATCAATATCAAACATATATCAAACATATAACAAACATATATCAAACATGTATTAATATGCAAAATGATTAGCATCAAAAGGATTAACAGGTCTCTTACCATCAGCTTTAGACCCAGAGCCTGTTTTGTCAATGGGTTTAGAGTCCATAGCTGCAGCTTGAGCTTGTTTTCCTTTCTTTTGCTTGTGTGAACTAGCAGAGCACTTAGCAGGCTGATTTGATGGAGAACATATTCCATCATCAGTTTTTGGGGCTTTTTCACACAGGCTGTCAGTATTTTGAGGCCTGACCAAACCTGTTTGTTGAGACCAGCTTACCATTTACTTTTTAGATGAAAGTGCTGGGAAGCTCACCAAGAGTGGATAAGTCATTTTTCAGATTATTTATCTAAACAATAGATGTTGCTTTGTCAAGATCCCCTCCAAGATAGGCTTGGATTTATGCAGGGATCTGTTGACTGATGTAGTGGCTGACTTTTTGTGCAGATTGGCACTAAGAGTCAACAATCTTTTGAAGCTTTGCATGTTTTATGTCTGTTTCTCTCTTTTCCTCTAATAAAATGGAATTGATGTGTTTTAATTCATCAAGCTCAGTTTCCAACTTATGGAAACTGTCCAGTTTACTAGTTTTTATGTCAAGATCAGTTTTAAGCTTAGAGATTTCAGATAGTAAAACATTGTGCTTCTCAACAGCAGCTTTTAAATCAACAAGCATATATTCAAACATTTTTACTTTTTCATCAGAACTGTAAGCCATAAAATTTTGTACCTTGTACATCATTGTGGGATTCCAGTTCTCTAAGCTGCTGAAGGCTTCAGCTTCAGCCAGGTCTTGTTTGAAGTTGCTTGTTGATGGGATATCCGTGTTGGCCTTCAGATAGTTGTTATCTTCTTCATCTGAAGATGAGTCAGATTCCTCCCAATCACATGTCTCGGCCATGAGTCCCTTTTGCTTGTTGGAAGCCACTGAGTTTTTCAACTTTTTCAGCTTAGCCATGGCCATAAGGTACTTGCCCCTGTAGCCATCGTCCCTGTTTAGATTGAATGGTTTGGATGATTGAGCAACAGCTTTAGACACACAGTCAGCAGCTATGTGGCCAGTCTTGCCACATTTAAAGCACTCAACCTTTGTTTTATCAAATGCCTTCTTTTTGACAGCATTTGAGTTCTCTGCAGCATTCTTCCACCAAACCTCTTCTTGTTAAACTTTTTGTCAAGCATTGCAATCATTTGCTCATCATCAAGTTCAGCAAGATCTTCACAGTCTTCCTCTTCAGACATCTCTTCCCTTTCATCATCAGCCGGTTGATCAGGTTGTGTGAACACATCACATACCTGACCAACAGGTTGTCTCACGCTGGCCACCAAGGCAGCACCTCTCTTAGACATAACCAAGGCATTTCTTTTCTGTTGCCTTGACTGCTCATCAGTCAGTAGGGATCCATACAAATTTGCAAGATCCATACCTTTGATGGTACCTGAATTTCTCAAGATAGTAGAAAAATAGTTCCATTCTTCAGGCTGGATGTCCAAGAACTTGTTCACCAGAGTTAAACTGTCCTTTGTGATCCCAACAGCTTTGAGATCATTGATAAGAGCAGTGAACCTAGTATAGGATTTTGTGAGAGACTCCTTTGGTTTTGCAAAGAAGAGTCATACTGTCTAACAAGATTGTTAATCCTGTTATCCAGTGTGATTGTGGGACAATCATAGACTGTACACAAAGTATCCCACCTCTCCTTTTCAATCTTCATTTTCTCAACCTGTTTGAACACAACATCAGGAAGAGAAATGACCAGGTTATTCCTGGCTTTTGCATCAAGAGCAACCAGCCTTTTGTCTTCATCAGACCATTGAGCTTTGGCCTTCTCAAAGGTTCTGATCTCAGGGGCAGCTCCTTCAACAGCAGGAGTGATAGTAGTAACAAAAGTTGGCACTTAGGGACCTTCCATTACTATCTTTGGCAGTTGTACATCTAGATTCTCTAAGTAGAGCATCATTCTGCACTTCCAACCAGAGAAGTTTTGATGATTGAATTTGGGGGGTTTGGCCATTGAACCATTGTCATAGTAAGAGGAGGAACTGGCAGCACTATTGTCCATGGGAAAGTAGGGAGAATGAGAGATCTAGAGTTAACACACACTCTATCTGCTCTTATAGCAGTTGTAGGTCCCAAAAGGTTTCCCTAGAGTATTGTTCTAACCTGTAGAGGGGGGGGGGGGGGTTGAATACAACAAGTTAAAACTCAACACTCTTTTCTCAATGTTTGTGTATACTATTAACAAGTGTTAATTACAAACAAGCTTGACTGCAGAAAGGTTTAAGCTAAGATGACAGATACAGCCGATGTTCAACTAATCTAAGACACACTCAGACTAGATACAATGAATACACACACTTAGATGAAGTCACTGATTTTACAAGACACTGATGGACAATTTAAGTAGGAGCAGCTTAGACACACGTTACTGTTCTATTCAAGCAGACTTGCATGCATGGAATAACACACTCCAATGCACGATCTGAATTTCTCACTCTTAGTTATCTCATAATCCTTAGAAGCTTCCTTTTATACTCTCACTGAGAATCTCAGTGAAGCTTCTTCACTGGACGATGAGATAGTGGGATGTCTTTCCAAAAAGACAAAACAACTTTTCTGCACATTCTGATAAAGTAGACTTGTCTTCATGTGGCAGAATCTTTGTCATTTTCTTTTTGTCTCTGTTGCATAAGCCTTTAACCAAAAGAGGAATGTCAACTTTGCATCTTTCTTCTTTTGTTAAGGCCATTTTGATAGAAGAAATGGTCTGTCACCCATTTCAAATATCCTTTTGTCTTCATGTAACAGAACAACGTAGGCAGGCTTTTGCAGTTTCTGTTTTCCACTTTGTCTTCGACTTGTAAACTGATCTTGTAGTAAAAAACAATACATGAGGACTTGAAAACATATTCCATAAAGTGTTTAGCTTGTTCACAAAGGAAAGGTTCTGTTCACAAAGAACGGAACACTTAGAATTTATCCAAGCTGCTCAACAGAACAGAGCAATGTAGACAGTTTATGTCCAGCCTGTTCAGCAGACAGAACAGCTTGGACAATCTGCCTTTGTTGCAACGAATGCAACAGGGTAAACAACTTTGACTCATATTGCTAATCACTTTTTCAGGTATCAATAAGGCATAAACAAGCCTTAAATTATACATTCAAGTGCATCAAACAGGTTTGATTAAAAATCTCCCGCTAAGATGGAGTGCAGGTTTGACTGAGGCCTTATTGGGATATCAACATTTTGGGTTCGTTGTCTCGTTCTCCTTGCCAATCTACAATTTATGCCAACCAACCATAATATGCATGAGATAAATCAAATAATGTAACCTATAATTGCAATTTACACAATTACGCTCACTTAAAAAGATGCACCATATATATACTCTTTTACGCTCACATTTTGCATCCTATATATATATATATATATATATATATATATATATATATATATATATATATATATAGTCTATAATTTGCCGTTATTTTAAGCACTAAACATTTATCATATTTTAATAAAGACATTTAGCACAAAAATTAATTTTTAAGCTAGTCACCTAAGTTTCATAATTTTAACAATATATGCACATTTAGGCAACCAACTTATAACTTCAAATTAATTTCTACAAATTAATCATGAGAAATTAACAAACATAACACATAAACACATATCTCATGAAACATACATCAAGGTTATCATCAAATCATGCAATTACATATACTTTGACTCTAAAAAGTCAAAATCACCATGAAAACTCCATGGACGACCATGAAGCTCACACTTTTAGTTTTGCTCAAAAAGTATGAAATAAGTTGCAATAACTCAATAAAAACACTAACTTGGTTATTGGAAGCTTTACTAGATACAAATCTACCTATTTTGTTCCACACTTACTCTACCCAAAAGTCTTCAAAAATGGATGAAACTACCCACAAGGAGGTGATTTCTAGCCTAGATCTTTGATATTTTGTGAAAATGTAGGTGTTTTGAAGCTTAAATTTGTAAATTTTGGGCACAAAAATGATGTTTTTGGGAGAGAGCCGCACACCCAACCTTGGTTTCTTGTTCTAGGGTTGTGAAAATGGTGAATTGGGGCTCAACTGAATTTTAAATCGATGGGACGCAGGGCTAGCACAGGCCTACGCCCCCCCTGCGCCCAACTCTGCTAAATTTTCAATTTTTTACTGTTTTGGTACGCGGAGCTGTAAATCTTTCTATTTTTTGATATGGAATGTAGTCTAAAAAATTTTGTGAGGGCTAAATTAATTAATTAATTTTATCATTATAACCTACCCTCCCCAACTTAGACTTTTGTGACGTCCTCGTCACATCAAGATTGATTTATCGGTTAAGAACATAGAAAGATAGATCGGTACATATTCCTTATTCATAATAATTAAAATTAAACAAACAAAATAATAAAACAAACAAAATTCAATATTTTATAATTCAACTTAAATAAACATCACACTTAAAATAAAATAAAAATAAAGTACTATTACAATCCCAAAAAAACATAAATAAACAAACCAAACAAACTAAACCACCACATGAGAAAAAATAAAATACAAACCATACTTAATGTTTTAGCACACGTAATTAAAATAAATATTGAGATAATTATAAAATTCATCATTCGGTCTGAGATGTGACGGTTTCTTCCAATTCTCCGACAGTGATCTGAAGGTTGGTGAGCCAGTCTGAGTGCGTGTTAATCAATTGCTCATTCTTCTTTTGATTTTCCCAAAGCAGTTGGATCTCCTTAATCAAAATGTTGTTTGCGTTTACTAAACCTCCAACTGTTTCCTTCAACTTGTGCACTTCATCCCAAACAAGATCAACGGTCTCGACCCTCTTTCACGGCCTCTGATCATCTTCATCAACTTCCATTCGGGCTATTCGTTTATTATTCTGTCTTTCAGGAACGGGTTCTAGGGCTTTGTAAGGGATTTGGGTTACTTTAGTAGACTTTGGACAACGAATTTGGAAACCCCTCTCGGTACGTTCAAAAACTAGCCCTACCATCGTAAATCTTGTAAACCATAAGGTATTTGGGTTAAGGATCTGCATGGGCAAATCCTCAGACACAGTCTTTTCTATCATGAATAATTCGGTTAACATCCTACAATGGGGGTGACTAATCCCTTGGCCTAAGACATGACATTCCCACAGATTTTGCATGATGATGTACCCTAAGGATATTGTCGGGTGTCCAGTCATCAATGTGTGCACTACTAGAATCTCTTGTGGTTTCACATATGTGGTGTCTTGATGACGCGGAAGTATGTTAAAGATAACAAACTTCCACATAACTTTGGCTAAATGGCATAAATCACCTATGTTGAAGGCGGTATAGGTCCGGGCAGTTCTAAGTGAAATACCAAAAACAGTTGCTATCATTTGATCCCATTGACTAGTCCATTTATTAATTGTACACATTCTATCCCCCTGGGTATTAGACAGCATCCAGAATTCCATAGGACGAGGTGTTTCGGTGTCAATTAAAAATTCTTCATATAACTTTTCTCTAGTGATTAACACCTCTCTGTTTCCTGCCCTTCCCACTAACTCGAAATTCTGTTCTTCAGACCTCTCAATCCTACGCATTGTGGCGAACTACTGTTGGACTAAACTAGTGTGGATATATGGAAGTTCCCACTGTATGGCTTTGGCCCATCCTAGCCTCTCAAAACACTCTAAAATTTCAAAATTATCAAAATCACTCTCTTTTATGCTACGCTCTATGAGAAACCTAGGGGGTGTATCATTGTTAGTGTTTGGTGGAATTTCGGGGAATTCCATATTTAGTGGTTTTTCAAAACGGACATCCCTAGGGTCATGGGTTCTCATTCTAGGTTTTTGGGAGGTTCCAGGACGGTTATCGTTTGCATGATATTGGGTTGACATCTAAAAATAATGCAAAAACAAAGGATTAAAAATGTGGTGTTTTAATATGATTAATGCATGATAATTTTAACACCCTTTTTTCAATAATAATTAACTAATCCTAAGTCTCACCAACAATGTGAGCCCAATCTAACCCTATCAAATGCATGAACTTTAAATAATCCATAAAAATATCACCTTTACGACAAAAAAAGTTTATAATTGATTAAAAATATTGAAAAAATGCATAATTTTTACAAAATTTTTGCAAAAATAATTTTATATTAATTAAATGGACATTTGAAAATTATTAATAACCCTTTTTCTATAAAAACCATATAATTCCCAAAAACTCAATCATGCATGCGTGATAAAACGTAGTAATACTTATGTAGAATGAAGTTTAAGGGATTCTATGAGTATACCTTGCTAACCTTAGCGATAAACAAGCGTCGGATCAAAGAATTGACGTAGAAAAGACGAATTTTTGATGTTTTTAGGCTTAGAAAATCGAATTCGCCGTCTTCAGGAACTGGAATTAGGGTTTTGGACTTATGGGAATGATCACTGCCATTTTTATAAGATTTTGAGCGCGTCGGGCCGCAGGGCAAGCGCAGGCCTGCGCCCCCCTGTGGCCGGGCCTCTGGATTTACGATCTGGGCTGTGCACTTGTCTTGGAACCCTAATTCTCTAATTTTTACGGGTATTCTCCCCAACTTACGCTTGTATTATCAGGTTAAAATAATTCTGTTACGTGGTTAAAAATTTTTATTTTCTGATGCGGGGTTTTATTATTTTAATTTAAATCCTAATTTTTAAACACAACCAAGTTCAGGAGGATGAATCCTCCCCAACTTAATTGGATACACACCAGTAACACAAATAAACAAATAAACACACTTAAAAACAATTAAATTCAAATAATCAAAACACTCTGGGTTGCCTCCTAGAAAGCGCTAAGTTTTACGTTTTCAGCCAAACGTAATGCTCCTAAACTAATTAATTAACCTTCGGATCTTGTAGTCTGATGATCTCAGATACTAACATGTCATTGGTGGCTCATTGAACATATAATTTAAGTCTATGTCCGTTTACTTTAAATGCCTCACCACCTTTCAGGTCCTTTATTTCTACCGCACCGTGTGGGTAGGTATTCGTTACAATAATTTACCAGGAAATAATCTAAGTCTTGCGTTAAATAACCAAACTTTATTTCCTTTGGTAAATATTTTATTTTTAATCATTCTATCGTGGAAAACCTTAGTTTTCTCTTTATAAATTCTAGCACTTTCGTAGGCTTCTCTACGAATTTCTTCCAGTTCATTTAATTGGAATTTTCTATCAACACTGGCATCATGTAAATTAAAATTAGTGTTTTTGATTGCCCATAGAGCTCGGTGTTCTATTTCCACTGGGAGGTGGCAAAGCTTACCATACACAAGTCTATATGGGGACATACCGATTGGTGTTTTAAATGCGGTTCTGTATGCCCATAGAGCATCCTCTAATTTTTGTGACCAATCTTTACGATGGTCTGACAGTCTTTTCAAGGATTCTCTTGATCTCTCTATTAGAGATCTCGACTTGTCTGCTTGTTTGCGAATGATAATGCGTTGCTATTCTATGATTAACTCCATACTGTTTAGAAAAATGCGATCCTTCGTCACTGATAATAGCCCTTGGAATACCGTGTCGTGCTAAAATATTTCTTTTAACAATTTTACACACAACCCGGTTATCATTAGTGCGTGTAGCTTCTGCTTTAACCCATTTGGAAACATAATCTACTGCCACTGAGATGTACTCATATCCAAATGATTTAGGGAATGGTCCCATAAAATCAATACCCCATACATCAAATATTTCGACGATTAATATCGGGGTCATAGGCATTTCATTTCTTTTCGCGATGCCACCAGTTTGCTGGCATCTTGTGCATCCTTAACAAACTCGTAGGCATCCTTAAATATTGTCGGCCAGAAAAATCCGCACTTCAATATCTGGTGACCGGTTTTCTTTGCGCTGAAATGGCCACCGCATGCATATGCATGGCAGTGTTTAAGAATATCTTCGTGTTCCCAGTTAGGGGCACATCGTCTTATAATTTGATCTGCTCCTACTTTAAATAGATCAGGCTCATCCCAAATGTATTGCCTTGCTTGAGCATAGAAATATTTTCTTTGTTGTGAGTTCCAGTGCTCTGACAATCTTCATGTTATGAAATAATAAACTAGATTCGCAAACCAGGGAATTTTGGATACATATAATAATTGTTCATCAGGGAAGGAGTCCCTGATTTGATCAGTTGAGTTTGTTGGGATTAATTGAAGCCTTGAATAATGATCGGCAACAACATTTTTTATGCCTTTCTTATCTTCAATTTCTAAATCAAACTCTTGCAATAGAAGGATCCACCGAATCAATCTAAGCTTGGCATCCTTCTTTGCCAACAAATGTCTTAAAGCATTGTGGTCAGAGTACACAATTACTTTTGCCCCCCAAATATAGGATCTGAATTTATCTAGGACAATCACTACAGCTAATAGCTCTTTTTCCGTGGTGGTGTAATTGATATGTGCTTCATTAAATGTTTTACTTGCATAGTAGATGACCACTGGCTTTTTCTCAAATCTTTGTCCTAAAACTGCACCAACTGCATAATCTCTTGCATCGCACATGATCTCAAATGGTTGAGACCAATCCGGAGATTGCAGAATTGGCACTTTGGTTAATTTTGATTTAAGTTTCTCAAATGCTTTCATACAAGCATCATCAAAATTAAACTCGATATCTTTTGATAGAATATTGCATAACGGCCTTGAGATCTCACTTAAATCTTTAATGAATCACCGATAAAAACCAGCGTGGCCTAAGAATGATCTTATTCCTTTAACGTTGGTAGGGGGTGGAAGAGAGGAAATTAATTGAACTTTTGCTTTATCTACCTCCATTCCTCGGACACAATGTGGCCTAGGATTACCCCTTCCTTTACCATAAAATGGCCTTTATCCCAACTTAATACTAAAATGGTTTCAGTGCATCTCTTTAGGACTTTTTCTAAATGTCCCAGACAATCTTCAAATGTTTTATCAAATATGGAGAAATCGTCCATAAATATTTCAAGAGAACCACACACCATATCTGAAAGGATAGCCATCATACATCGCTGAAATGTGGCTGGTGCATTACATAGTCCAAACGGCATCCTTCGGTAGGCAAAGGTGTCACAGGAACAAGTAAATGTAGTTTTCTCTTGATCCACTGGATGGATTGGGATTTGATTGTAACCTGAATATCCATCCAGGAAACAGTAAAACTTTTGTCCTGCTAATTTTTCCACTGTTTGATCTATAAATGGTAGCGGAAAATGATCTTTTGAAGTAGCAGCATTAAGTTTTCTGTAATCTATGCAAACTCTCCACCCAGTTACAGGGCGAGTAGTTATCTTCTCTCCTTCTTCAGTATTAATTACTGTAATTCCCGATTTCTTGGGCACAGTTTGGGTTGGACTTACCCGCTTACTATCCGATATAGGATATATAATTCCAGCCTCCAAGCATTTTAATACTTCCTTCTTAACTACCTCTCTCAAATTAGGATTCAACCTCCTTTGTGCATCCCGAGCTGGTTCAGCTTCTGGATCAGTAATGATTCGGTGCATACACAAAGTGGGACTGACTCCTTTTAAGTCAGCTATCGTCCACCCTACTTCTTTTTTATATTTGACTAACACTTGCAGTAGAGCTTTCTCTTACTCTTCAGTCAGATCTGATGAAGTTATGACAGGCAACATGTCATTCTGACCTAGAAAAGCATATTTCAGATGCGATGGCAGCTCCTTCAATTCTAGAACAGGTGGTTGTTCTATTGAAGGTTTGGCTGACTTGGGTAAATCAGTCGGTAATTTTTCAGTCCTATGGGTCCACGGTGGTTGTTTTGACTCCAATGTGGATTCCATGAGCACTTCTAACTCATCACACTCAGTATGATTTAACTTTGCTAATTCATTCTCAGCAAAGAATAACACAATAGCATCTTTGGTATTGATTAACGAACTATGCTGCTGCGCAAGTTCATCCACCATGTCTATATTAACATTCTGAATCAATAGCAGAGACACTTGAAGCATTAAGTACACTCAGTCTTAATTTCCTATTACCAAAGGCAATATGCACTGCTCCTGTCCTACAATTAATTTGTGCATTAATTGTGGCTAAGAAAGGTCTGCTTAGGATAATAGCCGGTTGATTATCTCCCATTGAACTTTCGGTGTCCAACACTAGGAAGTCAACTGGATAGTAAAAATCTTCAACCTTTACTATGACATCTGATAAAATACCTCTTGGGCACTTGGTTGATCGATCTGCCAATTGTAAGATAATATTAGATGTCTGTAACTGACCTAGATCATGTTTATCAAACAAGTTTCCAGGTAAAATATTAACACTAGCTCCAAGATCAAGCAATGCCTTTTTAATCTGCACATTGCCTATTGTCACTGGAATCAATGGTGATCCAAGATCTTTCAGCTTAGGAGGTAGAGAACTAGAAACTACTGCACTCAACTGTCCAGTTAGATTGATCTGCTTTGGGAGCGAGACCTTATACTTTCTTTTCTGAGTACAAAGATCTTTTAAAAATTTGGCATAAGATGGAACCTGTTGAATGGCCTTTATCAGAGAAATATTGATCTTTACTTGATTAAATAAATCCTAGAGATCCTCTGGTTGTGGGCCTCTTTTGCCGTATGGAGAAAATTTTGGATTTTCTAAAGCAGCAGGATATGGAGGAGGAATTGAAGTATACTCACTCTTATCCGCCTCCCCAACTTTGGGTGTTGGAATAATTGGCTCTTTAAAAGAAACTTTCTTAGGAACCTCTTTCTTCTTTGGATCCTCTTTCTCCTCATACACGACTTCAGTCTCGGTATCTTCTTCTGCCTCTTTCTCTTTAGGCATCTCTATTTTATTGTCTACCTCTCTTCCACTCCTTAATGTGGTTATCTTAGCTATTTCATTAACTTCGTTAATCTCATGTTTCTTATCTTTGTTATGATGATGGGCGTGTGAAGGATTGGGAACAGTATTGCTAGGAAGCTTCCCCTCCTCACGCCTAGTAAGCGACTCAGCTATCTGACCCATCTAGCGAGTTAACATTTCCATGGTCTTAGTACTGATAACTGATTGCTGTTTCATGAATTCAGCAAACTCTGCGAATTGTGCAGAAATCATATTTGATTCTACTTGAAATTGTGGTTGATCATGATGATTTGACTTATAATATCGCTCATCCTTAGCTGCTGAAGTTGAACCACATTGATATTCTCTCTTTGGTGGTTCATATCTCGGTTTGGATTGATGATCAGTAGGTTGATCATCTTTCCATCAAAAGTTGGGATGGTTTCTCCATCCCGGATTGTATGTTTCCAAAAATGGATCGATGAGCTCTAAATCCGTAAACTTCATTAGCAAATTCCTCAGTGGATTGCACTTGAGGGCATGCTTCTGAATGATGCGATGGATCTCCGCATGTAACACGATAAATTGATACACTAGGGTTTGAAAAACCCTTCATTAATTGGTCCATTTTCTTTCCTAATTCTGAAATTTTAGTTTTAATCTCACGTTTCCAGGCATTATCTATGCCCATAACTTGAATTCCTATACTATTTTAAGAACCAGCTTGGAATTTAAGAACTTTGCCGAGTTGATTAAGCAACTCCCAAGCTTCATCGTCTTCTTTTCCTAAAAATGTACCTCCTGTGGCAGCCATGATCATATTACGACTTTCTTGACTCACACCATCAGAGAATGTATTGATAAGCATCCATTTGGGTACCTCGTGGTGTGGACAAGTTCTCAGTAATTCGTTCATACGATCGAACGATTCGTAGAATTGTTCACCCGGTTTTGATTAAATCCTGTAATTTCCTTTCTTTTCTCAGTTGTCTTACTAATGGGGTAATATTCATTAAGGAATTCACGTTTCATTTGATCCCATGTTGTAATCCTAATGGTTGGTAAGGATACGAACCAATTCTTCTCTTTCTCTTTTAACGAAAAAGGAAATAATCGAAGTTTTAAACCATCGGTGGTTATACCTCGAACATGGTTTGCTTTTCAAATATCTGTGAACTCAGCTTGATGTTCATAGGGTTCCTCACTTAACATCCCTCGAAAGATCGGAAGAATTTGAAATAATTGAGGACGAACTTCGGGTTCGTTCTCGTTTTCAGGATAACGAATTAGAGACGGATCAGGCACATCACCTGGGCGGTAATGTGTTAGGCACAAAAAAGCCTCAGTCAAACCTACTCTACATCTTAGGGGGAGATTTTTAATCAAACATGTTTGATGCACTTGAAAGTATAATTTAAGGCCTGTTTATGCCTTATTGAAAACCGAAAAGTGATTTGCAATATGAGTCAAAGCTGTTTACCCTGTTGCATTCGTTGCAACAAAGGCATATTGTTGAAACTGTTCTGTCTGCTGAACAGGCTAGACATAAACTGTCTACGCTGCTCTGTTCTGTTGAGCAGCTTGGACAGATTCCAAGTGTTTAGTTCTTTGTGAATAGAATCTGTTCTTTGTGGACAGGCTAAACACTTTATGGAATATGTTTCCAAGTCCTCGTGTATTTTTTGCTACAAGATCAGTTTACAAGTCGAAGATAAAGTGGAAAACAGAAACCGCAAAAGTCTGCCTACGCTGTTCTGTTACATGAAGACAAAAGGATATTTGAAATGGGTGACAGACCATTTCTTATATCAAAATGGCCTTAACAAAAGAAGAATGATGCAAAGTTGACATTCCTCTTTTGGTTAAAGGTTTATGCAACAGAGACAAAAAGAAAAAGACAAACATTCTGCCACATGAAGACAAGTCTGCTTTTTCAAAATGTGCAGAAAAGTTGTTTTGTCTTTTTGGAAAGACATCCCACTATCTCATCGTCCAATGAAGAAGCTTCACTGAGATCTCTCATTCTCCCTACTTTCCCATGGACAACAGTGCTGCCAGTTCCTCCTCTTACTATGACGATGGTTCAATGGCCAAACCCCCAAAATTCAATCATCAAAACTTCTTTGGTTGGAAGTGCAGAATGATGCTCTACTTAGAGAATCTGGATGTACAATTGCTAGAGATAGTAATGGAAGGTCCCTATGTGCCAACTTCTGTTACTACTATCACTCCTGCTGTTGAAGGAGCTGCCCCTGAGATCAGAACCTTTGAGAAGGCCAAAGCTTAATGGTCTGATGAAGACAAAAGGCTGGTTGCTCTTGATGCAAAAGGCATGAATAACTTGGTCATTTCTCTTCCTGATGATGTGTTCAAACAGGTTGAGAAAATGAAGACTGCAAAGGAGATGTGGGATACTTTGTGTACCATCTATGATGGTCCCACAATCACACTGGATAACTGGATTAACAATCTTGTTAGACAGTATGAACTCGTCTTTGCAAAACCAAAGAAGTCTCTCACAGAAACCTATACCAGGTTCACTGCTCTTATCAATGATCGCAAAGCTGTTGGGATCACAAAGGACAGTTTAACTCTGGTGAACAAGTTCTTGGACATCCTGCCTGAAGAATGGAACTATTTTTCTACTATCTTGAGATATTCAGGTACCATCAAAGGTACGGATCTTGTAAATTTGTATGGATCCCTACTGAATGATGAGCAGTTAAGGCAACTGGAAAAGAAATGCCTTGGAAATGTCTAAGAGAGGTGCTGCCTTGGTGGCCAGCGTGAGACAACCTGTTGGTCAGGTATGTGATGTGTTCACACAACCTGATCAACAGGCTGATGATGAAAGGGAAGAGATGTCTGAAGAGGAAGACTGTGAAGATCCTGCTGAACTTGATGATGAGCAAATGATTGCAATGCTTGTCAAAAAGTTCAACAAGAAGAGGTTTGGTGGAAGAATGCTGCAGAGGAGCTCAGATGCTATCAATAAGAAGGCATTTGATAAAACTAAGGCTGAGTGCTTTAAATATGGCAAGACTTGCCTTATAGCTGCTGACTGTGTGTCTAAAGCTGTTGCTCAATCATCCAAACCATTCAAGACAAACATGGACGATGGCTACAGGTTAAGTACCTTATGGCCATGGCTAAGCTGAAAAAGTCGGAAAACTCAGTGGCTTCCAACAAGCAAAAGGGACTCATGGTCGAGACATGTGATTGAGAGGAATCTGACTCATCTTTAGATGAAGAAGATAACAACTGTCTGATGGCCAACACTGATGTCCCATCAACAAGCAACTTCAAACAAGACCTAGTTGAAGCTGAAGCCTTCAGCAACTTAGAGAACTGGAATCCCACAATGATGTACAAGGTACACAATTTCATGGCTTACAGTTCTGATGAAAAAGTAAAAATGTTTGAATATATGCTTGTTGATTTAAAAGCTGCTGTTGAGAAGCACAATGTTTTACTGTCTGAAATCTGTAAGCTTAAAACTGATCTTGACATAAAAACTAGTAAACAGGATAGTTTTCATAAGTTGGAAACTGAGCTTGATGAATTAAAACACATCAATTCCATTTTATTAGAGGAAAAGAGAGAAACATACATAAAACATGCAAAGCTTCAAAAGATTGTTGACTCTTGGTACCAATCTGCACAAAAAGTCAGCCATTGCATCAGTCAACAGATCCCTGCACAATTCCAAGCCTATCTTGGAGGGGATCTTGACAAAGCAGCTTCTATTATTGAGATAAATAATATGAAAAATGAGTTATCCACTCTTGGTGAGCTTCCCAGCACTTTCATCCAGAAAGTAAATGGTAAGTTAGTCTCAACAAACAGGTTTGTCAGGCCTCAAAATGTTGACAGCTTGTGTGAAAAAGCCCCAAAAACTGATGATGGAATATGTTCTCCATCAAAACAGCCTACTAAGTGCTCTGCTGGTTCACACAAGCAAAAGAAAGGAAAACAAGCTCAAGCTGCAACTATGGACTAAACCTGTTGACAAAACAGGCTCTGGGTCTAAAGCTGATAGTAAGAGACCTGTTAATCCTTTTGATGCTAATCATTTTGAGAAAAAGTTTTCAAAAGGTAAGCAGCCTGCTTTCAACAGGGGTAAGTCTCATGTTGAAAGTAAATCGGCTGTGATTTCTAATAAGTTTTTAGACCATAGTGGAAAATTGGTTTTAAATGAAGGTAAGTCTTTCAAAACCAAAAGATGTGATTACGTTGATAGGCAACATCCATCACATCTCAGTATGAGCAAAGGCAAAGCCATTGCACAACCTGAGAAATTTGGGAATAAGTTTCCCAAACCTGTGGAAGGTCAAAGGCCAATCAAACTTCCTGTGTTTGAAATCTGTCCTCCTAAAAAGAGGAAAGAGGATACAGGCATAGCTGTTGCCATTGTGCCTTCCACCCAAACTGTTGATTCATCTAAAAATAGTAATAAGTTTGCTAAACCTGCTAACAGAATCAACAAAAATAATTTAGAATATGTTTCTGGAGGCTCTTCTTCCAAAAAGACTAAAAAAGAGAAAATGTTATAAGAGTGGGAAGAAGACACATATGGCCAAAGACTGTCCTGAAACTGAGGATATGAGGTCTGTTGACTCTGCTAGTTCCATCATTACAAAAACGAGCAGTGTTGGAAGTAACATAGTCAATGAGGATGGTATCCAGGCTGATACTATCCAAATAGGAAATACTAGTGTGAATATCACTGATCCATCAACAAATGTTGATGAAGTAGGAGAACTCATCCCTATGATGAGTTCCCCTAAAAAAAACTAATATTTTCTCATGACATTCTACTGGACAAACAACCATCCCAGGTTTGGTACTTGGACAGTGGCTGCTCAGGACATATGACAGGTTGCAAGGACGATCTCAGGCCTGAAAAAGGGCCAAAAGTCACATTTGGTGACAATGTACAGGGATCCACAGAAGGATATGGAACTCTTCAAGCTGGTGCTGCTGTATTCAAAGGGTAGCCTATGTGTCTGGGCTGAAACATAATCTTGTAAGCATAAGTCAACTGTGTGATGCTGGCTACAAGGTTAACTTTGATGAGCACCTGGATTACATATTGGATCCCCAAGGCAAAGTTGTGCTGTGTGCACAACGGAAGAAAGGTGTATATGTTGTGGACATGAAATTTGCTGATCCCACAACTGAAACCTGCTTTATCTCAAGAAGCAATGCAGACCTGAACCGGTTATGGCACAAAAGGCTATCACACCTGAACTTCAAGAATATCAACAAACTCTGTAAGAAAGAGTTGGTAACAGGTTTACCTTCTATAACCTTTGTTAAGGATAAACTCTGCACAGCTTGTGAGAAAGGCAAGCAGAGAAATCATCTTTTAAATCTAAGCTCAATTTCTCTATTGATACTCCTCTCTTCTTAATCCACATGGACTTGTTTGGACCAGTCAGTGTCCCAAGTCTAGGAGTAAGAAGATACACTCTAGTAATGGTTGATGAGTTCTCCAGGTTTACATGGACGATCTTTCTGAAGAACAAAGGAGAGGTTGCTAGAGAAATCACTGGATTTATCAAAAAGATGGAAATACTGAACTCTGCTCAAGTAAAGCAGCTTAGAAGTGATCATGGTACTGAATTCAGAAACAGTACTCTTGAGGACTTCTGTGAGGAAAGAGGGATCTCACAGAATTTTTCAGCAGTAAGAACTCCACAACGAAATGGAGTTGCTGAAAGGAGAAACAGAACTCTCATTGAAGCTGCTCGAACCATACTGTGTGCATCAGGTTTACCTTCATCATACTGGGCTGAAGCTGTCAATACTGCCTGCTTCACCCAAAATAGATCCTTGGTGGTGAAAAGGTTCAACAGGATTCCCCTATGAGTTAATCAAAGTGATGAGGCCAAACATTAGCTATTTCCATGTGTTTGGATGTCCCTGCTTCATTCTGAATCAGAGGGACCAACTGGAAAAGTTTGAACCCAAAGCTGATGAAGGTGTGTTTGTTGGATACTCAGCTATCTCCAAAGCCTACAGAGTTTACATCAACAAGAGAAAGGTGATAGATGAATCTATCAATGCCACCTTTGAAGAGTTTAGGAATACCTCCACCAAAGCTGTTCCTGAATCTGTTTCAGGAGTGTTCAACTTTGATGATCTTATGCATTCCATCAATGAAGAAAAAGACTCAAAAGCTTCCACTACATCTAGAGTAGAACCTGTTAATCATGATGGGCATGATGATGACTATGTTAATACACCCTGTGTGAATAAGTGTACTGACATAATTACAACATCATGTCCTGAACCAATCAATGTTGATTTTCCTGGATCCTCTGCTAATATGTTCAACAATGGAGAGTAATGCTCAACAAGTGAACAGGCTCAAGATATCAGTGTGTCTGAAAATCTTGAGAGCTGTTCAAGAGGACCTGTTGAAGATGCATATAACTCAGAAGAATCTGCATTGAGACAATATCCTATGTGAATCAGGTGTCACCTAAATGATCAAATAATTGGTGACATCAACAAAGGGGTGCAAACAAGATGGGACAGCTTAGGAAACTTTTGTATGTTTTCTAGCTTTGTGTCCCTGATAGAGCCTAAGAAAGTGGATGAAGCACTTAAAGATGCCAATTGGATCACTGCCATGCAAGAAGTACTCAATCAGTTTGAGAGAAACAAAGTATGGAAGCTGGTCCCTGCTCCTAAAGGAAAAAAAATAATTGGCACCAAATGGTTTTTCAGGAACAAGATGGATGAGCAAGGTCATGTCATTAGAAATAAGGCAAGACTAGTTGCTCAAGGCTACAGACAGGAAGAAGGCATTGACTATGATGAAACATTTGCTCCTGTGGCCAGGTTAGAGGCAATTCGTTTGTTTCTAGCCTACGCTGCTCATAAGAGCATGAAGGTATTTTAAATGGATGTGAAGAGTGCATTTTTGAAAGGTAAGCTGCAAAAAGAAGTCTATGTCAAGCAGCCACCAGGTTTTGAAAATGAACATCATCCAGGTTTAGTCTATAAGTTGTCCAAAGCACTCTATGGTCTAAAACAAGCCCCTAGAGCCTGGTATGATATTCTAACTGATTTCCTTATGAGCAATGGTTATTTCAGAGGTCAAGTGGATACCACACTGTTCATAAAAAAAGTGAAGTCTGATATTATGCTTGTTCAAATTTATGTGGATGGCATAATATTTGGTTCTAATAATGAGCAGTTGTGCAAGAATTTTTCGCTACTCATGAAATCTAAATATGAAATGAGTATGATGTGAGAACTTACTTTCTTTTTAGGATTACAGGTTAAACAAACTTCAAATGGAATTTTCATAAATTAAAGAAAGTATACTTTAGACCTTTTGAAAAAGTTTAAATTTGATCAAAGTTCTCCTATCAAAACCCCAATGGCAACCAATGTAAAGTTGGATGCGGATGCCAATGGCAAAGCTGTTTCAGTAACAGCTTACAGAGGCATGATTGGGAGCTTGCTATATTTAACTGTTAGTAGACCAGATATTATGTTTGCTACCTGTTTATGTGCTAGGTTTCAAGCTGATCCTAAAGAATCACATCTAGCTGCTGTAAAAAGAATCTTCAGATACCTTAAGGGTACACCAGGTTTGGGTCTTTGGTATGCCAAAGACTCAAGTCTTGAGCTAACAGGATATTCAGATTCTGATTTTGCAGGCTGTAGGATAGACAGAAAAAGCACAACAGGTGGATGTCAACTCCTTGGTGGTAAGTTGATAAGTTGGTTTAGCAAGGAGCAGAACTCAGTTTCTATTTCTACTGCTGAAGCTGAGTATGTTACTGCTGGAAGCTGCTGTGGGCAGATTCTGTGGATGCAGCATCAGCTTGAAGACTATGGACTTGTATATAGGAAGACTCCTATTCTGTGTAATAATACAAGTGCTATAGCTATCTCCAACAGTCCAATATTTCATTCCAGAACAAACCATATTGAAGTCAGACATCACTTAATCAGGGATCACATCCAGAAAGGTAATGTGGAGGTAAGTTTTATTTCCACAGATGAACAACTTGCAGACATTTTCACCAAGCCTCTTGATGAAAACAGGTTTAATTATCTTGTAAGCAAGCTGGGCATGTTAAATAAAAGTGACTAAGTGTCCTCAATGCTCTAAGTTATTATATGTCTCACACTGCTCAAGTTTCTCAGAACAGCTTAGGCAGAACATGCTACGCATGTTCTACACTTAGCAAATTTCTGAAAACTTGAACTGCTTGAGCGTATAACAGGTTTGACAATATCAGTTTTCACCTCAAACCTGGTCTTTTGATCAAACCTCCAACCTGCTCACTCTCTCAATCTGTCATACAAGACATGGTCTTGTAACCTGGTCAGCCATTGAACACAACCTGTTCCTGCATAGCTGCACAGGTTGAATGAACAGCTTGAAGAATGAACAGCTTGTGATGACCCTGCTCATCACAGGTTTGACCAACAGCTTAGACCATCAATTTTAATTACCTTTCTTCACAATTAAGTTATTTAATTTATGTATTTATTTAACTTAGTTACTGCCGATATTATGTGTTAACGTGTGTTAGTGGCTAAAAAGGTCTCAAGTGGTCTGACAATCGTTCTAACATGGACAACCGTTCTGTTTTCCGTTAAAGAACTTTTCAAATCAACCGCCCAAACTTTTCTCTCTCATACTCACTCACATTCAAACCCTATAAATACCCCTCTATTGTTTCATCTTCGTCTTCCTTACTGCTACCATAAATTCCAAAGAACCCTAAATTCGACTAAGTGTCTTGTGCTCATATCCTCACTATTCTCACCATGGCTCACCAAAACAACCCCTTGCTCCCAATATTTGTTGGTACAGATGTTCAGAAACATCCTTCTATTACCACAATGCTGACACTGAAAACCACAAACTACATAGTCAACCTAACCATTCCCAAAAACTATGTGGGGAAAGGTTATGAGAATATGGTGGAGTTTCTAAAGGTTCACCCTCTGCATTACGCCATGACTGCCACCCCTGGTGTCCTGTACCAGGAAATGGTCTATGAATTCTGGTACACCTGTGCCTACAACCCAGCAACCAAATTCATAAGGGGAACCATTCTCAATGGGACTCAGACTATTGAGATCACTACTGGTCTTATCAGGGAAGTTCTTCATCTCCTTGTGGCTGAAGCTTATGATCAGCCACAGCCTTTAGATGATCAGAAGGGAAATCGACTACGTTTTTGTGGTGTAGCAGAGCCCAAGATTAGAGCCACCCTGTTCAGGAAGGATCCATCACCTACTTACAGCTTCTTGTTAGCCTCTGTGGTGATGTGCTTCAGCAGCAAAGTTGGTTCTTTTGACCAGCTTAGCCGTGATGAGATCCCAATAGTCCTACAGCTCGTAGACTACTATGAACATGGCTCGGTGGATTTTCATGAATTTGAGGAACCTGGTGCAGCAGGAAACACGTCCAACTGCTGTTCGTTATCCACGGTTTCTGAGCCTCATTTTCAAGCATGTCTGTGGTGAGCATTTATATAACTCTCAGCCTATGTTACGTATTGCTGCTTTCCCAATAATTGGGAATAGAGTTTTCTACACCCGTGTACTTCTGAATGAGCCTCCTCTATCTACACCAATGAGGAGGTTGCTTGGTATGGTGGAAGGACCCTCTACTGTGAGGGTGGATCCAGTGACTGCTCCCTAGGGAAAATCCAAATCTAGGGCCAAATTTGTAAAAAGAGCCCTGGAGTCGACTCAAGCTGAGCCTGTCAGCAAGAAGGCAAAACAGCATAGTCCAAGTCTGCTCCATCAGCCTCTGTGGTTGAAGGGGAGCAGGCTTCTCACCCTGGTTCATATGTTGAACCTGAAGCCTTTGTGGCTGGTGACTCTGTGGCACCTGAGATTATGGAACAGGCCAACCCACCTGTTTCTGACCCAATCTCACCACCAATCCAAAGAGAGCCTCTCATCACCCTCTCCACAACTTCAATCCTCCACTTCATCTCTCAAATCCTACAGATGCAAAACCTTAGCCAAAAAGAAACGAACAGACCAAACTAGCCCCACTGACCCCTCTCAATAGGAGTCAATTGACAAAGAAGCAAACCCTACTGCCTCTCCTATTTTGGGAGAAGGTTCAGCACACTTGGAGCAGACTTCACTCCAACAACAGTCTACCCTAAGTCAGCCTAGGCCCTCTAGTTCCTCCCAACAGGATCCAGTTGTACATATGGAGACTACCACATCAACTATTCCAGCCTCCCAACAGGCTGAGAATATTGAAAGACAGGAGTTCACTCCACTCCACACTGCGTCCACACAGTCTCCACTCCATACTTCTCCTACACAACCTGAGTCTGTACGAGGTGACAAACCTGCTGGATTAGACCATCCAGTAGATCAGCCCCCAACTTCTGCTCCTCATGATACAACTGTTGTACACCCAACAGCTGCTGAAGGACCAACATACCAAGCTGATGAACCACAGGGGAGAGACCATCCCTCTGGTGAGGTTGCACCTCAAATGAAAATTCCATCAGCAGGTTTCACCACTTTTGATGTTGAAATGCATATCCCATCTCCCCATGATGAGGCACCTCTAAACCAAGGTGCTGTTGAGGGAACCATCCCAGGCTTTAATGAAGGTGTTGCAACACAAGCAGCATCTGAAAGGCCACAATCTTCTACTCCTTCTCCTGATGAGGCAGATACAGCAACTGCTGAGGGATCCATTGACCCTTCCAAGCTGGGCCACATTACTTTTGCCCAGGCTATGGAACTTCTGTCTAAAGTAACCCTTCCCTCTCCATCCCATCCTCAAACACCTGCCTCATCCTCATCCCATTCTCATTCCTCCCCATCTACCCAATCCAAACAGTCCATCCACACTCCTCCATCCCCCAAAGATCTTCCTTTGAAGGATCAGCTTTTTTTGCTGACCAACAAAGTTGGCTCTTTGGAACATTCCATGACTTCCCTACCCTCAATAATCTTAGACTCCATGTTTGCATAGCTCAAGGGATTCTTTGATCTATTCAAGAATTCCTTTCCAACCACTCCTCAAGCTGATCAGTCTTCACAACTGCTTGCACTCACTGGACAGCTGCAAAATATCTCCACTACACTCTCCTCTATCATTTCAAACCAACAGGACTCTATGTCCTCCATGACAGCCATATCCCAACAGCTGTCCACTCTTCTCACCACTTGCACTACTACCCTTCCTACTACACTGGCCAGCATAAACTCTCTCATTGTCTCGCTGTCCAATTCTGTGTCAGCAAACCTTGATGATGTGCAAGACTCTCTTGAATTACATCTTGCACAGCTTCAAAGTTTTCTATTCATAGCTTCTGACAGAGAAAATCTTTCTAAGCTGTCCTCAATTGCTGATTCTCAATCCTCCTCTCTTTAGACCTGCCTTACCCAGCTTGCAGAGGTTAAAGACAATCTGGTTTCTTAGTGCATAGCCTGGTTGGCCCCAAGCCTGCTGCCAAAACTGCTGCTAAGCCTGCTGAATTTGTTTCTCCAGGCAGACCACATGTTGAAGGCTCTGTGCCATCTCCTTTAAAGGGGGAGAAGTTATCTGCCTCAAAGACTAAGTCTAAGGGGGAGAAAACCTCTTCTCATTCTAAGGTGAAATCAGCATCTGTTGGTCAAGCAGCAGGTGCATCACAAACAGTTCCTACTGAAGATGTCTCTCATCACATTGAAGCTGCTCAGCCTACTCAGGCTGGATCTTCAAACCCTGCACAAACTAAGGGGGAGTAATCCATTCCTGGGCACATGCCAAGCAGAAGGAGGCATCTGATTCTGGAAGAAGAAGAAGAAGAAGAAGTGGAAGAGGTTCCTGAAGCTGTTCAAACTATAACAGCCAAAGGAAAGAGGAAAGCAGTTGTAGACCTTGACCACCAAAGAGCAGCGCAACTAAAGTTTGACAAGGCAAGGACTAAGGAAATGGGTCTTCCTATGGAGAAATACTATGAGTACAGAGATGAACAGGTCCAAGCCCTGGAAAGAATAAGAAAGGAAGAAGCCTCAACCAAAGCAACCAGATCCTTTGCATTCCAAGAGGCAAGCAAAATTAAAATGCCTTCTTTAGATGTGCAAAGAAAATTGCTTGAAGCTGCTAAGGAGTCAGCGGTTGAAAAGGAAGGTGATAGGGAACAGGGTGCTCAGGTCTCTGTGACCAAGTCCAAGCAAGCATCCTCTGCAAGAGCCCAGATTCACTTTGACAACTTGGGAAGGAAAAAGTTCTTTGATGTTGCTGACAGAAGACTTGCCAAGGAATCTATTGTCAAAGCTGTTCCCATCTCAAGAAAAGGCAAACAGTGGAAGATTCAGATAACCAGAATGGGTGCTACAGGCCCAGAATTGGAAGCATATGATTAGACTAAAGTTGCTCAGATGAGATACAGAGAATGGGTGCAGTTGGCAGTTGCCCTGAGCCAGTCTAAGTTAGAAACAGCTAAGACTATCAGGGCATATGTCAAAAAGTTGATGGAAAGAGTGAGATATCTTGGCCTGATCTCAGAAGAACAAAGTAAGGGTATCTCAGTGTCTACCCCTAAAATAAAGTCCAAGAGGAACAGAAAGGATACAGAGCTAGAGGAACTCTTTGATCATGATTGAACAAGGTGATGTTGCAGTAGAAATCAAAGGAGTAGACCACAGTCTGCCTAAAGGAGTGGAATTTAAGGATGTCAAGCTGATTGAAGAACCTGAGCTGGGGGTATTTTTTGTGGATCCCCTGACAAAGAAGAAATGCTTCCAAAGAGAATCAGACTTGCACAGAGTGGGTCTCAAACAGCTTGTTGCATTCAGACTTGCAAACTCATTCAGACAATCCATAAAGTAGAGAGCAGCCATCTAGGACCAGCTCAGAGGCTTCTATGAAAGAGGGGAGCTTCAACATCCCAGTTTCATGTTTATCAGAGTTGAAATAGAGGAACTGGATGAAACCAGAGAGTAGCTTGAAGAGTTGTTCGAAGAAGGAGTACCACCACTGTCCTGAGATCCATCTACTATCTGAGTAGGTGAAGAATGGAAGCTGTCCATCTGTTGGACAGGCTTGCCATTATTTGCTCCCATCATTAACAGTCGAAATTGTTGAATTTCTATGTACATTAGTTGTAACTTTTATTTTTACATCAGTTGTAATATACACTAGTACATCAGTTATACTTTTATAAAAACATGTGTTGTTTATGTAATAAAATGTTAGTATATATATAAACTGATCTTTTACTTTACTTTGATGTTGTAATTTCATTTCAGCAAAATGTACTGTAAAAATATATAGTGATTATTGATAAAATCAGCTTAGACTGATTATTGCAAATAGGGGGAGATTGTTAGGTACAAAAAGGCCTCAGTCAAACCTGCTCTACATCTTAAGGGGAGATTTTTAATCAAACCTGTTTGATGCACTTGAAGGTATAATTTAAGGCCTGTTTATGCCTTATTGAAACCTGAAAAGTGATTCGCAATATGAGTCAAATTTGTTTACCCTGTTGCATTCGTTGCAACAAAGGCATATTGTTCAAACTGTTCTGTCTGCTGAACAGGCTGGACATAAACTGTCTACGCTGCTCTGTTCTGTTGAGCAGCTTAGACAGATTCCAAGTGTTCTGTTCTTTGTGAACAGAACCTGTTCTTTGTGGACAGGATAAACACTTTATGGAATATGTTTCCAAGTCCTTATGTATTGTTTTTGGCTACAAGATCAGTTTACAAGTCGAAGACAAAGTGGAAAACAGAAACTGCAAAAGTCTGCCTACGCTGTTCTGTTACATGAAGACAAAAGGATATTTGAAATGGGTGACAGACCATTTCTTATATCAAAATGGCCTTAACAAAAGAAGAAAGATGCAAAGTTGACATTCCTCTTTTGGTTAAAGGCTTATGCAACAAAGACAAAAAGAAAAAGACAAAGATTCTGCCACATGAAGACAAGTCTGCTTTTTCAGAATGTGCAGAAAATTTGTTTTGTCTTTTTGGAAAGACATCCCACTATCTCATCGTCCAATGAAGAAGCTTCACTGAGATTCTCAGTTAGAGTATAAAAGGAAGCTTCTAAGGATTGTGAGAATAACCAAGAGTGAGAAATCCAGATCGTGCATTGAAGTGTGTTATTCCATGCATGCAAGTCTGCTTGAATAAAACAGTAACGTGTGTCTAAGCTGTTCCTATTCAAGCTGTCCATCTGTGTCTTGTAAAATCAGTGAGTTCATCTAAGTGAGTGTATTCATTGTATCTAGTCTGAGTGTGTCTTAGATAATTTGAACATCTGTTGTATCTGTCATCTCAGCTTGAACCTTTCCGCAGTTAAGCTTGTTTGTAATTAACACTTGCTAATAATATACACAAACATTGAGAAAATAGTGTTGAGTTTTAATTTGCTGTATTCACCCCCCCTCTACAGCTTAGAACAATACTCTAGGGAAACCTTTTGGGACCTACATAATGCGACTCAACTGTATGTCTCGTTTGTTCACCCATTCTAACAACTATGCGCTCGGGTTCTTCTTGATCACGATTTCGTGGCGAAATTTTAGGGCTTTTTAAATTAGGAATCTCTGAATCGGGAATTTCAAAATCAGGAATTTCCTCCTCTTTTGCGCTTAAATTCTCCGTGATTAATTGTTCATTTTAAATCCTGACAGTCTTTCAGTTCGATCTTGCTACTTTTTCGATTTGGGGTTCGAATTGTAGTGGCAATGCTTTAGTTGATCGACGTGTGCGCGTACACTAAATAAAATATTGCTAAAGATTAAAGACTTAATTAAACTAATATTTTTGGTGGTAAAGTAGAGGACTACAATTACCTTTTTGAATTTTTAAAATTTTTTTATTTTTTTTTTAATAATTATAAAATAAAATAAAATAAAGAATAAAAATAACCAACGAAAGGAACTTAAACCTAATTACTTAAAACTAAGGCAACAAACTAACTTTAAACCTAAACTACCGTTACACTCCCCGGCAACGGCGCCAAAATTCTGACGGGCCGTCGTTGTGACCTGCCGATTTAATCCTTAAATCCACTAATTAGCTAGAGAAGTAAGGGTTGAATCCATAGGGAGTGTGGTCGTAATTAGGATTAGGTTATTAGCCCTATAGGAATAGATTTATTAAAAGCATTTAACTTGTGAAATTGTGGATTTGAATGAGTTGTTTAGAATAATGATTTGCTATTGCTTGTAGCTAAAATTAAGAACGAAGTAATGAACGGAAAAGATAAACAATGAAGATACGAATAACCAATCACGGAATCACCACGGCATAAGTATTACTCACTATAACATCATACAATGATCACATAGACATAATCAATTGCGCGAAATTAATCAAATGTGTTTTAACCAATAACTCTCGGCATAGCGTATGCAACATTAATACTCGTCTTAATCCCTAAACTAATGGACTCGGCACAAATAATAACACTACTATAAACTATCTTGCTTTTACCAATCTCAACACATAATCATAATCATAGCCAAATGTTTATCATTTGCATACACATAATAGATCTAGCTCAATACGAATACATCAAAACATAAGAAAGTAAAGCAAAGTAAACTTAGCCGTAGATCCTTCGCAAATGGCTAATGAGATTAGCCGCTCATCGTATGCTCGTCACAATCACGGATCTGAGCCATTGGATAGCTTGCGAACCACCGTCTTCGTTGTCGTATCGTGGATCCACTCCGGCAGAGCTTCGGCACACTTGCACACACGTCGGGACTCTTCTCTAAAGCTGCCCCTCCTCTCCTATTTATAGGGAATCGAAATTAGGGTTTCCATGGTTGAAAAATGCGTATTGGCGCCGCACCAGCACAGGACAGGCGCAGGCCAGCGCCCCCCCTGTGCCCGGATGCGGCTAGGGTTTAGCTGGCGTGTGCTGGAATGTATCTGGACAGTTTGGGTTGTGTGGAGCGCAGGGTAGCGCAGGCCTGTGCCCCCTAAGTCCAATTTGCTCCGAATTCTCTCGAATTGCTTCTTTTTTATCATATTGGCCCTGAAATACAAACTTGGAGTAATTATATGGATTTTACGAAGTATCGGTGCTTAAAATGATCATAATATGACTCAGAAACCATATAAATTATAGACTTATCATCTTCGTCTCTGACCCACAGCTAATGATACCCGGAGCGCAGATCGATCTTAGAGAAATAACTCGTCCCCTGAAGCTGATAAAAAAGATCATCAATCCTCGGCAAGGGATAACGGTCTTCACTATTATCCTATTAAGCTCTCTGTAATCTATGCACATGTGCATCGTCTTGTCCTTCTTCTTTACGAATAACACAGGGGCTCCCCACGGAGAAGAATTAGGGAGAATGAACCCACGATCCAATAGATCCTGCAGCTGCGTCATCATCTTGTGCATCTTGGTAGGAGCTAACTGATAAGGCGTGCGCGTAATAGGAACAACCTCGGGAACTAGATCGATCCGAAACTCAACCTGTCGATCAGGCTGCAGGCCCGACAACTCATCCGGAAATACATCGGGGAAATCTCTGATCACTGGCACATCTCCTGTCTCCCTCTTCTCCTTCTTCGCATCCACTACATAAGCTAAGTACATGGCACACCCCTTCGCCACATATCTCTGTGCCTGCGCCATCGACACTATACTTTTCCCTCCTCTACGCCTCTCGCCATACACAATCGCATACTCGGAATCAGAACTGGGAATACGAATCATCTTCTTAGAACAGAAGATATCCGTCTGGCGCGCTGTCAGCCAATCCATGCCTACAATTGCATCGAAACTGCTACTCTCCATAGGCCTCAAGTCTATGGAAAACCGATGACCATCTATCTCTAGCACACAATCTCTATAAACTTGACTCACTAACACGGTGCTACCATTAACTCGCTCAACAATAACAGACATGGATAATTCAGACGAAGGCATAGAAAAATAATCACAGAATGATGCAGACACATAGGATCGATTAGATCCCGAATCAAACAAAATATAGGCACGCGGTCCGTTAAGGATGAACATAACAGAAACAACATCAGACAACTCTCGCGCCTCCTTGGCCGAAGCCTGAAAGAACCTACCACGAGCCCTCGGTGGTCCACCTCCCCGAGGTGCTGACGATGACCCAGAAGCTCCAGCCCCGCTCTAACTCGACCCCGGAAACCCTGTCCCTAGATTCGGAGAATTCCGAGACATATGACGCGGCTTCCCACATCGGAAGCAAAGGGACTCCTGAGAAGTACATGTGATGGCGGTGTGACCAAACTGGCCACAACGGAAACAACGAAGATGCTCAGGGGCACATGGCCCTGCATGGTGGTGATGACACCGCTGACAGTCTCTCTCTACAGATGCCGAGCTCTCAACCCGGCTCCCAGAATCCCTAGATCCTCTACCACCAGTACCCTGACTTTGGCTCTGTCTATGCTGCCTCTATCCCTACTGTCTCTGACCCTGACCCTGGCCCTGACTCTGTCTCGCTCCCGACTGCCTATCATCCCAGCCTTGATCTCGTCGAGCCCCTGGACCTTGATCATGCTGTTCTGAATACCCACCCTACTGCTTCTCCCTGTAAAATCTCGACGACCCTGTGCCCTGTCCCTGCCCCGTCTGCTCGATACGCTGCCTCTGAGGTGCCGGCTGCCCTCTCTGTCTCTCAATCTCCCGCTCTCGCCGGCGGGCGTACTCCATAGCCGAGGAAAAGGTGGGGTCATGCAACATCCTACGAACTCTCGAATATCATACCTCAAACCCTTGATAAACATACTGACCTTCTGGTCCTTGGTGGCTACCTGCTGTGGCGCAAACTGAGCTCGATCATTGAATGTATCAATGTACTCGTGAACGGACCTGGATCCCTGCTGCAAATGAATGAAGTCCCGCTCTAACTCACGTCTCGTATCCTGGGGGTAATACTGCAGCTCAAAATCGGTACGAAAATCCTCCCATGACATCAGAAGCGACCCGACCCTTGCCCAGCCGTATGGTTTAGTAACTCGATAGCTCGTGTGTCCCAAATCGAATATAAGTATACACAGTTCACAATAAAGCTCAATAATACATGCATGATAATATCTCAATAAAAAGCTCATAAGGAAACTCATAATAATCTTGTAAAACGCTCAGTCCAAGATCATGCAAGTATCAATACAATGACCGTACAAGTATCTCAGAAAAACGTGCAAACTCACCTGACCCTATAGTCTCACTTACTCAAGTCTCAGTTCCCTGCACGTCCCCAACCCTATCAACTCGAGACCCTGGAATCACAATATGATAACTCGACATTACTAACATAAGTCACGGAACTCTTAAACCTATTTTCTAACCCTTCCCACAAGCTTCCCCCTACCCGATTAATCAATTAACATCAAGCCAAAAGCTAATTGCATGAAATCTGGTAAGTCGTGACCATGAAAAAGGTCATGACCACGAGAAAGGTCGTGACCACGACTCCCACAGGTTTTTCCTGGTTCACTCAGCTCATCCCCTGTTCTGCTCAGCTTCGTTTTTGCCACAAAATCCACCATTTTTTCTTGTTTTAGCTCACGAAATTAACCCAAAAACATGATAAACACATATAGGGCCAACCCTATCATTTGGTATTAATTATCAGCTCAAACCCATGAATTTAATGTTTGATTTCAAGCTTTGAAACTCACCTCAAGCTTCTTTAATGGAGGAGAATGAAGAAGATGAAGGTTTAACACTTCAATCCCTATTTGAAAATTGAATTCTTGCTGCTGCAGCTTCTGGAGGTAACACACACACACACACACACACACACACTTAGGGCTCTGATTATAGGTGAATGAATTAAAAAGGTAAAGAAGTAAACGTTATATACGTTTTAGGTTAAAATTCGGTTCGGTACCCAATCTCCGATCCCGTTATCACAAAATACAATTTTATATCACCGGGTTCCAAATTAATAATTAAACCAATGGAATAATTTCACGTACCTTTTCCAAAATCGGGATGTTACAATATGAGATGTTATTTTATATATTTTACTTGAAAGTTATAACCTACTTAAAACGTATCAACCTAGCAAAAAAGTTCAATATTTTATTATATAAATATGTTACGGATAAGTTTTTATTTATCTTACGTTTCATCTATTATTTATAATATGATTATAATGTGTTTTGGTTTAATCATAATTTACAATAAACCTAACATTTTTATTTGTTTTGACTTAAATGTTTTAATGTAACAAAATATTTAAATCAAAACAAATAGAATATAAATTTAAACCGAAATAACAATGTAACAAATATCTAAATCCAAACGAATTAAATCCTAAGTTTGTATATTTTATTTAAAAGGTATAATGAAATCAAAATATATTAACGCAATGAAATAAATAGATGAAAACATACAAAATATAAAAAACATATAAATATTATAATAACGAAATCTAATGTATATAAATTTGTTATAAAAAAATTAAATACATAATAGAAACGTCAAATACATTAATTAATTAGGTAAAAGATAACTTTAATAAAAATAAATACTTTTTAAATAATAATAATAAATAACAATAAATTAATTAAATCATCATTTATTAAATTAAGATTTAAAATTTAAATACAAAAAACAAAATTCATGAAATGAAGGGATCAAAAATGTTATTAATTAAAAGGGTATAATTGTCTTTTAGGAAAAAATTGAGACAGATGGACCATTTTTGCAAGTAAACAATGTAAATAAGGACTGTTTATAAAAAATTTAAACCACAGAGACTGAATCCAAAGTTTTTATGCAAACCACATGACCAATTTTGTAATTTACTCTATAATTTCTTGTATATTTGAGACTTTTTATTTTCCAATGATACATTTGCCTACATTGAATGAGTCATAGGAGTATCTATATATATATAAATGTTGAGTCCTAAGTAATAAATGAGAGTACTAATTACTTTTTTTTTTTTTTAAATTCTTTAATATATTCAAGTTGAGTCCTATGTAATAAATGAGATTACTAATTACTTCTTTTTTCTTTAAAGTTTTTTTAATAGACAATATTATTTAGAGTGTGTTTGCAAACACTATTTTAGTTAATCTTTAATGGATTACTAATTAACTTATCTAACTTTATTTTTCCTTTAATAAAATAACAATATTATTAATTTATAAAAAAGTTGAGTCATATGTATATGTATATACACACACTATATAAGTTGAGTCCTAGCTATAGCAAATGTTGGCAATCCATTTTTTTGTATAAGTTAATTCATTTTATAAATAATATAAATCATTAGATTTATTGTTAAAATTAAATCATTTTATGAAAACCAATATTATATTTATTTTATTTTAATTTAGTAGTTAAACTTTTTAGATTATTTTTACATAAAATGATAATAATTTTGTAAATTGAATCAATGTGATAAATTTTTATACGATTAAGTTATTTTATAAATAATCATAATCATAAACTTTTTTTATGTTTTAGTTATGCATTTATCTAATATTTTTAATTTTGCTGATATTGAATTTAACACCAACTATCTTGATCCAATATACGATACCAAAATAAAAAACATATGTATATGTTAATTAAGTAGTTAATAAATACTATAATTACACATAATCTAAATAATTAAATATTGTTAATTTAATACATATATATACCGTTTATTTCATGAAAATAAACAATTCTTTTAACAAAACAAATGTGTATATTTTAAGATATATTACATCATTTCTTTTTTACATTTAAAACTTGATTTGAGTCTCATGTATAAATAATTGTGTTAGTGTTTTAAATTTCATTTTAACTTTTCTTCTTTTATATTTAAAAATTGTCTCATTTAAATTTTTGTTTTTTTTGTTTAATCTCATTACCGTTTCATGACCCTTGGTTATCTTTAATTAATTGGTATTTCATCCATAGGTTACAAGAAAATGAATGATTATCAAAGGTTATAAAAAGTGGGGTTGCAAATAATCCATTTGTCAACTAAAACATTCTCATTGTTTTTCCTAGATTTTCACCGGTTAGTTTTTTTCTTGATTTATTCTTCTTTTATTTTTCAAATATTAAAAGATGTTATTCATCTCTAACACACATATGTTTATTCTATATTGTGAAATCGATTGCTATAATTTTTTCTTGTGATATTTTATATTTGACAGTGATAATGATAAATATTATTGAAGTTACCATCCATGCAAATAAGTTCTTGACGAATAGACTTTCTAGAAAAAATTTGTGTATTCTTCAATCCATGCATTAGTAATTCTTTTTTATATTTAATGATATATTTATTTAAATTATTTCCTTATATATTTTTATTTGATAAATCATTTATGTTGATGCAGGTGATTGATATGCTCTATATTGACATATCAAATATCCTAAAGATTCATAGGTAAAATACATAAATGTCAACGTTTTATCATCCATCCTTTCAACTATATAGTTTTAAACTATAATATGTATAAAAAATAAATTAACAACTGAATTTTGGTTTCTCTATACTTGAATTGTTTTATGAATATCTTATTGATAAATTTTTCAACAATAAAAGTTTTACAATTTTATTATAATTTAATAACCATAAAAACTTTTGTTGCTGAAAATGTATGAGCATTTGATTTGTGAGTTTCTTTCTATGGAAATTTAAACTTAAGCTCTTGAGGAACGATCATCAATGGAGTAGTCTTTTCGATACATGCGATTGTTGGTAATCAATTGATGGAGAAACAGATTTATTTAATTATTGATTAAATCAATTTAGCTCATATTTCTTGATGGAGAAATAGATTGTTGGTAATCAATTGATGGAGTGTAAAAAAATGCTAATAATTTTTAATTATTGATTAAACTTAATTGAAAAATAAAAGATAAGAGAACTAAATATGATTTTAGTATATTTTTTTACATTAAAATTAGTATTTTTCAATATTAGACAACTTATGTTAATAGTAGTAAAAACATATTTCACTTCTTCCAACCTTATTATATTACTTTCATGTCAAAAAGTTTATGCTAATAATAGTAAAAATCTTCCATGTCTACTAACCTTTTATATTATATTTTTTTAATTATTTTAATAATACCTAAAAATTTCATTAATGTCATAACTATATAATTTCAAGTCATAATTTTGATGGAACTCAATATTGTTTTACTATATTATAATTAAATTTAATTAAACAATAAAAGATGAAGGAATTAAATATTATTTTACGTGTTTTTTACATTAAAACTAATCATATCTTTAATATTAATTACTTTGTTGTTAATAGTAGTAAAAATGTATTTCACTTCTCCCAATCTTATTATATTTTTTTCATGTTAAGTAATTTCTTGTTAATAGTAGTAGAAACCTTCCACATCTACTAACTTTAATATTTCTTACTTATTTTTGATTTATTTTAAAAATTCTATTGATATCATAAGTATATGTCAAAATTGTTTATGGAACCAAGAATTGGGTTTAATGTATTTTATGCTAAGTTACTTTGAAAATAAATTTATGGAACAAAATTCAGTGTATTCTTTGATGCTAAATCAATTTTATGGTTTAATATATGCATATTGTTTTATTGAACTTAATAAATAAATATAGATGCTTACGAAACTAAATATTGTTTTATTGTGTTTTGTGTTAGACGAACAATTGTTTAATTTACCGTCAAATAAATTTAATGTTAATAGTAGTAAAACCTTTTCACTTGTCTCAACCTTATTGAGATTGTTTAATGTTACATAATGTTATATTAATAGTTTTAAAAACCTTCCATGTCTCCCAAACCTATTATTTCTTGATTTTTTAATTCACCCTAAAAAATCAGATGTTATTAATATATGACAAAATTATTGATGGAACTAATTAAACTAATTATTCATTTAATGTATTTTATGTCAAACTAAAATATTGCTTTGATGTTAAATTAATAGTTGTATTAATCTTGATGATTACGGTTATAGTATTGAACCTTTCGGTTCCCCTTACCTTATTACTATTTATTATGATTTAATTGTCTTAATTTTTTTAATCATAAATGTGAATTAATCAAGTCTTATCTATAAATAACAAAGCTACATGAGATTTAGTCGTCTTTCAAACACTTTTTATATCAAAATCAAAATAAACAGAAAAACTAACACAATGTCAAAATAAGAATTGTATACAATTTTCGTTGATCAATTGAGGAAATGATCCATCAAAGTGATGATACGGATGTCGACAACATTGTGAGAGACAATTGGGTCGTTATTTATGGTATAAAGATAAAATAATCATTTTATTATTATCAATATAATATTACAAGACTATGTAAACATGTATTTTTGTTATGAAAACATAACGCGCACAACAAAAATCAATATTGCATATCGTTTCATTGATAAGTTACATGGAGTCTCATCTATGATTCATGTGAGACTTTACTGATTTACCTTACTATTAAATAAAAATTGAATTTTGAATCATGAAAAATAACACTTGCACAATTGATTTTCATGGGTCCACCTATGTGTGAAAAAAATCAAACAATGTTGATTGTGTTATCTGATATACTTTTTAATTGACCGACTGTAAAACCATTAAACACACATCAAAAAGTATTTAATGGTAAAAATACATTTTCTTGTTTTTATAAAATAATTCACATTTAAGTGACATCATTACATGTTGAGAAAGCAACCAAATGCATCACTCTTTTTGTATCGTTACACGCATCTAACAAATCGATTTAAATATAAATTTATACATATATAACATAAAAGTTTTTAACACATCTAACATATTTTCCATTAAACATGAAATTTAAATTTGTTGCCAATGAACGTTAGATGGTGCGAGTTTCGTAGTCAGACCCATTTTTTTATAAGAGAAGATGGACAATAAAATGCGGATCATCTTTATTACCTCTTTTAAAATAAGGAAAAAAAATATTTTGTAGTTAATGATACATATAAACAATATTGTTGGTCACGTATTAATTATAATTGTAGGACGTGTGCGCCCGCACACGCACACATACATATAAGTAATATTAATAAAGATTTAAATTAAAAAGAGTTGTTTTGATAATAATCTTACTAATTATAATATAATATACAACAATTTAAAAAAAAACATTAATTAATTATGAAAATATACTCTTCTTGATTCAGTAGCTAAAAACATACTACCTACGAGAATGGTACTTACTTTATAAATTTTTATTTCCTTTCTTTTACAAACTATTTTACATTTAAATGAGATCATTATATATTGAGAAACAATATCATATTAAATGACATGTAAAAATTACTATTTATTAGTTATGTAACATTTATAGTCAATTTCGTACCACAAATGATAAGTTTACAACACTTGATTTCAGTATAAGAAATTAAATGTATGTGTCATTGTTTTTGTATTATGACATGTATCATACAAATCAATTTATGTGTAGATTTATACATATCCAACCTAAAATTTTTTAACATGCCTAACATAATTATCCTAAAATTTCATGGTTGGACCAATATTTGAGAGAAATGAGAATAAAAGTAGGGTCCTCATTTTTTACACCATCTAAATAAGTTTGAATAAAAACTAAAAAAAAATTATATATAGTTAATACATATAAACAACCACCGTTCTGGACATATACATATTGTATATAATAATAATTTATTTTTAGAAAATAATTGATACTAATGATTATTTAGTTTTTTTATATAATTAATACTAATAACTACTTAATTAATACATTAAATAAAGGTAAATTATAAATATACATAAGTTCTTCCATATAAACTTTAAAGTTTTATAAAAATTATGATAAAAAATCAATTATTTAATAAAATACATAGATATGTTATAAAATATTACACATGACAAACAAATTATAAATATATTTAGAAGATGTCACGATCATCGAGTTGCTTTGATCTTTTATCTCAAACTTTCGAACCAATATTTTTTTTAATATTCTCACAAACAAATACACCTAAAAAAGCCTACACAACTTGAATAAGTTATTGTTTAATTAAAGTCTGTATTTTTAATCAACTAACTTTATATCTCACCAACATTCCTTTTCTTTGTAATTCACTTATTGTATGGTTTTTTTATTGTTGATTATGTATATACAATTGTATGATGATAGACTTTGATATTGTATGGGTGAATCTAAAATTTATATGTAGGTCATAACAAACACATATTTTTGCTAACATTATCTATTCTATCTATACTATTAAAAGAGTAACTAAATGCCACATGGCATGCTCTCATTGAATTTGCCACATGACATGCTCTCATTGAATTTGCCACATGTCGCTCTTTCCTTTTGCCACGTCATTTACTGATTTTATTTTTAAATTTTAAAGCAAATCAAATCTATGTAAATCTAATATGGATTAATTTAATAACTAACTAACTAAACTTAAGCAAACTTTATTATTCATATAATTATTATATTATACACATATAAATATCAATTTCTAAAATTAACTCATGTAATACATGGGTAATAACCTAGTATAAGATTAAAATAAAAATGAATCCGCCCGGTGCATCGCACGGGCCGTCATGACTAGTATAAATATATAATTGATTTCTTAGTAACCAAATTCAATACTAAATGTCAATTGAATGCTTAATGAATTAAAAATTAAATTGAATTCAATTAAGTTATTTTTTTAATTAACTATTGCATTGATTTTGATGGTGAAAAAGTTTAAACGTTTTATAACAATAGTAAAATATTATAAATTATAGATACTTTAAATGAATGTTGAGTATTAAATAACACATATATTAATTAGTTATGAATGATGAAAAGTTTCATTGAAGTTTAATTTCACATAATTATTTTGAAGATTCTTAAAGACTATGCATCAATATTATGTTTATAATTCATGTTTTCACATTATTATTTAGTAGACTTAAAAGACAAAACATAAAGTTTCAGTTTAAGCTTAATTTATAATTATTTTGAAGTCTCCAAAAGACTCAATTAATATTATGTTATAATTCATGCATTGCCGACTTTTTATTTTAGAATTTATTGAAAATGGAAATCGAAAAAATGAAAAATAATTATTTTAATAGGCTAACATCCTTTATAATTTTATACAGATAATAATTAAATAAATATATGAATGGATATTATAATTTATTATATGAAAACTTGACTTTTATATGTATATTTTAACTGGTAATCAATCTATGTAAAATAGCCTAAACCCTTAATTACCAATTTAAAGTAAAATAAATATAATAAATTTTAAAATTTTAAAATGTTATTAGAGCGCTCAAATTAATAAATTAATTAATCATTTAGTACATGATACATTTGAATGAGTTCTAGGAGTTGATATAATATATATTTGATTTCTTAGTAACCAAATTCAATAATAAATGTCAATTGAATGCTTAATGAATTAAAAAATAAATTGAATTCAATGGACATGTAAGTTATTTTTTTTAATTAACTATTGCATTGATTTTGATGGTGAAAAAGTTTAAACGTTATATAACAATAGTAAAACATTATAAATTATAAATATTTTTAAATGAATGTTGAGTATTAAATAGTACATATATATTAATTAGTTATGAGTGATTGAAAAGTTTCATTTAAGTTTAATTTCACATAATTATTTTGAAGATTCCTAAAGACTATGCATCAATACTATGTTATAAATCATGCTTTCACATTATTATTTAGTAGACTTAAAGGACTAAGCATAAAGTTTCAATTAAGCTTATTTTATACTTATTTTGAAGCCTCCAAAAGACTCCATTAATATTATGTTATAATTCATGCATTGCCGACATTTTAATTTATTGAAAGTGGAAATCGAAAAAAATGAAGAATAATTATTTTAATAGGCTAATATGCTTTATAATTTTATATAGATAATAATTAAATAAATATATGAATGGATATTATAATTTATTATTTTTTTTGGACAAAAAAAGGTAAACTAGCTAAGAGCTACGACATTGTCATCACCCAAGACTAAAAACCCACGAAATATTGTTAAAAATAAACTCTAGCAAGATGCTAGAAAGGATTACAATACATAATTAGAAGCAAGAAGACGAAGATGTACACTAAAGGGACCATAAAAGAAATTACAACCACCTCTATATTTTACACATGTGAAGAGATTTGCTTGAATATCATCTTTTAACATCGATGCATTCATACTCATACTATTAAACACTGCATTATTTCTTGTTTTTCAAACAAGCCACACAAGACCACTTATACCCACCTTATGAAAATTTTTCAACGATTTAGATTTTCTTCCCTCAAGAACCATCACGAAGAGTTGATCAAGTGAATGTTGCTCACCCACCTCTATTTCGGCCCAATCCAACAACCAACTCCAAAGATTAACACTTATCAAACAAGAATAAAAGAGATGATCTTCCGAGTCTTATAATTTCTTATAAGAAGACTTGACTTTTATAGGTAGATTTTAAGTGGTAATCAATCGATGTAAAATAGCTTAAAACCTTAATTACCAATTTAAAGTAAAATAAATATAATAAATAATATTAAAAGTTTTAAAATGTTATTAGAGTGCTCAAATTAATAAATTAATCATTTAGTACATAAGACTCAACTTTTATATATTAAAAAACTTTAAAGAAAAAGAAGTAATTAATACTCTCATTTATTATATAAGACTCAACTTTTATATATACTAGTCATAATGGCCCGTGCGTTGTACTGGGATGAATGATTTTTAAATTAAAATATTATATAAAGATTAAATATGTGTGATTGTTATAGTATTACTAAATTAAATTAATAAATGATGTTTGTAGCTACTTCTGGTGTTAAATAAATTAAATCAATGATTTAATATTAGACATAATTTAAATGTAATAAAAGATTGCTACCTACTCGGTAACTCGTGTTAGTTTTATTTTATCAACTAAGGGGTGTGCCACTTATTTAGCCTATGTAGTGGATGCAAAGAAGGAGAAGAGAGAGGTTGGCGACGTGCCAGTGGTAAGAGATTTCCCTGATGTGTTTCTTGATCAGTTGTCGGGGTTGCCGCTAGATCGACAGGCCGAGTTTCGGATCGACCTAGTTCCCGATGCGGTGCCTATTGCTCGTACGCCTTATCCATTGGCGCCTACCGAGATGCGAGAGATGATGACTTAGCTACAAGATCTATTAGATCGTGGGTTTATTCGCCCTAGTTCGTCTCCGTGGGGAGCCCCAGTGCTATTCGTTGAGAAGAAGGACGGGACGATGTGTATGTGTATAGACTATAGGGAGCTCAATAGGGTAACAGTGAAGACCCGTTATCCCTTACCAAGGATTGATGACCTGTTCGATCAGCTTCAGGGGGGAGTTACTTCTCCATGATCGATCTACGCTCCGGATGTCATTAGTTACGGGTTAGAGAGGAGGACGTGCCAAAGACGGCGTTCAGGACCAGGTATGGTCATTATGAGTTCTTAGTCATGCTGTTTGGACTGACTAACGCCCAACAACATTTATGGACCGGATGAACAGGGTTTGTAGGCCGATGCTAGACCGCTTTATGATAGTGTTTATCGATGATATATTGATCTACTCGAGGAGTAGTGAGGAGCACGACCAGCATCTGAGAGAGGTTTTGAGCACTTTGCAGCGAGAGAGGCTATACGCCAAGTTTTCGAAGTGCGAGTTCAGGCTCAGGGAGGTGCAGTTTCTAGGGCATGTGGTGACGAGTGAAGGGGTAAAGGTGGATCCTGTGAAGATTGAGGCCACTATGAGTTGGGGCCAACCCACATTTGTGTCAGATGTTCGGAGTTTCTTCGGCTTAGCTGGATATTATAGGTGGTTTATCGAGAATTTTCTCGGATTGTAGTGCCCTTGACGATGTTGAAGCGTCAGTCAATGCCATTTATATGGACTGAGGAGCAGGAGAGTGCCTTCCTAGAGTTAAAGAGCCGATTGTGTAGGGCTCCGATTTTATCATTGCCAGAGAGATTAGAGGATTTTGCGGTATATTATGACGGCTCATTTATTGGGCTGGGGTGTGTACTGATGCAGAGAGGCAAGGTGATTGCCTACGCCTCGAGACAGTTGCGGAGTTATGAGCTGAGCCAGCCGGTGCATGATTTGGAGTTAGATGTCATTGTCTTCGCACTGAATATATGGCGACATTATCTGTATGGGACTCGATTCACAGTGTATACAGATCATAAGAGTTTGCAGTATCTGTTCAGCCAGAAGGAACTAAACATGAGGCGTAGACGTAGTATGAAGCTCCTGAAGGACTATAATTGCGATATTCAGTACCACCCAGGGAAGGCTAATCTGGTGGCTGATGCCTTGAGCAGTGATCTTATGAGCAGACAGTTACGTCTAGAGCTTCCAGATTAGAGGTCACATCGACCTTGATAGACAGCTTGTGGTTGGCTCAGGAGGAGGGGCTACGAGAGGGGAATATGCAGAGGGAGAGATGAGTGGGTCAACTCCAGTTATTGTGTCGAGATGATCGGGGGTTGATGACGCTTCGTGATAGAACATGGGTCCCAAGAGTAGGGAATTTGAGACAGTTGATTCTAGACGATTCCCATAAGTCTAGATTATCGATCCATCCGGACAGCACGAAGATGTACAGAGACCTGAGATTTCATTATTGGTGGTCGGGGATGATGAGAGATGTCGGGAACTATGTTGAGGCATGTATGACGTGTTTGAGGGTCAAGTGTGAGCACTAGAAGCCGCATGGCAGACTTCAACCGTTAGAGATCCCTGAGTGGAAGTGGTATGATATCACTATGGACTTCATTGTGAGACTTCCATGGACCGTGCGTGGGAATGATATGATTTGGGTTATTGTAGATAGGCTCACGAAGAGCGCTCATTTCATAGCTGTTCGCGAGACCATATCGATGGATCAGTTAGCGCGCCTCTACGTCAGCGAGATTGTAGCGAGACATGGAATTCCAAGGTCGATCACCTCTGATAGAGACAACTGATTTGTGTAGCGGTTCTGGCAGAGCTTCTAGAGAGAGTTGGGCACCCGAGTTCAGCTTAGTACTGTGTATCATCCTGAGACAGGGGGTCAGACAGAGCGGACCAATCAGACGCTTGAGGATATGCTTCGAGCCCGTGTTATTGATTTTGGGGGTAGCTGGGATTTACATTTGCCGCTTGTTGAGTTTGCTTATAATAACAGCTACCATGCATCTATCGGCATGCCTCCGTTTGAGGCTCTCTATGGGCGAAAGTGCTTGACGCTAGTGTGTTAGGGCGGGGTTGGGGAGCATCCTATCAGCGGGCCCGAGGTTCTGCAGGAGACGAGCGACAAGGTCGTTATGATTCGGGAATGGATTAAGACAGCTCAGAGCTGGCAGAAGAGTTATGCTGATAGCCGGATGTCAGAGTTGGAGTTCCAGGTCGGAGACTCCGTGATGCTGAAGGTCTCGCCCTGGAAGGGAATTATTCGGTTTCGAAGGCGAGGTAAGTTTGGTGCGCGTGATATTGGGTCATTCGAGGTTGTTGATGAAACACCCATTCAACAATAATACAGATTTAAGTGTAATTAACGATAATTAATACATCAATACTTGAGGAATTAGGGTAGAATTTAAAACTTTTACAACCAATGCATCATAAGTGATGCATCCGAATAACAATTATTAAATCTACAAGGTTACAGGTCATGATCCTGCAAACGAATAGTCAAGGCCAAGAGGTCGACTAACCCAAACCCAACACAACCAAAGCATATCGTTAGTCACGAGTCTACACTCTGAATAATGAGGAGTAATATAAGCTTCCCGCTCGATAGCTGCAAAAGGTTAACAACTAAAGGGGTAAACAACAAACGTTGTTTAGTGAAATCTAAGATTAATATAAATAACAATTACATTCTAACCGTGTCTATCCAACACATATTTTCTATCAACCTAAGATATAAGGGCCAATGATGGCCAATACCAAGTTAGAATGAGATCACCTCATCCTCGTTGAGGACTATCGGTGTCCCACATAAATTATTTACCTATTCGAATTCACAACAAGATGTCTTATCTCACTGAGGACTATTAGCATTCTTGACATTTATTAATGTCACATGTTCCAGCGTCACCGCCCGGCCTAGCCGAGTCAAGGTGGGGAACCAACTCAACTCTTGGAATCCACTACACCGCTAGACATAGTCGAGCCAAAGTGGGGGTTCCAACGCGTGTCATGATAACACGTTGTAACGCTTTTACAAAGTTGCCTAACAAAATCGGCACGTTACATTACCAAAGTACGTACTACTAATGACTCCGATTCAAAGGTGAGAACAAACATGCTTGCGGCCCAACGTGTCATAATCATCGTCACGAAGGCGGCCCGTTGCCGTCCTCACATGATGTCAACACCGCCACTAGGATATAACTCATGCTTGCAGCCCAACATGTCATAATCATCGCCCGCAGGCGGCCCGTTTCCGTCCTCACATGAGATAATTCCATCCTAATCCAATAACCACATACCCCATGGTCGTCTAGGGTTCCCTATCAAAGTCGGGAGTGGTATTGCCTCTAGCAAGTACGAGGCTGTCCCTAGCAAGTACGGGACAGTCTTTAGCAAGTACGGGACTTCCGACAATGCAAGTACGTCGGCATCCGGCATCCAAAGGGCCCAGGAATAATCCTTGGACATCCAAAGAGGTCCAAAATGCATTCCACAACAAATTAGGGTTCAAGAGGACTCATGAGAGTCTATAATGGTCCATAAGACCAATTAACGAAACCACACATGTGTATCTACTAACCGTTCTTCAATAATGGTTCTAACATATCATCGGGGTCGTTCAACAATACTAATAAACCTACCGGTTAAATAGTCCTTTATGCCCGAATCATAATTAATTAGATTGTCACGAAGGTGACCCAATATACAACTTAAAGATTCATGCATATATCCCAACTATTATTAATCAATCACAAAAGTGAGTAGTCCAACCTACGAGATCATCAAACGTGAATTACCAACTTCCAACCAATATTATTCATATAGATAAGCAGTTAGACGTATTATATGAATTGCATAACACACCAATACAAAACTATGTCAACTATCATGACAATTCACTTTACAATTCATGATGCATGACAACATGTTCAATAAGGCTACAATGAATCCATCTATAGCATGTGAATATGCATGATCAAGTATCATGTTATCAACAAAGGCATAAACAACAATTAACATGTAATCATTCATCTACATTAGTCCTAGAACTCACAGTGATCGGTTTAGAAGATTCCAAAGCCTTCCAATAAAGCCACAATAGCCTAGAGAATAGCTAAAGCTTGCAATCAAGCTCCTTTCGACTCAATTCACCTAGAAGCATTCTTAACGCGTACACGTAAGCCCCCGAACACAAGATAAGCCCCTAAGAGTAGGCTAAGGGTATTGGGTTATCAAACCGAAAGTACTAACTTCAATAGAGGCCCTACGAGTTTCGGAATGGATTAAAGGCCCTCAAACCCTTTAAACACTTAATTTAGAGGTGCAACGAACGTATAAGACCCAAGCATCGACCCCAGACCGTCCAAACTCTAATTTTGGGGCAGAAACTTAGTAAGGGTGTTGGGAAATAGTCTAAGTAGTTCAAGCTGTTAGTTAGACTTCTCAAACTGTTAGTAGAATTTCTATGTAAATACAAAGTTCATGCTGTTAGTTGAAGAATCTCGAGCTGCTAGTGTAAAAGTTCAAGCTGCCAGAGTAAATCAACTCAAGCTGCTCTGTTCAAGCTGTCAAGTGATTCAAGCTGCTCAACAGTCTTATAAACAGAAAGTGCTGATATTCAGGAAAAGATATCTACACGAAGATTCCAGCATATCTACTATCAGAGAAGTCATAATCCTTCAAGGAAACAAATCAAGAAGCAATATAAATACATAGAATAGGTCTTTCTATTGCACGGGAGTTTTTCTGCATATTCAAGATTGTAATTGCTTTTTGTTTGAGTTTTCATAAGCCTCTAAGGTTGTAAAACCCTAAGAACAGTTTGTGTTCTTCGTCTAATCAAACAGATTAGAGGTGATTGTAATCATTGAAGTCAGCAATACAAGCAATTTTGATTTACTTATTTGTGTCTATCTGTTATGAGTTCTAAAAGCTTTTGTTAAAATAATTAAGTGTTATTCCGCAAACTTCTTAATTAAACTTTGATTCAAAGCAAGATTATTGATTTATACTATGATAAATTCAAATCAGTTAGTCTTGGTTAATTAATTTCAGATCCTGACAAGTGGTATCAGAGACAGGTTGTTCTTTGTTTTTCAAAGTCGAAAGCTTTTTTTAAATTTTTAATCTTTTGCAATGGAATTTGATAATAGCAGCAGTGGATCTGGGCAAGGACTCAAAGTGGCTATGCTCAAGCCCACTGAGTTTGAGATGTGGAAACCCAGGATTCAACAGCATATTCAATTCATTGATTATGCCATATGGGAAGCTGTTGAATTTCCTCCTGTAGTTGATCCAGAACTTGATGATGAGGGAAAACCAGTCAAAACTCCTCCAAAAACTGAACTTGAAAGAAAGGCTAGAATGAATGAAGTGAAAGCTCTTACACTTTTACAAATAGCCATTCCTAATGCTTATCAACATCAGTTCAAAAAATTTTATACTGCTCATTCTCTTTGGAATGCTTTAGAGAAAAGATTTGCTGGTAATGCCAGTACTAAGAGAAATCAAAAGGATCTTTTGAAACAGCAGTATGAGAACTTTTCTGGTGGCAAGAATGAAAACCTTACTCAAATCTTTGACAGGTTCAACAAACTGATAAGTGAACTGGAAAGTGCAAAAGTCAGCCTGGATCAACATGAGGTCAACAGAAAGTTTCTCAGATCTCTTGGAGAAGAATGGACAGTTTATGCTGCACAATGGAGAACAAAAGACACTCTTGATGAAATAGAACTGGATGATCTGTACAACAGTCTGAGAGTGTTTGAGACTGAGATTGATACTGAAAAGAAATCTCTTTCTTATAATCACAATACTTCTCTTCTGTCATCTGAAAAATCTAATGGCAGTGATTCCTTTTCAGGTGGTGATGGCAACTCTACTGAAGCTCACTATGAGGCTTTTGTTGCCAATGATGGACTGTTTGCTCTAAATGCTGAAGATCTAGAACAGATTCATCCAAATGATCTTGAAGAGATGGATTTGAAGTGGCAACATGCAATGCTGACCATGAGGGCCAAAAGGTTTCTTAAAAGAACTGGCAGGACCAACTTTCAAGCCAGAACAGAAGGCAAACCAGCTTTTGATAAGTCAAAAGTTGAGTGTTATAAATGTCATAAGCTTGGCCACTTTGCCAGAGAATGCAGATCTCAAAGTCAACCATCATCAAGGTCTCAGCAAACTAATCAGCCTTCATCATCACAAGCACTTGTCTCTCAAGAAGACAATGTGTTTGACTGGAGTGATCAGACAGAGGAAGAATTTCAAAATCAAGCTCTGATGGCAGAAACAGCAAATGTCTCCTCCGCTGAACTACCATCTGAGGTAAATTCTAAACTCTGCTCTCAATCCTGCAAAAATATGGTTAAAAAGTACAGAGATCATAATGAGAGCATGTGCAAAACTCTAGCTAAGATGGAAGAAAGGAGATATGAATACATGCAAGCCATAGAAGATCTTGAAAAACAGATAAATGACTATAAGGAGAATGAGATTCAAATGTGACATGATAGAACATATCATGAGTGGGAGAAAAAGGAGCTAAAAAAGAAAATAGAATCACAAAATAAAAAGGTAGAAGAGACTGAACAAAAGGTGTTTGAGGCTAATAAGAAACTAGAATCTGTCAATATAGATCTAGGTAATTTCAAATTGGCTAATCAAAAGCTGGAGCACCTAATGGAAGTCCAATTTAAAGATAGGATAAAATCTCAGGTTCATCCCAAAGAAGGCATAGGATACAGAGCTACTCCACCTCCATATAACAACAAATACATCCATCCAATGAGTGAAGGTGCTGACAGACTTGTCAATGAACCATTAGATGAGACTATGACTACTATAGATCCTATCCTTGATAACAGTCCTGAATCTAAAGAAGATCAGATTCAAAATAGAGACTGTGAGTGTACAGCAGTTGAGCAAGAACACAAAACAATGAGTGCACCTATAGAAATTCAAGCCCCCAGTAAGAAAGGAAAAGAGAAGATAAGTGTATGCAATGCTGCTCCACAAGTTTCTGTACATTCTAACTGTAACATTGCATCTTCTTCAAAGAATAATAAAAGGGGTTCAAATGTTCCAGTCTGCACATGCCAAAAGCATGGTGTTCAAAAGTTTCCCAAACAACAGCAGGTAAGGGGAAATCAGAGGAACAAGAACCAGAAATTGTGAACTAAAACTGGTTCTCCAATTCAAACAGTCAAAAGGTGTTTTCACTGTGGAAGGAAGAATCACTTGGCCAAGGATTGTTTTTATAAACCAGCTGTTGCAAAACAGACTGTGATTCATAAAAAGTCAAGTCCTACTCATGTAAAAAATTCAAAGGTCAAACCTTCTGCTACAACAGTTCCAAAGAAAACAGTTGATCACAGGTTTTCAAAAGTTAATAAAAAACAGTCCACACACCAAAAACAAGTTTTGGCAAAACCTAAATTAAGTTTTAAACAAATATGGTGTGTCAAGGACAAATCTTCAGATCAAACTGCTGATGCAAAAGATCAGACTGCTAAGCCAAATTCTGAAGCTGTTAGTGCAAATTCTGAAGCTGTTAGTGCAAATTCTGAAGCTGTTAGCACTACACACACAGGTCAACCTGCTAAGCATCAACCTGGAACTGTTAATGAATCATCTGAGACTGTTAGAAGAAAAGATGATCAAAATACCTGGATACCTCATATAATCACTAAATACTCTCCAAAGACTCCATCAGTGGATCTCACTAAATATAAGAAGTCAAAAACAGTATTTAGTTATGTCAATACACAAGGCCAACCCAAAACCAATTTGGTTTGGGTTTACTCCACTACTAACTAAGCTTTTCTTTGTGCAGGGCAACCACAGGTCACCTCATAAAACAGATGGCATTTGGACAGTGGATGCTCTAGGCACATGACAGGCAATTCTGAGTGCTTGTAAAATTTCAAAGGCTTTGATGGAGGATTTGTTGCATTTGGAGGCAACTCCGAAGGAGGTAAGGTTACAGGTAAAGGTACTGTTAATGCAGGCAACATGATTTTCAATGATGTTTTGTATGTTGAACAGCTTAAGTATAATTTATTGAGTGTCTCTCAAATCTGTGACAAACAAAATATTGTTCTGTTTACAGATTCTGAGTGCATTGTTCTTTCAAAGGATTTTAAAATTCCTGAAGATCTTGTTTTACTAAGAACACCAAGAAAGGACAATGTATACTGTTTAGACACAGAACTTTTATTCAAAACAAGTACTTTAAGCTGTTTGATATCCAAAGCATCATCCAATGAGTCTGCTCTTTGGCATAGAAGGATGTGTCACATGAACTTCAAGTCCATGAATGTTTTAATCAAAAAGAATCTGGTAAGAGGTTTACCACAAAAAGAGTTCATATGTGATGATCATTGTGTAGCATGTCTTAAAGGCAAGCAACACAAAACTTCTCATAAGGCCAAAGAAGTAAATTCAATCTCATCTGCTCTTCAGCTGATTCATATGGATCTATTTGGTCCAACATCTGTTTTGAGTTTGAATAAAAGGGCTTACTGTTTAGTTATTGTTGATGATTTCACCAGATTTACTTGGGTTTACTTTCTTAGGTCTAAAGATGAAACTGCTGAGCTAGTTAAATAATTTATTCTTAAGATAGAAAACCAATCCAACTCAAAAGTTAAGGTGATAAGGTCAGACAATGGGACTGAATTTAAAAATCATATGCTAAACAGTTTTTGTGAGTCCAAAGGTATTGTTAGACAATATAGTGCACCACGAACACCACAACAAAATGGTGTAGCTGAAAGAAAGAACAAAACATTAATTGAGGCTGCTAGAACTATGTTAGCTCATTCAAAACTGCCAATGACTTTCTGGGCAGAAGCTGTTAATACAGCCTGTTATGTTCTGAATAGGGTTCAGGTTGTTCAATCTAAAGGGATAACTCCTTATGAGTTATTCCATAATAGAATTCCCTTAATAGCCTTTTTCAAGTCCTTTGGCTGTCCATGTACCATTCTTCACACTAAGACTCACTTAGGGAAGTTTGAAAGCAAGGCTGAAGAAGGATTCTTTGTAGGATACTCAAATCAAAGCAAAGCCTATAGAGTATATAACAGTGTGTCTAAAACCATTGAAGAAAGTGCAAATGTTGAACTTAATGCAAACACTGCAAATGTCAAAGGCACTGGTCCTGATTGGTTGTTTGATTTAGATTCACTAACAAATTCTCTGAGCTTTGTTGAGTATAATGCAGAAGCTGATGCAAACAGGATTGAAGCTGTCAACACAAATACTCATGCTGCCAATACAAATTCTCAAGCTGTTGGCACAAACTCTCAAGCTGTTACATATTCAAATACTTGGGATGAATATACACCTATACCACTTCTGTCATGTGACCCTCCAGGGGTTCTGAATGCTCAACATAATACAAATCCAGACACTGAAGTGCCACTCCCAAGTCCTGAGAGAACAGCTCCAACACAAAGGGAAACAGTCCCAGATTCAAGTCAAGCTGTTCCAGAAGTTGAACCATCCACTGGTCCTGATGGAGATGATACAAATCTTGGATCCTCTTTTCAGATAGAAAGAGAGCCTACACTCAGAGTTCACAAGTATCATCCTCTCAGTCAAATAATGGGTGATCCACGTACACATGTGCAAACAAGAAAAATGGTTCACAATGAGACTGCTGCTGCTGAACAAGCAGTTCCTGAATTCAGTCTAACTGCTTTTGAACATGCCTATTTCGTGTCTCAACTAGAACCTAAAAAGGCATCAGAAGCATTGAAAGATTCATCCTGGATTGAGGCAATGCAGGAAGAGCTGCTACAATTCAAGATTCAAAATGTCTGGACACTGGTTGATCTTCCTAAAGGAAAGAGAGCAATTGGTACAAGATGGGTGTTCAGAAACAAGAAAGATGAGAGAGGGATAGTCATCAAGAATAAAGCAAGACTAGTAGCACAAGGTTACACTCAAGAAGAAGGCATAGATTATGATGATGTATTTGCTCCAGTTGCAAGAATTGAAGCCATCAGCCTATTTTTGGCCTATGCAAGCTTCAAAGGTTTTAAAGTGTATCAAATGGATGTGAAGTCTGCTTTTCTATATGGGACAATTGAAGAGGAGGTCTATGTATGTCAACCTCCTGGTTTTGAGGACTACAAGTATCCAGACAGAGTCTACAAGTTAGGCAAGGCTCTCTATGGTCTCCATCAAGCCCCCAGAGCATGGTATGACACTCTGTCATCATACCTTCTACAGAATGGGTTCAAGAGAGGCACTCTGGACAAAACACTTTTCATAAAGTCCATCAAAGCTGAGATTTTGCTTGTACAAATCTATGTTGATGACATCATCTTTGGCTCAACAAATGATTGTTTGTGCAAAGACTTTGAGACATTAATGCACAAAAAGTTTCAAATGAGTTCAATGGGAGAACTCACTTTCTTTCTAGGATTGCAGGACAAGCAGAAGCCCACTGGTCTCTTCATAAGTCAATCAAAGTATGTTAAAGACATACTGGAAAAGTTTGGGTACCAAGATACCAAAGCTGCAAGTACTCCTATGGATCCTCACAAGCAGCTTCATGCAGACAAAGATGGAATAGATGTGGATATTCATTTATACAGATCTCTTATAGGATCACTTATGTATCTAACATCTTCTAGACCTGATATTATGTTTGCTGTCTGTGTCTGTGCAAGGTTTCAATGCTCACCAAAGGATTCCCATCTGGTTGCTGTTAAGAGAATCTTTAGATACCTAAAAGGCCAACCTCATTTAGGCCTCTGGTATCCTAAAGACTCTCCTCTTACATTAACAGCCTACTATGACAGTGACTATGGAGGATGCAACATTGACAGAAAATCCACAACTGGTGGCTGTCAATACTTAGGAGCAAGACTGGTTTCTTGGCAATGCAAAAAGCAAACAACTGTTTCCACCTCATCCACTGAAGCAGAATATGTAGCAGCTGCAAGCTGTTGCTCCCAGGTAATGTGGATTCAAAATCAATTGAGAGAATATGGTATGAACTTCTTATCCACTCCTATTTACATTGACAATTCAAGTGCAATCAGCATTGTGCAAAACCCAGTGAAATTCCCAAAAACCAAGCATATAGAAATCAGATTTCACTTTATAAGGGATTATAATGAGAAGAAATTAATCCAAGTTACCAAAATACATATTGATGATCAGTTAGCTGATCTATTTACAAAACCTTTTGATGTAGGAAGGTTCACTTTCCTGGTATCAAATATTGGTATGGTAAACATGGATTAATTTGTTTTCATTATTATCTAATTCATATGCTTATTTAAGGGGGAGTCACTGTTTCATTAAAATATGCCTAATTTTCAACTAACATCTTGAGTATTTTCTCAAGCTGCTAGTTCATTTTCTCGAACTGTTAGTTATTTCACTTGATCTGTCAAAATGTGCAGGGTAATTTGGTAATTTCTTAAATGTGTGCGCGTGACCCAACCTTTTTCAAAACCTTTAAAGGTCCCAGTTTCGTTCAGTTGTAACTACCAGTTACATAATCTCATACAACGGCCTTCTTTCCTCTCTGAACGATTCACACACTCTTCTTTGAAACCCTAAAATCTCTGTTTAATCTTCCATGGAGTTTGTAAAGGAACACAACTGCCTACCCTACTCTCTAAAGCACTCTGAACTTCAATCGTTCCATGACATGATGGACTTTCTTAGACACTCCCATATCCATCATGCCCTCAATATCAATCCCACCATATCCATCTCTCATATTGAGCAATTCTAGAACCGTGCTTCTGTACAAACCATCAATGACGTTCCTTCTCTAATATCCAAAATTGATGGCACTCCCATCACAGTAACTGAGGAATCTATTCGACATCATCTGCATCTTCAAGATGCCTCAGGTATAACAGACCTATCCCTTAATGCGTTACATACTGGTCCTTCTGATATCAGATATAGGGGTCCTGCTGACTCTTTTACTTTCTTTAAAGCACACTTTTCACCTAAATGAAAATACATTGTGCATATTATTCAGCAGTGTATTAGCCCTAAAAGAACTGGTTGGTCAGAATTTTCCTCAAATATTGCCACTGCCTTAGTGTGCTTTTCAACAGGCCAACAGTTCAAATTTTCAAATATGATTTTTCAGGGGATGTTAAGGCATCATTCCCTACAGAATGGGAAATTTTTGATGTATCCTAGATTTTTGGCAGAGATAATTGCAAAAACTTGCACAACTTTTCATATACATAAGAGGATACATGTATCCCATAGGCACTCACTATCTTCTATTAAAAGGCTTTTAAAGCCAAGTGCCAATTTTTTGAGTATAGATGCTCCATTGCCTTCTGCAATGATGAACCTCATTCCAAGAAACAGAGGAGAGGGTCCTGAGCAGGCTCAGCCTAACACTACTGCTTCACCCCGAGGACCCCAACCCCCTCCTCATGATACACAAATGCCTTCTGTTCCTATTGTTCAGCCAATATCCCCACTCAAATATCTATATAAAAGGAAAAGAGTACCATGAGCTCCTTCCTCCTCAGTCCTCATACAAGAGCCAAATAACCCTGTGCAGGAGGATACTTCTGCACAGAATATCCAAAGGGCACCCATTGAGGACACTCCCATCCTCAATCAGGAGGTGAACATCTCACAAGAGATTGTTCATATGGGTTCTGTGGCTGACACTACTGCTGCTTCTACACAAGAGGCACAGGACAGTGCCAACATTACTAAGACCACACCCATGGCAACAGAAGGTGTGCAAGCACCATCTGGAAGTCCCCAGTACCAAGAACAGAGGGGCCCAGAGGTTTTCACTTCTGGAATTCATGCCAGTGATAGATCACAAGCACCAACTTCGTTTGCTGATCTTGAGGCTAGTCTGCAACTTATGTTATTGACGGATCCTAAGCTGCAACCTGTTGTAGCAATGTTGGAATACCAAAAGTCCATCATTGTTGCACAGGAAGCACAACTTACTGCACTCAGACAGACAGAAGCTGCTCAGAATCAACGAATGGATTATCTTCATAAAGGGTTCACCCTCTGTGGAAATAAAATCATCCAATTAGAGCGCATGATTCGAACCCAATTGGCAATGGTTGTAGGTCCTTCTGACCAAACCAATGCTTCCAAAAAGGGGGAGAATCAGGAGATCCAACTCCCTGAATCAGTCCAAGCTGCTCCAACAGAATCAGTCCAACCAGCTCAAACAGTTCAAGATTCTAGGCTAGCAGTCCCAACAGTTTCTCAAGCTGTTAGCCTAGAAACTCAAGCTGCCTCTACAAGACCAACTGGAGTTGTCATAAGAGAAACAACTCAGGCTCCTAGCAGTTCAGTCCAAGCAACATCTTCTGCTACAAAAGATAAGGGCAAGGGTATTCTTATTGAGTCTCCAAAGCACAAACTTTCTACCAGAGAAGCCCAGATTGCCTTTGATGCTGAGATTGCCAGAAAATTAGCAGAAGAACAAGATCAAGAGTTAGACCAGCAAACCCAGTCCCCAATGGAAGATGATGAAACCTTAGGTGATTACCTGAGAGGGTTTGTGGTCAAGCAAGGGGAAAGGAAGAGGAAGATGCCAACAGGGCATTCTAAGGCTGAGCATAGAAGATTTCTAATTAATTTTGCCTTTGCAGCAGGTATTTCAAAGAAAATGGCTCAGTCCATGAGCACAGAGAGACTACAAGATATCCATGACAAAGAGATGGACAAACGAAAGAAAGCCAAAGTCTCCCAAGAAGTCCAAAGATCCCAAGAACCAGTTCAAGCTGGTACAAGTGATGTTCAAACTGCTACCAGTGCCCCTGCTCCTTCTGTTCAAGCTGCTGCGTCTATTCATGAATCAGAGTCAATGTCACAAGCAAAGCTGGATCAGATTAAAAAGATGTTGTTTGAGCATCAACTGCAAAAGGTGATGGAGATAGAGAAATTGATAGACCAGCATGACTTCACAAAGCCTCCTATTAATTATTGGTATGCTAAGTCAATGGACAACATTGACTTAAGATTTCAGTTTGTAGTAAGAAGGGAATCTGGTCCAGAAGAAGAGTATAACAGCATCATGCATATGGCTCAAAGGATGACCAGAGATGAGCTCACAACAATGCACAATGTTGGGTCTGTAACACAAGTAAGATCGGCTCTACCACAAGTAAAGCAAGCTATCAAAGATCTGAAGAGCATTGTTGATCCTGAGTCTATAAGGAAAGATATAGAGGATGCAAATGCAAAGGGAATGAAGATCAAGCAAGTTGATCTATTTGTCAAATCATAGACTTACAGAATAAAATTTACAGATGGATCTGGTATGTTCTTCAATTTTGAATTCTATGATCTACCAAAAGCTATGTTACTTCAGATGAGATCTGTTAAGTTATCTTGTGATAGAGAAGATATGAAGAAAGAGTTTTTGAAGACTGTAAATCAGAAACTTGCACAGTTGTAAGTTTTTGAAAGCCTTGGTTTGTAAATAACAGTTTACTTGTTTATTTCCTTATTTGTATAAAACTTAAAGTCTTATGTAAAGAATTTAAGTTAGGGGGAGATTGTTGGGAAATAGTCTAAGTAGTTCAAGCTGTTAGTTAGACCTCTCAAACTGTTAGTAGAATTTCTATGTAAATACAATGTTCATGCTGTTAGTTGAAGAATCTCGAGCTGCTAGTGTAAAAGTTCAAGCTGCCACGTAAAAGTTCAAGCTGCCAGAGTAAATCAACTCAAGCTGCTCTGTTCAAGCTGTCAAGTGATTCAAGCTGCTCAACAGTCTTATAAACAGAAAGTGCCGATATTCAGGAAAAGATATCTACACGAAGATTCCAGCATATCTACTATCAGAGAAGTCATAATCCTTCAAGGAAACAAATCAAGAAGCAATATAAATACATAGAATAGGTCTTTCTATTGCACGGGAGTTTTTCTGCATATTCAAGATTGTAATTGCTTTTTGTTTGAGTTTTCATAAGCCTCTAAGGTTGTAAAACCCTAAGAACAGTTTGTGTTCTTCGTCTAATCAAACAGATTAGAGGTGATTGTAATCATTGAAGTCAGCAATACAAGCAACTTTGATTTACTTATTTGTGTCTATCTGTTATGAGTTCTAAAAGCTTTTGTTAAAATAATTAAGTGTTATTCCGCAAACTTCTTAATTAAACTTTGATTCAAAGCAAGATTATTGATTTATACTCTGATAAATTCAAATCAGTTAGTCTTGGTTAATTAATTTCAGATCCTGTCAAAGGGCGTGACCCAGAGGGTGGTTACGCCGTGACCACTGTAGGTGTGTGCTGCCTGCTCAATTTTCCTTCACTCAATGCACCCCAACTCGCCAAAACTTCCATAAACGTTTTTGAAACTTTGGAGGGACTTTACCAACAATATTAATAGCATATTAAGGTCACTTAGACACCTCTAAACAAATTAGAATGATTTCATAACATTCCATGATTCCATGGAGCTCATACGGACTCCAAACGAGTCCGAAAATGACCGAAAACTCCAACCGACAACACCAAGCTCCAATTGAGCTTGTAATCAATTCTAATCAATTCCATGGCAATATTTGATATATTTAGGCTATTATTAGGTATTCATAATATATTCAAACATTTAATGCAACACGACAATGATTAGGAACTCATTGGGGCATTTCACCGAACTCTTGGCGTGCAATTTCGACTTAAAACACCAATTTGAGTTCTTGCACATACTTTGTGTTTTCCAACTCATGCAAACACTTTAATAACACAATTGAACAGTTTCCAAACATATTATACGATAATATAGCATTTTATTGCTTCATAGAGTTCATACAAACTCCAAATGGGTTCTAAATGACCAAAACCCGAACTAAGTTTTCAAAACTTCAAATGAGTTCCTACTAGCTTATTTTTAATTCCATTGCTGTAAATAACATATTTGGTCTATGTTTAGACGTTCAATTTATATTTAATCATTCAATTCAACCCAACACTGGTTAAAAACTCATTGTGGCATTTCACCAAACACTTGGCGTGCGGTTTTGGCTCCAAACACCAATCTTGAGCCTTTTCTCGAGTTTAACCCCACCAAATACATGAAATCATTAATCTAACATATTTAAAACATTTTTTACGCTTTCCACCCATTTAAATCATAAAAGATCATCAATTGGTTCATATGAACTCTTTTGAGTTCATAAATGGGTTAAAACCCAAATCATCTCTTCAAAGCTCCAAATGAGCTTCTACTAACTTCCATTAAATTCCATATCAATATTTAACATATATGAATCAAGATTTAGCATATTTATCCTACAAAAAGATCAAACACAAATCCATAACCCATTGGAGCTCATTTGAGCCCCAGATTGGGTTCCAACCAAAACTAACTCAAACTACCGATATAGTCGCATATTATGGCTCCATTTTGATCATATAACAACATATTAAAAGATTGGAGCCATTACAAAACATTTCAACATAAACTCATTTAGGGTTTCATTATTCAAATGAAGAATGGAGAAGAAAGGAGATGAAGTAGGAGATGGGGAAGATGATTATACCTTCAAGGATAACAAGGATTGAGATTCCTAAGCTTTAATATTCACAAATTTGTAGATGAATCTCCCAAAAACCTAGCTTCTCCTTTCTCTTCTTCTTTTCTTCATGGAGAGAAACACACACACACAAATGCAAGTGTGTGTGTGTGTGTGTGTGTTATACGGTTTTAACACAATAAGGGGGTGTGGGTTTGGCAACTTGTCACCTACACCCCTCCAACTTCTCTCTCTCATTCAATATTCACCCCTCAAGAAACGACTTATTTATATTAACTACATTGCCAATAATAGTATTTGTTTGAGGTAACGCTATAGAATTTCCATAACACTAAAGTTCACAATAAAAACTTCTTCACAAAGTTGATTACCTCCTTAATTTAATATTATCTCCAATTAATTTTCATTATTCCAATAATTATATTAACTCAACATTATTAGGGATATAATTACCTCTTAATTATTCGGGGTGTTACAATTCTTCCCCCGTTAAAAGATTCCGTCCTCGGAATCCTTAGGCTCAACACAATACAAGGTGTTTTAAAGACCACATGTCTTATTACACCGTGGAGGCTAATTGACACTTTCCGAATATGCATAGGCAATGAGCACACAGAGATGAACAAGTGCTAGCGACCTCACATCCAAACAATAATCATTTCAAATAATTATGTTTACCCCAACCACATAATCCTAGTTGCATTACGCAACGCATCCCTGCTAGATCACTCACATGATTTTACTGAGTTAAACGACATAATAAGATCCTATACACATAGTATTACCACCGGACCACGTGGTATTCAAGCATCTGACCATAAACAAAATCTAGTCACATTAAATGACTTTATCATTCTAAATCAACATATTGGTTCAATTGTTCTCTAAGAACTATTATTCATCCGCCAAGTAGCTTCAATATGCCATTTTTTTATTTCAATATTTTATCACATTACCGACATGTTAGTGGACAAAATTTTTGTTGTATCAAGTAAACAACGATCAATTAAGTGCTCAATTGAGACTTAGAGCTAGTCCACAATAGTTTGCTCATTTCAACTTAGAGCCCATCCACCCTTACTCACAAATTAAGGGTTTATTACCAAATATTCAATTTCTTTGGACAAGTTGGTTCTTACATTTTAAGCAAATATACTCCCCTTTCACAATATAGGAGTACACACAAATTATCATGTTTAACTTCAATGTGATGACACATGTCATCTATTCAACCACAATCATTGACGAAACAATTGTCACTAAGCCCCAAAAATCATTATTGGTTTAACCTCGTTTATAGTCATTTGACTAATCTTAGAGGCACAAATTGTCTACTTCCCCCGTTGCGCTAACGCAACTCCTAAATTTTTCAGGAAATTTACCATTAAGCGTCAAATTTTTTTCCTTTTTCAAATACAAAATTTTTTCTATTGGGGATAATTCTCCAAGGCGTTGCCATTCAATTTTGACACCACCTAATGCTACTCTTAGCAACTAAAATTTTACAAGGAACTTTTACATCTTAAAGTTCATTTAGGTTTTGGCTTACCAACCAAGTGGTAGTCAAAATGCCAGACATTTACCTGGATTATCAATTTTAATCAACATTATGTATTGCCTACTAGAAATAAAGTCCACCACTCCTACAAAGTCGGAGTGCTATCAACACTTGTTGACTATCCTCATGTCTAATGTCACACAATTACATCATAATTTCATAGGGATAAGATTGGCTTCCTAATTAAGCCAACTAATTAGACATGCATTCATTCCATATCAACGATAATTTGTCAAAAAATTTAAATTGGATGCAACGAAACATTACAATGTTTCAAAGAGGCGTACCCGAGATCATAATTGGAAGGCAATGCTCCCACTATGGAGATTCATAATCGGCTGTAGCTCAAGCCTCGTCAAAATTAGCCATCCATTAAAGGCATTCGCGAATCATGTGGCCCACATAACCACATTATCGACAAACTAACCCCACATTGGACATCTAGGACGAATATGTCATGCCTCTCCACATTTATGACACACTAGGTCGTCCTTCAAGCATTGACTTTTAAGAAACTTTATACACTTCGAAAATCAATGTCGAGATTTAATTCTCGAATATTGGGGCAGAAATGACACCTCAACGAAGAGTGACCTAAGAACGCAAATAGGGATCAACTTCCCTCGGTTAAACCACACATGTCAAGACCGTCCCTTACGGGGCAGTCCTGAATGACTAGGTCCCAAGGAGCAATACAGCATCAATCAAAACTAAGATAGATTAATAAAGTGCGGAATTAAGTCATTACAGAAATTAGGATTATCAAACGATAAGTTCAAAACAAAACTACAAAAGGGCACCAGGACACTAATCTAATACATAATCACAATACATAACACTGATCTACCCAAACCACCACCATTATGTCTTCAATTAATACCAATTGCAGATTCAGTAGTGGTCTAATGACTTCAAATTCAAGCGTGCAGATCCTAAAGACTTGGGTCAGCTGGACCTTTTCCTTTGATTAAACCTGTAAAAAGATTCAACAACAACTGTAAGCGGTGCTTAGTGAGATTATAGATTTAACAGTTAACATGCCATGACAATTTTAAGCGGAGACTTGACTTTTGACTTTGACTTTGAGCTCTGACTTTGACTTTAAGCGCGATTTTGACATGACTGCCGCTATCAGCCAGACATTGTGAGACATAGGACTTAAGATCGGATGATGTTTAATCCCACGCACACGCTTTGAATTGTGGGGGCCAACCACATACTGGGCTAGCTACCAGTAAGACAACGTGGGCAAACATCGGAATAGACTTAATCACAGACTGATATGGACTTTCTCAGACTTGAATTATGCGGAAGCATATGAAAGCATTGATATCAAGGCAATTGGCATTCAAAGTAATGAATCAAGATAGCAACAATAATATATCCAAGACTAATTCAGACTGTAAAGACAAGTTTGCAATGATGATATATTAAAAGCTATCATGGTCCATAGGGCATCACCGTACCAAGGTGTGCACAGGTCACATTCTAGCTGAGCATATAGACTTTCAAATAAAGCTAGAACAACAATATGTCTCACAGGAAGACAAACATGTATACAGTTATATCTATAATTCACAGTTATTGGTTTTTTATGGCATGACTGTTGACTTTGACTTTCGCAAGTGGATTTATATCCACCACCTGAGTTATCTCAGGATTTAGCTTTTGACTTTACAGACTTTAGCTCTGTCTTGCTTCTCTGACTTTGACTTGGCTTGACTTTATTGACTGCTGTTGGCTTTAATTGCTTTAACTTGACTTTTCTGGCTTTGCTTTACGGACTTTGACTTTTTTAACACAGTTCAGATTAGTTGAACCTGTTCAGTGTTTGTAAATCAATTTACATAAGATCATTGACTTTTTACAACATAAATATGTATTTATGTTGCATTCTTGGATATTCTGAAGCTTATGTATAGACTTATTGCATTTATTGACTTCTCATGTCATTTCAAACTTTGTTAAATCGCAATTAAGCTTATTATTTAACTTGCCATGATTTAATGACTTTATGATTTTATATGCATTTCATGTTTTTCATGGACCTGTGTGACCTTATTTTGGTCTTTCTTTGGCTTTCATTTTTACTTTAAACTTAGATGAATGCATCTAATGACATAAAATGCTTAAACAAAGTATATAAGTTACAAATTCATTTAACTGATTCATAAAGTCAATTTAATATACATTCATGACCTTTAATGCATAATTATGCCCTTATGACTTATAACATGTTTATAAGTGTCATTATTTTATAACATTTACATTTGAAGGTTCATAACTGATAAATGTTCATGGCATCTATATGCATTCCTTGTTATTAAAAATCTCATTTATAAGATGCATATATGATTAAAGTTTAATTCTGTTTGTAGCTGTCCCCAATCACAGAACACACAACTCTGTTACAACACATATGTATGAATGTATTACTCAATGTTGTACCTTTTATTTTGTTCCTGCTCACACATCATGTAAGGCACACATAATTAAAGTGTATGTATATACATATATATATATATATATATATATATATATATATATATATATATATATATATATATATATATATATATATATATAAGAATGAGTTGATGGGCTGTTTTGAATAGAAATACACATGCACACAACACATCATGTAACTGAATTATTTAATATCAGAACACAAAACACACATATAAACTTGCATAATTGTTGCTGGACATTGTTTTCTGTATATATATATATATATAACTCACAGCACACACACATGTGCTTATTACTAGTTTTGTTTTATTATAACTAGAGACACACACACACTGCATTTATATATATTGCACACACAGTGTGCACATACTGCACACACATTCTAACTTCATGCAATTAAAAGAAAGGTGATGTCCCTGTTTCTGCTTTTATACATACAGCACACACACATGTAAAAGAAATGGTTGCTGAAAATGTGTTGATGGACTGTTGTTTCCATCGAGCACTCTGCTCACACATTTGACATATATACTAAATTCATGAAACATAAAAGGTTGTTGTTTCTGTCGAGTACACAGCACACACATCAAAAGGGAAAAAGTGCTGCTCTGGTTCTGTTTTCGGTACTGTGAAGGGTACCGAAACCACAAAAGGTTTCGGTAGTTTTCTATTCCATTCAGTATTAGAGGTGGTCTCGGTAATTGGTTCAATTTCCAGCATGGTTTCGGTACCTTTAGGGGATTAAAAGGGTGTTGTTTCTATTTTATAATAACAACACACACATACACACATTCCTCACTTATATAAAAGACAAGGAAATAGAACAAAAGACTAATGGTGCTGTTTTATTTCGGTACTATGGTTTCGGTAGTGACAAAATGGTTTCAGTTGCTATCTTGGTCTCGGTAGTTCTTCTGTAGGTTTCAGCATCCACATATATATGTTTCTGTATTTGAAATCATGCAGATGGGTATCGTATATATATGCAACACACACTACACACCTGCACAACTTCTTTTGCTTCTGCTTTGTCTTCTATTATACAACATTTCAGCACCCAAAATGACAATAAGTTGGCATTTTAATGTATCTAAATGACTAACAAAACTCACACATATTTTCTGTTATATGGCCGAAGGCCAAAGGCCTTCTTGGCCTTCTTGTTTGATCAAAACCGAAACAACAAAATCAACACTATTATTTCCAGTTTCTTAGTTTCAGATTATACTTTCTGTTTTTATCTAATTTCCAGCAGCAATTCATGAAGATTTAAAGGAGAATTAGATGCAAAATTTATCAAGCAAAGACACATGAATAGAATGGAGTCAAGGCCGAAGGCCTATTGGCCTTCTTGGCCGGTAATTCTCGACAAAACAGGACACGACACACATATGCAGAAACATATATTTTAATCCTTAAAATGCTAAACATCTTCAATTAACCACATATTAATCACATGCATGCATTTAATTTCTGATTTTTAACATAAGTTGATGATGAATTTGAACTTTTGAAGAAGATTCAAACATTTAAAATTCCCAGGAAACCGTGGGTTTCCATCCCACATTCAAGAACAATATATTTGTGAAATTACCTTGAATCTTTGTAATTTCTTGTTGCTTGATTCTTGTATCTTGTTTAAAACTTGAAACCTTGAATTGTAGGTTGAAATCCTGTTGATTATCTTGAAGGAACCGTGAGTTCTTGTGAGGGTTAGATAGAATACAATTTTCTCTTATTGATGATATGGAGTGCAGCTCAATTTAGGGGTTTTTAATTATATCAAGTTTGTTAGATTTTTCATTTAGCCCCAAATTTTTTTTTTTTTTAAATTTAGCATCGAAATACATAACTACTTATATAATTAAACCATATGACTTGTTGTAACTTTTATTAGCTTCTATAAAAATCCTTTTGCTAATTATGTAATTAAAATTACTTTTAACATATAGTTAAATTTAAACTTAATAATTAATGCTAATCATGTTTGTTGTTGCTGATTGACGTTAATTAAAGTTTATGTTGATACAGAATGGGCTCCACCACGCATAACTTCGTCCCCGAAGTTGTCTATATTCAGATAAACGTAACTGAGGAATAACAAAGTAGCTATGTATTCCCATAATCTGACATAAACATTCTGGTGTTTATTGAGCACCATCTGTATTTCATAGCTTTTGCCTCTTTGGCTTTTATAACCAGTACATATACTGATTTTTCAGTATCATATATCTTATAAGCTGACTTATGCGATGACGTAAGTAAATTTTAGGATTTCTGCTTATCGCTTATACTTTTACTGTGTCAACTTACGCTTTGAGGTCCAGTATGACTTTTAATTCATTCGGATATCAATCTAATTAAAACAGATTATATCTCATTTCTTTTGATCTTGAGCCAGTTGTGGCTTTTTGAATCTCACATCAGTTCTATTGAACATTTACATTCATTGATGACGTTTTTATCATCAATCGTTTCGCAGACTTTTGACTTGAGCTGACTATTATTAAGATTTGAGATGACTTTTCATTTGTAATCCCTGAGTCCAGGGTTACTTCATTTGTTTCAGCCAAGACTTTTATTGACAAGACAATGGAATATGAATTCCATATATATATATATATATATGCGTATAGACTTTTAAGTGACTTTCATTGGTCATTCAAGACCAAATTCTTAATTCTTATGAATTTCTCTTTATTTCTCGTTTGACTCTAGCTTTGTGCCTCTGACTTCTTTTGATTTCAATTCAAGCTGACATTGGGTGCTTAACAAACTGGTTCAAAGATCATCTTCTTATTTTATTGGATCAGCAACTTCTACCTCTACCTCGTTATGAGACACGTTGTAATCCTTCATATTACCAGGCTTTACGAAGAAGCTTGTATTTAAAAATTCAGTTTTGGGTTTCCTTATAACTTTTGAATCACACATGATTCAGGCACTGATACCTATATTGCTTATAGGTAAAATTTCTGATTTGAAAGAAACATTTAAGTCATAGCTTCAACTGATACAACCTATATGTCATCCGTATAATCACTATCGATGACGAAGCTGTACAGTTGAACTCATGACTTGTTTTGAAATCACTAGTTGATTTAAATGAAGAATTAAAAAAATATTTCTCCTGATCTCCTTAGCGATCCTATATTTAAAATGTTTCTATGGAATCAGAATGATGTCGAGATTGAAGACTATGCTATTAATGAGCAAATCATGTTTATTTGTGGCTGTTTCAATACTTGGTTAATCGATATGAAAGTGATGTAGAGATAATTGAACAGTTTGTAGTAAAACCAAATGATGCACGATAGGTATTTAATTAGTGTTGGGAAATAGTTTAAGTACATTCAAGCTGTTAGTTAGACTTCTCAGACTGTTAGTAGATTTTTCATGTAAATACAAAGTTCATGCTGCTAGTTGAAGAAACTCGAGCTGCCAGTGTAAAAGTTCAAGCTGCCAGAGCAAAACAACTCAAGCTGCTCAGTTCATGCTGTCAAGAGATTCAAGCTGCTCAACAGTTTCATAAACAGAAAGTGCTGATTTTCAGGAAAGATATCTACACGAAGATTCCAGCATATCTACTATCAGAGAAGTCATAGTTCTTCAAGGAAACAAGTCCAAAAAGCAATATAAATAGACAGAATAGTTTTTCTATTGTATAGAAGTTTATAGAAGTTTTCTGCATATTTTGAGTCTGTAATTGCTTTGTTGATTAAGTTTTCATAAGCCTCTAAGGTTGTAAAACCCTAAGAACAGTCTGTGTTCTTCGTCTAATCAAAACAGATTAGAGGTGATTGTAATCATTGAATTCAGCAATACAAACAGTCTTGATTACTTCTTATGTTTTATGCTTCATTTGTTCTGAAAGTTTTTGTTAAAATAATTAAGTGTTATTCCGCAAACTTCTTAATTAAACTTTGATTCAAAGCAAGATTATTGATTTATACTCTGATAAATTTCAAATCAGTTAATCTTGGTTATTCAGTTTTAGATCCTGACAAGTGGTATCAGAGCCACAGGTCGTTCTTTGTTTTTCAAAGTCGAAAACTTTCTTTCAAATTTTTAATCTTTTACAATGGAATTTGAAAATAGCAGCAGTGGATCTGGGCAAGGACTCAAAGTGCCTATGCTCAAGCCCACTGAGTTTGAGATGTGGAAACTCAGGATTCAACAGCATATTCAATTCATTGATTATGCCATATGGGAAGCTGTTGAATTCCCTCCTGTAGTTGATCCAGAACTTGATGCTGAGGGAAAACCAGTCAAAACTCCTCCAAAAACTGAACTTGAAAGGAAGGCTAGAATGAATGAAGTGAAAGCACTCACATTATTACAAATAGCCATTCCTAATGCTTATCAACATCAGTTCAAAAAGTTTTATACTGCTCACTCTCTTTGGAATGCCTTAGAGAAGAGGTTTGCTGGTAATGCCAGTACCAAGAGAAATCAAAAGGACCTCTTGAAACAGCAGTATGAAAACTTTTCTGGTGGCAAGAATGAAAACCTCACTCAAATCTTTGACAGGTTCAACAAACTGATAAGTGAACTGGAAAGTGCAAAGGTCAATCTGGATCAAGATGAAGTCAACAGAAAGTTTCTCAGATCTCTTGGAGAAGAATGGACAGTCTATGCTGCACAGTGGAGAACAAAAGACACTCTTGATGAGATAGAATTGGATGATCTATATAACAGTTTAAGAGTGTTTGAGACTGAGATTGATGCTAAAAAGAAATCCTTTTCTTATAATCACAACACTGCTCTTCTGTCTTCTGAAAAATCTAATAACTGTGATTCTTTTTCAGGAGGTGATGGCAATTCTGCTGAAACTCACTATGAGGCTTTTGTTGCCAATGATGGATTATTTGCTCTAAATGTTGAAGACTTGGAACAAATTCATCCAGATGATCTTGAAGAGATGGATTTAAAGTGGCAACATGCAATGCTGACCATGAGAGCCAAAAGATTTCTGAAAAGAACTGGTAGGGCCAACTTTCAAGCCAAGACAGAAGGCAAACCATCTTTTGATAAATCAAAAGTGGAATGCTATAAATGCCATAAGCTTGGTCACTTTGCCAGAGAATGTAGATCTCAAAGTCAACAGCCATCAAGGACTTCACAGCCCATCCAAGCGTCCTCATCAACAGCACTTGTCTCTCAAGAAGACAATGTGTTTGCCAGGAGTGATCAGACAGAGGAAGAATTTCAAAATCAAGCACTTATGGCAGAAACATCAAATGTCTCCTCCACTGAACTACCATCTGAGGTAAATTCTAAACTCTGCTCTCAATCATGCAAAAATATGGTTAAAAAGTACAGAGATCATAATGAGAGCATGTGCAAAACTCTAGCTAAGATGGAAGAAAGGAGATATGAATATATGCAAGCCATAGAAGATCTGGAAAAACAGATCAATGATTATAAGGATAATGAGATTCAAATGGGGTATGATAGAACCTATCATGAATGGGAGAAAAAGGAACTCAATAAGAAAATAGAATCTCTGAATAAAAAGGTAGAAGAGACTGAACTGAAGGTGTTAGAGGCTAATAAGAAACTAGAATCTGTTAACATAGATCTAGGTAACTTCAAGTTGGCAAATCAAAAGCTGGAACACCTAATGGAAGTACAATTTAAAGACAGGGTGAAATCTCAGATTAATCCCAAAGAAGGTATAGGATATAGGGCCACTCCTCCTCCATACAACAACAAGTACATACACCTAATGAGTGAGGTTGCTGATAGACTTGTCAATGAACCACTAGATGAGTCTATGACTATTGTAGATCCTATCCTTGATAACAGTCCTGAATTAAAAGAAGATAAGAGTCAAAATAGAGACTGTGACACAAAGAGTGCACCCAAAGAAGTCCAAGTTCCCAGTAAGAAAGGAAAAGAGAAGATGAGTGTATGCAATGCTACTCCACAAGTTTCTGTACATTCTAACTGTAACACTGCATCTTCATCAAAAGGAACTAAAAGAGGTAAAACTGTTTCTATCTGCACATGCCAAACGCATGGTGTTCAAAAGTTTCCTAAACAACAGCAGGTAAGAGGAAACCAGAGAAACAAGAACCAGAAATTGACAGAAAAGTCTGGTGTTCCAATTCAAACTGTCAAAAGATGCTTTCATTGTGGAAGGAAGAATCACTTAGCCAAGGATTGTTTTTACAAACCAGCTGTTGCAAAACAGACTGTGCATCACACAAAATCAAATCCTAATCAGGCAAAGCACTCAAAATTGAAACCTTCCACAGCAGCTCCAAAGAAAACAGTTGATCACAGATTCTCAAAAGTTAATAAAAAACAGTCCACACATCAAAAACAAGTTTTGGCAAAGCCTAAATCAAGTTTTAAACAAATATGGTGTGTCAAGGACAAATCTGTTGCTCAAACTGCTAATGCAAAAGATCAGACTGCTAAGTCAAATTCTGATGCTGTTAGTGCAAAAACTGAAACTGTTAGCACTACAAACACAACTCAAGCTGCTGGGCATCAAACTGGAGCTGCTAGTGAATCATCTGAGACTGTCAGAAGAAAAGATGATCAAAATAGTTGGATACCTCATATTATCACTAAATACTCTCCAAAGACTCCATCAGTAGATCTCACCAAATATAAGAAATCAAAAACAGTTTTTAGTTATGTCAATGTACAAGGCCAACCCAAAACTAATTTGGTTTGGGTTTACTCCACTACTAACTAAGCTGTTATTTGTGCAGGGCAACCACAGGTCTCCTCATAGATCAAGATGACATCTGGACAGTGGATGCTCTAGGCACATGACAGGCAATTCTAAATGCCTGTCAAATTTCAAAGGTTTTGATGGAGGTTTTGTTGCATTTGGAGGCAACTCAAAGGGAGGTAAGGTTACAGGTAAAGGTACTGTTAATGCAGGCAACATGACATTCCATGATGTTCTGTATGTTGAACAGCTTAAGTACAATTTATTGAGTGTCTCTCAAATCTGTGACAAACAAAACATTGTTCTGTTCACAGATTCTGAGTGCCTTGTTCTTTCAAAGGATTTCAAAATTCCTGAAAATCTTGTTTTACTTAGAACACCAAGAAAGGACAATGTTTACTGCCTAGACACAGCTCTTTTGACTAAATCAAATACTTTAAGCTGTTTAATATCCAAAGCATCATCAAATGAGTCTGCTCTTTGGCATAGAAGGATGTGTCACATGAACTTCAAGTCCATGAATGAGTTAGTTAAAAAGAATCTGGTAAGAGGTTTACCACAAAAGGAGTTCATTTGTGATGATCATTGTGTAGCTTGTCTTAAAGGTAAGCAACACAAAACTTCTCATAAGGCCAAAGAAGTAAATTCAATCTCATCTGTTCTTCAGTTGTTACATATGGATCTATTTGGTCCAACATCTGTTTTGAGTTTGAATAAAAGGGCATACTGTTTAGTCATTGTTGATGATTCCACCAGATTTACTTGGGTTTACTTTCTTAGGTCCAAAGATGAAACTGCTGAGCTAGTTAAGTCTTTTATCCTTAAGATAGAAAACCAATCCAATTCCAAAGTTAAGGTGATAAGATCAGACAATGGAACTGAATTTAAAAATCAAATTCTAAACAGTTTCTGTGAGTCCAAAGGCATTGCTAGACAATATAGTGCACCAAGAACACCACAGCAAAATGGTGTAGCTGAAAGAAAGAATAGAACATTAATTGAGGCTGCTAGAACAATGCTAGCTGATTCAAATCTGCTAATTACTTTCTGGGAAGAAGCTGTTAATACAGCCTGTTATGTTCTAAATAGGGTTCAAGTTGTCCAATCTCAAGGAAAAACTCCCTATGAGTTATTCCATAACAGAAGTCCCCTAATAGCTTTCTTCAAGCCTTTTGGATGCCCATGTACTATTCTTCACACTAAGACTCACTTAGGGAAGTTTGAGAGTAAGGCTGAAGAAGGATTCTTTGTAGGATACTCAACTCAAAGCAAAGCCTATAGACTATACAACAGTGTGTCTAAAACAATTGAAGAAAGTGCCAATGTTGAATTTAATGAAAATACTGCTAATATCAAAGGCACTGGTCCTGATTGGTTGTTTGATTTAGATTCACTAACAAATTCTCTGAGCTTTGTTGAGTATACTGCAGAAGCTGATGCATACAGGGTTGAAGCCGCTAACACAAATTCTCATGCTGCCAATACAATTTCTCATGCTGTTGGCACAAAGTCTCAGACTACTGCAGATTCAACAAGTTGGGATGATTTCTCCACTCTACCACTTCTGTCTTGTGATCCTCCAGGGGTCCTGAAAGATACAAATCCAGACACTGAAGTGCCACTCCAAAGTTCTGAAAGAACAGCTCCAACACAACAGGAAACAGTCCCAGATTCAAGTCAAGCTGTTTCAGAAATTGAACCATTCACTGGTTCTGATGGAGATGATACAAATCTTGGAACTTCTTTTCAAACAGAGAGAGAGCCCACACTAAGAGTTCACAAGTATCACCCTCTCAATCAAATACTGGGTGATCCAAGCACTCCTGTTCAAACAAGGAAAATGGTTCCAAATGAGACTGCTGCTGCTGACCTAGCAGTTCCAGAATTCAGTCTAGCTGCTTTTGAACATGCCTGTTTAATGTCTCAATTGGAACCTAAAAAGGCATTAGAAGCATTAAAAGATTCATCCTGGATTGAAGCTATGCAAGAAGAGCTTTTACAGTTCAAAATTCAGAATGTATGGACTCTGGTGGATCTTCCTAAAGGTAAGAGAGCAATAGGTACAAGATGGGTGTTCAGAAACAAGAAGGATGAGAGAGGGATAGTCATCAAGAACAAAGCAAGACTAGTAGCACAAGGGTACACTCAAGAAGAAGGTATAGATTATGATGATGTCTTTGCTCCAGTAGCAAGAATTGAAGCCATCAGACTGTTTCTAGCATATGCAAGTTTCAAAGGATTTAAAGTGTATCAAATGGATGTTAAGTCTGCTTTCTTGTATGGGACAATTGAAGAGGAAGTGTATGTGTGTCAACCTCCTGGTTTTGAAGACTACAAGTATCCAGACAGGGTGTACAAGCTAGACAAAGCTCTCTATGGTCTTCACCAAGCCCCCAGAGCATGGTATGACACACTGTCATCATATCTTCTACAGAATGGCTTCAAGAGAGGCACTCTGGACAAAACACTTTTCACTAAATCCATCAAAGCTGAGATTCTTCTTGTCCAAATCTATGTTGATGACATCATCTTTGGCTCAACTAATGATAGTTTGCGCAAAGATTTTGAGGCCCTAATGCACAAAAAGTTTCAAATGAGTTCAATGGGGGAACTCACATTCTTTCTAGGCCTGCAGGTTAAACAGAAGCCTACTGGTCTATTCATAAGTCAATCAAAGTATGTCAAAGACATATTGGAAAAGTTTGGCTATCAAGACACAAAGGTTGCAAGTACTCCAATGGATCCTCACAAACAGCTCCATACAGACAAAGATGGCATAGATGTGGATATTCATCTATACAGATCTCTTATAGGATCTCTCATGTATCTAACATCTTCAAGACCTGATATTATGTTTGCTGTCTGTGTGTGTGCTAGGTTTCAAAGCTCTCCAAAGGATTCTCACTTGGTTGCTGTTAAGAGAATCTTTAGATATCTTAAAGGCCAACCACATTTAGGTCTATTGTATCCTAAAGACTCTCCTCTTGAACTAACTGCTTATTCTGACAGTGACTATGGTGGATGCAACATTGACAGAAAATCCACAACTGGTGGATGTCAATACTTAGGAGCAAGACTGGTCTCTTGGCAATGCAAAAAGCAAACAACTGTCTCCACATCATCCAGTGAAGCAGAATACGTAGCAGCTGCAAGCTGCTACTCCCAGGTAATGTGGATTCTAAATCAGCTAAGAGACTATGGTATGAATTTCTTATCCACTCCTATTTATATTGACAATTCAAGTGCAATTAGCATTGTGCAAAACCCAGTGAAATTCCCAAAAACCAAGCATATAGAAATCAGATTTCACTTCATCAGAGATTGTAATGAAAAGAAGTTAATCCAAGTTACCAAAATACATACAGATGATCAGCTAGCTGATCTATTTACAAAACCTTTTGATGTGGGAAGGTTCACTTTCCTAATATCAAATATTGGTATGGTAAACATGGATTAATTTGTTTTCATTATTATCGACTCAGTATGCTAATTTAAGGGGGAGACACTGTTCCATTGAAAAGTTGCACAATCTTACACTAACAGCATGAGTATTTTCTCATGCTGCTAGTTCATTTTCTCGGACTGCTAGTTATTTTCACTTGATCTGTCAAAGTGTGCAGGGTATTTGGGTAATTTTTCAAATGTGTGCGCGGGACCCAACATTTTCGAAACCTTTAAAGGTCCCGGTTTCGTTCAGTTGTAACTACCAGTTACATATTCTTCTTCCACGGCCTTCTGCTTTCTCTCTGAACGAATCACACATTCTTCTTTCAAACCCTACAACCATCGTTTGTTCATCCATGGAGTTCGTAAAAGAGCATAACTGCCTCCCATACACCCTAAAACACTCTGAACTTCAACCGTTTCATACAATGATGGATTTCCTCAGGCACTCCCATATTCATTATGCCCTAACCATAAACCCTACTATATACATCTCCCATATAGAACAGTTTTGGAACCATGCATCTGTTCAAACCATCAATGGAGTGCCTACCCTTCTTTCCAAGATTGATGGAACTACTATCCATATCACTGAGGAATCCATCAGACGTCACTTACATCTTCAAGATGCCTCAGGTATAACCGACCTATCCCTTCAAGCTTTACATTTTGGTCTTCAAAATATTGGTTATAGGGGCCCTGCTGATTCTTTTACTTTTCTTAAGGCACATTTTTCTCCTAAATGGAAATACCTTGTGCACATTATTCAGCAATGTTTAAGCCCCAAAAGAACTGGTTGGTCTGAGTTTTCTTCAAATATTGCCACTGCCTTAGTGTGTTTTTCTACTGGCCAACAGTTCAATTTTTCAAACATGATCTTTCAAGGGATGTTAAGGCATCATTCCCTAAAGAGTGGGAAATTTTTGATGTATCCCAGGTTTTTGGCAGAAATTATTGCACACACCTGCACAACTCCACATTTACATAAACGGATACATGTTTCCCATAGGCACTCATTGTCTTCAATCAAAAGGCTGATAACGCCAAGTGCCAATTTTGTCAGTGTAGATGTTCCATTGCCCTCTGCAATGATGAACATCATTTCAGGAAACAGAGGAGAAGGTCTTGAGCAGGCTCAGCCTAACATTACTGCTACAACCCCAAGACCCCAACCCACTCCTCATGATACAAATATTCCCTCTGATCCTTTTGTACAGCCAACACGCCCACTCAGAAACACATACAAAAGAAAAAGGGGACCAGGAGCTCCTTCCTCCTCCTCCCATCAGCAAGAGCCATATATCCCTGTGCAGGAGGATACTCCTGCACAACATATCCAAAGGGAACCACTAGAGGAAACTCCCATCCTCACTCAGGAGGTGAACATCTCTTCAGAGATGGTTCATATGGGTTCTGTGGCTGGCACTACTGATGTCTCTGCACAAGAGGCACAGGCCAGTGCCAACATAGCTAAGACCACGCCCATGGCAACAGCAAGTGTGCAAACACAAGCTGGAAGTCCCCAGTACCAAGAACAGAGGGGCCCAGAAGTTTCTACTTCTGGTATTAATGTCAGTGATAGATCACAAGTACCACAGGTGTTTTCTGATCTTGAGACTAGTCTGCAACTCATGCTTTTGACGGATCCCAAGCTGAAACCTGTTGTAGCTATGTTGGAATACCAAATGTCCATCATTGCTGCACAGGGTGCACAAATACTGGCCCTAAAGCAATCAGAAATGGCTCAAAATCAGAGGATGGATTATCTTCATAAAGGGTTTACCCTTTGTGGAAATAAGCTCATTCAATTAGAGCGTTTGATTCAAACCCAAGGGGCAAAGGTTGTAGGTCCTTCTGACCAAACCAATGCTTCCAAAAAGGGGGAGAATCAGGAGGTTCCTAAATCAGTCCAAGTAGCTCCAACAACAACAACAGTCCAAGTAGCACCAACAGTCCCAGTTTCTAGGCTAGCAGTCCCAACAGCTTCTCAAGCTGTTAGCCTAGAAACTCAAGCTGCTCCTTCAAAAGTCACTGGAGTTGTGATCAGAGAAGGCATTCAAGCTCCATCAACTACAGTCCAAGCAACATCCTCTTCTGTAAAAGACAAGGGCAAAGGCATTCTTATTGAATCTCCAAAGCACAAATTCTCCTCCAAAGAAGCCCAGATTGCCTTTGATGCTGAAGTTGCCAAGAAATTGGCAGAAGAAATGGACAAAGAATTAGATCAGCAAGCCCAGCCCCCAATAGATGATGATGAGACATTAGGTGATTACCTAAAGGGGTTTGTGGGCAAACAAGGTGAAAAGAAGAGAAAGATGCCAACAGGGCACTCCAAGGCTGAGCATAGAAGATTTCTTATCAATTTTGCCTTTGCAGCAGGTATTCCAAAGAAAATGGCTCAGTCCATGTCTACTGAAAGGCTGCAGGAGATTCATGACAAGGAGATGGACAAAAGAAAGAGAACAAAAGTCTCTCCAGAAGCTCAACCATCCCAAGAAGTCCAACCATCAACTCAATCAGTCCAAACTAAAGCTGCTACCAGTGCTCCTGTTCCTACTGAACAAGCTGTTGCATCTATTTCTACATCTGATCCATCCTCACAAGCAAAGCTATATCAAGTTAAAAGAGTGTTGTTTGATCAACAACTGCAAAAAGCCATGGAGATAGAGAAGTTGATTGATCAGCATGATTTAACAAAGCCTCAAATCAACTACTGGTTTGCTAAGTCACTGGATGACCGTGACTTGAGAATTAAGTTTGTGATAAGAAGAGAGTCTGGACCATAAGAAGAATATGATACATTTTGGCAGATGGTTCAGAAGTTGACCAGAGATGAGCTTATCAGAATGCACAACATTGGGTCTGTATCACAAGTTAGATCTGCTCTACCACAAGTGAAGCAAGTAATTAAAGATCTAAAATCAATTGTTGACCCTGAATCTGCAAGGAAAGAAATAGAGGATGCTGTGAAGAAGGGGAAGAAGGTCAAGCAAGTTGATCTGTTTGTCAAGTCAAGGACATACAGAATCAAATTTTCAGATGGACCTGGTATATTCTTCAATCTCGAATTTTATGATTTACCAAAAGATATGCTACTTCAGATAAAATCTGTTAGGGTATCTTGTGATAGAGATGAGATGAAGAAAGAATTTTTGAAGGCTGTAGATCAGAAACTTGCACAGTTGTAAGTTTTTGAAAGCCTTGGTTTGTGAATAACAGTTTACTTTTTCATTTCCATTTTTGTATAGAACTTAAAGTCTTGTGTAAAGAATTTAAGTTAGGGGGAGATTGTTGGGAAATAGTTTAAGTACATTCAAACTGTTAGTTAGACTTCTCAGACTGTTAGTAGATTTTTCATGTAAATACAAAGTTCATGCTGCTAGTTGAAGAAACTCGAGCTGCCAGTGTAAAAGTTCAAGCTGCCAGAGCAAAACAACTCAAGCTGCTCAGTTCATGCTGTCAAGAGATTCAAGCTGCTCAACAGTTTCATAAACAGAAAGTGCTGATTTTCAGGAAAGATATCTACACGAAGATTCCAGCATATCTACTATCAGAGAAGTCATAGTCCTTCAAGGAAACAAGTCCAAAAAGCAATATAAATACAGAGAATAGGTCATTCTATTGTATAGAAGTTTTCTGCATATTTTGAGTCTGTAATTGCTTTGTTGATTAAGTTTTCATAAGCCTCTAAGGTTGTAAAACCCTAAGAACAGTCTGTGTTCTTCGTCTAATCAAAACAGATTAGAGGTGATTGTAATCATTGAATTCAGCAATACAAACAGTCTTGATTACTTCTTATGTTTTATGCTTCATTTGTTCTGAAAGTTTTTGTTAAAATAATTAAGTGTTATTCCGCAAACTTCTTAATTAAACTTTGATTCAAAGTAAGATTATTGATTTATACTCTGATAAATTTCAAATCAGTTAATCTTGGTTATTCAGTTTTAGATCCTGACAATTAGCAAACGTACTCATGGCCGCATTTGGCATTTCCTCTGTTTCCTCGGCTGTGATATGATAAGCACGGGCTTTAGCTGACGGACTTGCAGCAGTGCTCTTCATTGTTGAACCTCCGACATACAACTGAGATTGACTGTTGGTTCTCATTGGACATTGATGATTAAAGTGTCCAGGTTTTCCACACGTGGAACAACCAAGACACTTCGTGGGGCATTCCTCGCTACTATGACCTATTTTGCTGCAAACATAACATATCACATCCATTGGATTACATAACCCAATATGTGATTTCCTACACCTTTTGCACACTCGTTGTTCTGATTGAATCGTATAAGACTTGGCCTTCTGAGGAGAGCTATACTGATGAGTTTGTTGAGACTGAGTCTTTCCTGTCTTGAAGAATCTACTGAACCATTGCTTCTTTGGTGGAGAAGGACATGTAGGACTGATCTGAATGGCTCTTAGTTGTTCACCATACTCCATGTATTCGCTTTCAATTTGTCTAGCTGCTTCCACCATCTCCAAGTATGTCTTGTATTTGTTACCACTCATTGGCTGACGATACTTTGGGTTCAATCCTCTACGAAAACGATTCATTTTTCTTTCTTCTGTGGCAACTTGATAAGATGAATAGCCACACAATCGCGAGAACTCGTGCTCGTATACATCAATCGTCTTGTCGCCTTGAGTCAGTTGCATCAATTGAACTTCCATTCTATCTTGCTGATTCGCGGGACAATACTTAGCATTGAACATGTCGAGGAATTGCTCCCATTCAAGTGTTTGGATGACGTCCTCTCCGTAGATACTCCTCTGTGTCTTCCACCATGCGCGGGCAGCTCCGACAAACAGAGCAGTAGCATACTTGACTCTTTGTGAATCTGAACACTCAGAGATATTGAAAATCTCTTCTGTGTGACAAATCCAGTCCAATGCCTGGATAGGGTCTACGGTACCCTCAAATGTCAAGGCACCACTAGACTTAAAGTCTTTGAATCGACAGCCTTTTGGTTTTTCATTGTGGACATTTTCATTGGAGTTATCAGAGTCAGACTTATCATTATAGGTTTGCTTATCCATTCTTTTGTTCTTTTTATCAGCCTTACGTTTTGATTCAGCCTCATCACGAGCCTGAAACTGTTCTTGGATTAGTTTGACTTGTTGTTCATTTTGTTGTGCTAACAGTTGTTGTATCATCTCAAACAGTTGCTGAGGCGTGACATTATCAGGAATTCCTCCTTGTCCAGACATCCTTACTGAAAAATAAAATTCAAGTGACTTTCAGTTTAATAGACTTAGTGACTAAGTACCCTTTTTCCCATCCTAACAGTCTGTACGTCCTATCTTAGTTCAAGACACCTAACATGATTGACACTTTATGTATTGCTTAAGTTTGAGACCAAGTATTACTTTCATAATACTTGATGCACTCAAACTATTGCTCTGATACCATCCTGTCAAGACCGTCCCTTACGGGGCAGTCCTGAATGACTAGGTCCCAAGGAGCAATACAGCATCAATCAAAACTAAGATAGATTAATAAAGTGCGGAATTAAGTCATTACAGAAATTAGGATTATCAAACGATAAGTTCAAAACAAAACTACAAAAGGGCACCAGGACACTAATCTAATACATAATCACAATACATAACACTGATCTACCCAAACCACCACCATTATGTCTTCACTCAATACCAATTGCAGATTTAGTAGTGGTCTAATGACTTCAAATTCAAGCGTGCAGATCCTAAAGACTTGGGTCAGCTAGACCTTTTCCTTTAATTAAACCTGTAAAAAGATTCAACAACAACTGTAAGCGGTTCTTAGTGAGATTATAGATTTAACAGTTAACATGCCATGACAATTTTAAGCAGAGACTTGACTTTTGACTTTGACTTTGAGCTCTGACTTTGACTTTAAGCGCGATTTTGACATGACTGCCGCTATCAGCCAGACATTGTGAGACATAGGACTTAAGATCGGATGATGTTTAATCCCACGGACACGCTTTTAATTGTGGGGGCCAACCACATACTGGGCTAGCTACCAGTAAGGCAACGTGGGCAAACATCGGAATAGACTTAATCACAGACTGATATGGACTTTCTCAGACTTGAATTATGCAGAAGCATATGAAAGCATTGATATCAAGGCAATTGGCATTCAAAGTAATGAATCAAGATAGCAACAATAATATATCCAAGACTAATTCAGACTGTAAAGACAAGTTTGCAATGATGATATATTAAAAGCTATCATGGTCCACAGGGCATCACCGTACCAAGGTGTGCACAGGTCACATTCTAGCTGAGCATATAGACTTTCAAATAAAGCTAGAACAACAATATGTCTCACAGGAAGATAAGCATGTATACAGTTATATCTATAATTCACAGTTATTGGTTTTTTATGGCATGACTGTTGACTTTGACTTTCGCAAGTGGATTTATATCCACCACCTGAGTTATCTCAGGATTTAGCTTTTGACTTTACAGACTTTAGCTCTGTCTTGCTTCTCTGACTTTGACTTGGCTTGACTTTATTGACTGCTGTTGGCTTTAATTGCTTTAACTTGACTATTCTGGCTTGGCTTTACGGACTTTGACTTTTATAACACAGTTCAGATTAGCTGAACCTGTTCAGTGTTTGTAAATCAATTTACATAAGATCATTGACTTTTTACAACACAAATATGTATTTATGTTGCATTCTTGGATATTCTGAAGCTTATGTATAGACTTATTGCATTTATTGACTTCTCATGTCATTTCAAACTTTGTTAAATCGCAATTAAGCTTATTATTTAACTTGCCATGATTTAATGACTTTATGATTTTATATGCATTTCATGTTTTTCATGGACATGTGTGACCTTATTTTGGTCTTTCTTTGGCTTTCATTTTTACTTTAAACTTAGATGAATGCATCTAATGACATAAAATGCTTAAACAAAGTATATAAGTTACAAATCCATTTAAATGATTCATAAAGTCAATTTATATACATTCATGACCTTTAATGCATAATTATGCCCTTATGACTTATAACATGTTTATAAGTGTCATTATTTTGTAACATTTACATTTGAAGGTTCATAACTGATAAATGTTCATGGCATCTATATGCATTCCTTGTTATTAAAAATCTCATTTATAAGATGCATATATGATTAAAGTTTAATTCTGTTTGTAGCTGTCCCCAATCACAGAACACACAACTCTGTTACAACACATATGTATGAATGTATTACTCAATGTTGTACCTTTTATTTTGTTCCTGCTCACACATCATGTATAAAGTGTGTATATATATATATATATATATATATATATACATACATCATGTAAGGCACACATTAAGCCTATCTGGCTACCACAAGACTCTCCTGACAAGCTTCTTATCATTAATTGACCCAATCGGTCGCTACACCTATCCATTCAAGGTTCAATACACGACGTGGGTACATATCATCACACAAAATTAGCATAAGTCTACCCGAAGTTTCCCCATCCTAGGCCGAAGTTCAAACTATGTTTGTTGTCATAGTATTTGCCTAGGTGGGTCAATATAAGCATCATCCAAGGGTTCAAGGGCAAGTATCGTGCACTATACTCAGTTGATGAACCACGTCTCTGATACCAAATTGAAACACCCATTCAACAATAACACATATTTAAGTGTAATTAACGATAATTAATACTTCAATACTTGCGAAATTAGGGTAGAATTTAAAACTTTTACAACTAATGCATCATAAGTAATGCATCCGAATAACAATTATTAAATTTACAAGGTTACAGGTCATGATCCTGCAAACGAATAGTCAAGGCCAAGAGGTTGACTAACCCAAACCCAACACAACCAAAGCATACTGTTAGTCACGAGTCTACACTCTGAATAATGAGGAGGAATATAAGCTTCCTGCTCGATAGCTCAAACCTGCAAAAGGTTAACAACTAAAGGGGTAAACAACAAAAGTTGTTTAGTGAATTCTAAGATTAATATAAATAATAATAACATTCTAATTGTGTCTATCCAACACATATTTTCTATCAACCTAAGATATAAGGGCCAATGATGGCCAATGCCAAGTTAGAATGAGATCACCTCATCCTCGTCGAGGACTATCGGTGTCCCACATCAATTATCTACCTATTCGAATTCTCAACAAGATGTCTTATCTCACTGAGGACTATTAGCATTCTTGACATATATTAATGTCACATGTTCCACCATCACCGCACGGCCTAGCCGAGTCAAGGTGGGGAACCAACTCAACTCTTGGAATCCACTACACCGCTAGACATAGTCGAGCCAAAGTGGGGGTTCCAACGCGTGTCAGAGTAGCACGTTGTAACGCTTTTATAAAGTTGCCTTACCAAATTGGCATGTTACATTACCAAAGTACGTACTACTAATGACTCCGATTCAAAGGTGAGAACAAACATGCTTGCGGCCCAACGTGTCATAATCATCGCCATGAAGGCGGCCTGTTGCCATCCTCACATGATGTTAACACCGCCACTAGGATATAACTCATGCTTGCAGTCCAACGTGTCATAATCATCACCCGCAGGCAGCCCGTTACCGTCCTCACGTGAGATAATCCCATCCCATCCAAATCCAATAACCACATATCCCATGGTCGTTTAGGGTTCTCTATCCAACTCAGGAGTGGTATTGCCTCTAGCAAGTACGAGCCTATCCCTAGCAAGTACGGGACTGTCCCTAGCAAGTACAGGACTTCCGACAATGCGAGTACGTCGGCATCTGGCATCCAAAGGGGCCAGGAATAATTCATGGACATCCAAAGGGGTCCAAAACGCATTCCAAAACAAATTAGGTTTCAAGAAAACTCATGAGAGTTTATAATGGTCCATAAGACCAATTAAGGAAACCACACATGTGGATCTACTACCCGTTCTTCAATAATGGTTCTAACAGATCATCGGGGTCGTTTGAGAATACTAATAAACCTACCGGCTACACCCGAATCATAATCAATTAGATTGTCATGAAGACGACCCAATATACAATTTAGAGATTCATGCATATAACCCAACTATTATTAATCAATCACAAAAGTGAGTAGTTCAACCTACGAGATCATCAAACGTGAATTACCAACTTCCAACCAATATTATTCATATAGATAAGCGGTTAGACGTATTATATGAATTGCATAACAAACCAATACACAACTATGTCAACTATCATGGCAATTCACTTTTCAATTCATGATGCATGACAACATGTTCAATAAGGCTACAACGAATCCATCTATAGCATGTGAATATGCATGATCAAGTATCATGTTATCAACAAAGGCATAAACACCAATTAACATGTAATTAGTCATCTACATTTGTCCTAGAACTCACAGTCATCGATTTAGAAGATTCCGAAGCCTTCCAATAAAGCCACAATAGCCCGGAGAACAGCTAAACCTTGCAATCAAGCTCCTTTCGACTCACTTCACCTAGAAGCATTCATAATGCATTCACTTCACCACCTGAGTTATCTCAGGATTTAGCTTTTGACTTTACAGACTTTAGCTTTGTCTTGCTTCTCTGACTTTGACTTGGCTTGACTTTATTGACTGCTGTTGGCTTTAATTGCTTTAACTTGACTTTTCTGGCTTGGCTTTACGGACTTTGACTTTTATAACACAGTTCAGATTAGCTGAACCTGTTCAGTGTTTGTAAATCAATTTACATTCTTGGATATTCTGAAGCTTATGTATAGACTTATTGCATTTATTGACTTCTCATGTCATCTCAAACTTTGTTAAATCGCAATTAAGCTTATTATTTAACTTGCCATGATTTAATGACTTTATGATTTTATATGCATTTCATGTTTTTCATGGACATGTGTGACCTTATTTTGGTCTTTCTTTGGCTTTCATTTTTACTTCAAACTAGATGAATGCATCTAATGACATAAAATGCTTAAACAAAGTATATAAGTTACAAATTCATTTAAATGATTCATAAAGTCAATTTATATACATTCATGACCTTTAATGCATAATTATGCCCTTATGACTTATAACATGTTTATAAGTGTCATTATTTTATAACATTTACATTTGAAGGTTCATAACTGATAAATGTTCATGGCATCTATATGCATTCCTTGTTATTAAAAATCTCATTTATAAGATGCATATATGATTAAAGTTTAATTCTGTTTGTAGCTGTCCCCAATCACAGAACACACAACTCTGTTACAACACATATGTATGAATGTATTACTCAATGTTGTACCTTTTATTTTGTTCCTGCTCACACATCATGTAAGGCACACATAATTAAAGTGTATATATATATATACATACATCATGTAAGGCACACATTAAGCCTATCTGGCTACCACAAGACTCTCCTGACAAGCTTCTTATCATTAATTGACCCAATCGGTCGCTACACCTATCCATTCAAGGTTCAATACACGACGTGGGTACATATCATCACACAAAATTAGCATAAGTCTACCCGAAGTTTCCCCATCCTAGGCCGAAGTTCAAACTATGTTTGTTGTCATAGTATTTGCCTAGGTGGGTCAATATAAGCATCATCCAAGGGTTCAAGGGCAAGTATCGTGCACTATACTCAGTTGATGAACCACGTCTCTGATACCAAATTGAAACACCCATTCAACAATAACACATATTTAAGTGTAATTAACGATAATTAATACTTCAATACTTGCGGAATTAGGGTAGAATTTAAAACTTTTACAACTAATGCATCATAAGTAATGCATCCGAATAACAATTATTAAATTTACAAGGTTACAGGTCATGATCCTGCAAACGAATAGTCAAGGCCAAGAGGTCGACTAACCCAAACCCAACACAACCAAAGCATACTGTTAGTCACGAGTCTACACTCTGAATAATGAGGAGGAATATAAGCTTCCCGCTCGATAGCTCAAACCTGCAAAAGGTTAACAACTAAAGGGGTAAACAACAAAAGTTGTTTAGTGAATTCTAAGATTAATATAAATAATAATTACATTCTAATTGGGTCTATCCAACACATATTTTCTATCAACCTAAGATATAAGGGCCAATGATGGCCAATGCCAAGTTAGAATGAGATCACCTCATCCTCGTCGAGGACTATCGGTGTCCCACATCAATTATCTACCTATTCGAATTCTCAACAAGATGTCTTATCTCACTGAGGACTATTAGCATTCTTGACATATATTAATGTCACATGTTCCACCATCACCGCACTGCCTAGCCGAGTCAAGGTGGGGAACCAACTCAACTCTTGGAATCCACTACACCGCTAGACATAGTCGAGCCAAAGTGGGGGTTCCAACGCGTGTCAGAGTAGCACGTTGTAACGCTTTTATAAAGTTGCCTTACCAAATTGGCATGTTACATTACCAAAGTACGAACTACTAATGACTCCGATTCAAAGGTGAGAACAAACATGCTTGCGGCCCAACGTGTCATAATCATCGCCATGAAGGCGGCCTGTTGCCATCCTCACATGATGTTAACACCGCCACTAGGATATAACTCATGCTTGCAGTCCAACGTGTCATAATCATCGCCCGCAGGCAGCCCGTTGCCGTCCTCACGTGAGATAATCCCATCCCATCCCAATCCAATAACCACATATCCCATGGTCGTTTAGGGTTCTCTATCCAACTCAGGAGTGGTATTGCCTCTAGCAAGTACGAGCCTATCCCTAGCAAGTACGGGACTGTCCCTAGCAAGTACAGGACTTCCGACAATGCGAGTACGTCGGCATCTGGCATCCAAAGGGGCCAGGAATAATCCATGGACATCCAAAGGGGTCCAAAACGCATTCCAAAACAAATTAGGTTTCAAGAAAACTCATGAGAGTTTATAATGGTCCATAAGACCAATTAAGGAAACCACACATGTGGATCTACTAACCGTTCTTCAATAATGGTTCTAACAGATCATCGGGGTCGTTTGAGAATAGTAATAAACCTACCGGCTACACCCGAATCATAATCAATTAGATTGTCATGAAGGCGACCCAATATACAATTTAGAGATTCATGCATATAACCCAACTATTATTAATCAATCACAAAAGTGAGTAGTCCAACCTACGAGATCATCAAACGTGAATTACCAACTTCCAACCAATATTATTCATATAGATAAGCGGTTAGACATATTATATGAATTGCATAACAAACCAATACACAACTATGTCAACTATCATGGCAATTCACTTTTCAATTCATGATGAATGACAACATGTTCAATAAGGCTACAACGAATCCATCTATAGCATGTGAATATGCATGATCAAGTATCATGTTATCAACAAAGGCATAAACACCAATTAACATGTAATTAGTCATCTACATTTGTCCTAGAACTCACAGTCATCGATTTAGAAGATTCCGAAGCCTTCCAATAAAGCCACAATAGCCCGGAGAACAGCTAAACCTTGCAATCAAGCTCCTTTCGACTCACTTCACCTAGAAGCATTCATAATGCATACACGTAAGCCCCCGAACACAAGATAAGCCCCTAAGAGTAGGATAAGGGTATTGGGTTGTCAAACCGAAATTATTAAGTTCAATTGAGGCCCTACGAGTTTCGGAATGGATTAAAGGCCCTCAAACCCTTTAAACACTTAATTTAGAGGTGCAACGAACGTATAAGACCCAAGCATCGACCCCCGACCGTCCAAATTCCACTTTTGGGGAAGAAAGTTGGTAGGGCGTGAACCAGAGGGTGGTCATGCCGTGACCACTGCAGGTGTGCGCTGCCTGCTCAATTTTCCTTCACTCAATGCACCCCAACTCGCCAAAACTTCAATAAACGTTTTTGCATCTTTGGAGGGACTTTACCGACAATATTAATAGCATATTAAGGTCACTTAGACACCTCTAAACATATTATAATGATTTCATAGCATCCATGATTCCATGGAGCTCATACGGACTCCGAACGAGTCCGAAAATGACCGAAAACTCCAACTGACAACACCAAGCTCCAATTGATCTTGTAATCAATTCTAATCAATTACATGGAAATATTTGACATATTTAGGCTATTATTAGGTATTCATAATATATTGAAACATTTAATTCAACCCGACAATGATTAGGAACTCATTGGGGCATTTCACCGAACTCTTGGCGTGCAGATTCGACTTAAAACACCAATTTGAGTTCTTGCACATACTTTGTGTTTTCCAACTCATGAAAACACTTTAATAACACAAATGAACACTTTCCAAACATATTATACTATAACATAGCATTTTATTACTTCATGGAGTTCATACGAACTCCTAATGGGTTCTTAATGACCAAAACCCAAACTAAGCTTTCAAAACTTCAAATGAGTTCTTACTAGCTTTTTTTTTAATTCCATTGCTATAAATAACATATTTGGGCTATGTTTAGACATTCAATTTATATTTAATCATTCAGTTCAACCCAACAATGGTTAAGAACTCATTGTGGCATTTCATCAAACACTTGGCGTGCGGTTTTGGCTCCAAACACCAATCTTGAACCTTTGCTCTAGTTTAACCCCAACCAATACATGAAATCATTAATCTAACATATTTAAACCATTTTATACCCTTTCCACCCATTTAAATCATAAAAGAACATCAATTGGTTCATATGAACTCTTTTGAGTTCATAAATGGGTTAAAACCCAAATCATCTCTTCAAAGCTCCAAATGAGCTTCTACTAACTTCCCATTCAATTCCATATCAATATTTAACATATATGAATCAAGATTTAGCATATCTATCCTACTAAAACATCAAACTCAAATCCATAACCCATTAGAGCTCCTTTGAGCCCTAGATTGGGTTCCAACCAAAACTAACTCAAACTACCAATGTAGTTGCATATTATGGCTCCATATTGATCATATAACAACATATTAAAAGATTGGAGCCATTACAAAACATTTCAACATAAACCCATTTAGGGTTTCATTCTTCAAATGAAGAATGGAGAAGAAAGGAGATGAAGTATGAGATGGGGAAGATGATTATACCTTCAAGGATAACAAGGATTGAGATTCCTAAGCTTTGATCTTCACAAATTTGGAGATGAATCTCCCAAAAACCTAGCTTCTCCTTTCTCTTCTTCTTTTCTTCATGGGGAGAAACACACACACACACAAATGCAAGTGTGTGTGTGTGTTATACAGCTTTAAGAAAATAAGGGGGTGTGGGTTTGGCAACTTGTAACCTACACCCCTCCAACTTCTCTCTCTCATTCAATATTCACCCCTCAAGAAACCATTTATTTATATTAACTACATTGCCTCTAATAGTATTTGTTTGAGGTAATTGCTATAGAATTTCCATAACACTAAAGTTCATAATTAAAACTACTTCACAAAGTTGATTACCTCCTTAATTTAATATTATCTCCAATTAATTTTCATTATTCCAATAATTATATTAACTCAACATTATTAGGGATATAATTACCTCTTAATTATTCGGGGTGTTACAGTTGAGAGGATTGGGGATCAGGCTTATCGCCTGAATTTGCCTCTAGAGTTATCAGGAGATAATAATGCATTCCACGTCAGCCATCTTTGCAAGTTCTTGGCCAGTGATGATCAGCGAGTACCCTTATCGGAGATTGAGGTCGATATTAGCCTCCGGTATGCGGAGCAGCCTGAGGTAGTGACAGTTAGAAAAGTGAAGAAGCTATGCACCAAAGTGGTGGCGTTAGTATTAGTACAGTGGAAGCCTCATAAGGGTATCAGCGCCACCTGGGAGCCAGAATCAGATATGCACAGTCATTATCCTCATCTATTTACTTCGAGCTAGATTCTGAGGATAGAATCTTTTTAAGGAGGGAGGACCTGTAACATCCCAATTTTGGGGAAGGTACGTAAAATTATTTAATTGGGTTGATTATAATATTATTTGTGAGTTGGGCGAATTATACCTGGAACAGTCACGCGATGGGATTTTGGGTTAACCGGGTTATGGGTTTAAGTTTTATGAAAGATTATTCTTGGTGATTATTAATTAATTTGGAACCCGATGATATAAATTTGTGTTTTATGATAATGGGATTAGATATTGGGTGTCGAACCGAGTTAAAACCAAAACGTATATATTAGTCACCTACTTGCCTTCTTGCTTCACTTATTTTATCCAAATCCAGAAAAATTGAGTGTGTTTTGGTATACAGCAGCCGCAAAAAGCAAGGATCGAGGTTTTAAGTCATGATCGAAGCTCCCAAATTCGTCATCAACTCCTTACTTTAGTTTTAGGTAAGTTTTGGGATTTAAATTGTGATTCTCATGTTGTTATTTGTTGGAAAAGAGTTGAATTGAGTTGTATATACTTCTAGGTGACTTTGTGATGTTCTGTCGAGTTTTATTAAGTTGATTTTGAGATTTGGGGAGTGATTCTCTTAGCGGTAAATGAAACAGAGCATACCTGGTTCTGTTCGTCCATGAGCGCAACCACGATCCCCTGATCGCGGGCCGTGATGTTCTTGAGACAAGCCCGGGCCGTGTTGCCCAGAGCGCGATGGGTCATGGGCGGTTCGGGTCGGGTGTGGACGCGTTGGTGAGTGCGGCTGAGATCGGGAAGCACGACCACGACTCTGTGAGCGCGACCGCGATCCGGTTAGGGTTAGGGTTTGGGCTTTGTGAGTCTTGTGTTTGGGTATCTGGGCTTGTGTGTGTTTCTTGGGAATTGTGTATAAAGTTACTGAGTTGTGATTGTGATATAGAGTTATCATATTGTGATTCCAAGGTCTCGAGTTGAGAAAGGTTGGGGTACAGGCAGGGAACCGAGACTTGAGGAGTGAGTTTCCAGGGTTAGGTGAGTTTGCATGTTTTTCTGAGATACTTGTACGATTATTTATTAATACTTGCATGATATTTTACTGAGCTTTTTATGAGATTATTATGAGTTTTACTACGTGCTTTTTATCGAGATATTATCATGCATGTATTATCGAGCTTTATTGTAACTATGTTTACTTATATGAGATTTGGGACACTTGAGCTACCGAGTTACTAAACCGCGCGACTGGGCAGGGGTCGGGTCACTCTCGATTCCCTTTTGAGCTCCTAACGACTGCTTCGTGCGGTCTAGGGATCTGGGTACGTGGATTCGTCCGCACGGGTTGAGTACCTATTCTGAGCTATCTTGTGGGATCTCATACTCTTTGTTCAGTGGAGAACGCTGAATGTTTTATTATTGAGTTTTTTACTGAGTTTTATAATCGTACACCAACACTTGAGGAGTTGTTAGCTACCTTTTGTTGAGGTAGTTATATTTTGGGGACTATGTATTTATATACTTCGGATATCGTGTATGTTAAACCCTAGATTTCTGTGACTTACTCATGTAAATTAAAGTTTTAAATTATCGAGGTTTCCATGTGTGTATATTGAAAACAACTAGGAATTATTATATTATATCTCTGTGGACGTGGTATTTATGTGGCGTTGGGGATTAGTTTGAAGGTGTTATATAAATTAACATTATAAGTTATTACATTGAATTTATTGTTATTGGATTCAATTTATCAAAATAAATTACAATCGAATAAATTATATGTAGTTAAATAACTACAAACATGAAATCATTTAGGCTCAAGACTGACATTGATTCATGTGAATTTGATATTTATGCACTGAAAAAAATATGAGACTAAAATATGTGTGATTATCAAAAAAAATATTTTACTATCGTGTTGGTAATAATATTATGTAGTTGTATATATATCCTAAAACTAAATCTTGTCAGACCAAAGTGAATTTTAACAGTCACTATACTTGTTGCGTTCCCATTTTTTCATCATCATGCAAGTATACAGATTATTTCTCAGAATTAAATAAGATTGAACTCAAAAAATACATGTTAATGTAAAAAACCTTTTACGAGATTCATTTTCTAAAACCACTGAAAATGACAAATACATATACGGAAGTGTGTAATGGATTGAAATGAATTCTAAAGCAATAGCAAATATACACCTGAGAAGTAGGAGAATTGTAGATAAATTTTATAATGAAAAGATGGATGATATCGACCATGACAATATCAATGCTAGTTTTACTCTCATGCTTCTTCATCCTGCAATGATAAAAAAAAATGTTAGAACCGTAGGAATATGATCTTTCTTGAATTTGATCATGCATGAGAATTAAAAACGAAAATGATAATGCCAAGTTTTATTACGATTTTAGATTGCCTGGATATAGATAAAACGGAACAATCAATATGACATTTATGTGCAATTATAATGTGTTACATTTGAAAATTATGAGAGAATTTTAAAAGAATTAAGCAATTAATATGACACTTATGTGTAATTATAATGTGTACATCATAGGTTATGTTTGAAAATTATGAGGGAATTTCAAAAAGAATTAGGCAATCAATATTACATTTATGTGTAATTATAATTTGTACATGATGTATATATTAGTTACTTGAACCTATTAAAATTCATGATTTATGAATGAATGTATTGTTTTCATATTTTAGGAATTTTAAATATATTAATTTTAACTACAAACATTACAATTAATTTTAAAGTTTTAAATTATATATATTTTAATTAAATTATTTGTAGGTAATTAATTAGAAATTTGTTTTAATACACTAATTTCAATGAATATTAATAAGGTTTGACATTGAACCCATGTAACTAAAATTCATGTGATAAATAACAATACTATTATTATATATTTATTTGAGTTCATGTAAAGTTTATTTATATTAAACATGTTGTATTAAAGTTGAGTCCATTTAATAAAAAAATTTATATAGACCGAGTTATTTTATGAATAATCTTAAAATTATTGATTATATATTTTATTAGTTTAATTTATTAATTAACTTTTTTAAGGGGTATTTGAAGAATTATACATTTTCATAAAGAGTTCTTTGAAAAATTAAAAACTATATCTTAAAACTTTTCTACAGGGTGTAACTATATTAGAAATTTCTAATTTTATGTGTTAATTTAAATACATATTAATTACTATTTAATTATAAGATTCTAAATTATATGTTTTGTTTGTTTTAATTTGTTGATTAACTTATTTTTAAAGGCTACTTGAGTAATCATATATTTTCATAAAAGTTTTTAAAATTAAAAAAAAATGTTTGTTAATATTTAGGTACAACGTGTAAGTATATTAAAAATTATAATACACTAATTAAATACATGTTATTACATGAGATTTATGCTATAAGACTCAACTTATCAAACTAAATTAAAAATAAACTACTTATTTTAATCTAAACATATAATAATTATATTTTATTACATAGAATTATCAATATACGACTAACTCATCAAATAAAATAGTGAAACTATTTACTATCTACAAAAAATGATCATAATATATTACATTGAATTAATTACTATAGACATGAAACATTACCACTATTATGATTTTATAAAGATCAATGTATTTATTAAAAATTTTAAATCTAAGAAGAATGATATTTCTTTTTTTTTTTTTTTCAATATACTATTTGCAAATAAAATTTTTAGTCTCTTGTCATTTAAAGAAGATTTATGAATTACGGTGTTTGGTAAGATAATTTAGTTATTAAATATGTCAATTTAAATAAATAAAGTAAAATGTAACCTAATATTTTTTCCCCTTTTTGCTAACTTATTTAGGTATAAAATATTAAAAGATGTGTCTTACATATTAATTTAATGAAATAAATGCTTATTGTATAATTGTATTCTGAGTATCTCATCTTGTTTTTGTGTTGTTTTAAAGTTAAATTAAATAAATAAATGATGCATATCATATGTAAAAAAATGTTGGTTGACACATGTTGTCTTTATGATGTTACTAAATTAAATAAGTAATAGATTAAATCAATGACTTAATATTATATAATCTTATTGACTCGATAACCCATGTTATTTTTTGTATTAACTAATAAAAATAAATTATTTTGATCTAAATAAAATTATCAATATAACTTATTACATGGAATTTATTGTAATATGACTTAGCTTATCAAATCAAATTAAAATAAAATAAGTTATCATGATCTAAATAAATAGCATTCTAGTTTATTATGTGGAATTTAGTAACATATGGCGCAACTTATCAAATTAAAGAACGTAAATAATAAAATAATATATTTTGATCTAAAATATGATTATTGTAATTTATTATATTGAATTGGAATCATTATACATGAAATCATTTATGACTTAATATCAAATCAATCCAAGTTAAAAAAATTATCATGATCTAAATAAAGTAAACAATAAAATAATAAATATTGACCATTGTAAGTTTAGTAACATATGGCGCAACTTATCAAATTAAATAAATTAAATAATAAAATAATATATTTTGATCTAAAATATAATTATTGTAATGTATTATATTGAATTGGAATATTTTATAAATGATATCATTTATGGAACGTGTGACCCCCTTACCACAACAAACACCATTACAATGAACCCAGGATTAATCACCAATCACAGGATTACATAATGATTTGAATACTTAATAAAAATTGTGGAAGCATTAAGGTACATAAATAAAATACAAATGTATTATACACCCTACGGTGCTACAAAGTTTCAAATCTAAGTCTACATACTCAATAGCATTACATCATCCCAAATATATATTACAACAATAATCCCATAGTTCAGTTACCAAAATGAGTAGTAGATTTCTTCAAAAACTTCAATAGATGACCTAGCTAGAAGGTCCAGCAGCGAATTTCCCTTTTCCTGTAAAAAATGGCAACAAATGAGAGGTAAGCAAAGCTTAGTGAATACACGGATTTATGCATTCTATAAATCTTTATGAAGCCACCCAATAGTAACACCGACGACACACGTCGTATACTCTCTACGTACACAAAGTACGGCACAAGAGCCGAAGCTCCTTCGAGCGCAAAGCTCGAAATTAAACCAACCATCCGAGACAGACATAACATCGGGGATGACTTACTGCCTACCAGAACCTCGAAGGGATCAGCTCCGGGTCATATAGCGCAGTAACATCGGAATACAGATGCGACCTGCCGGTCCATCGAATGATGCACAACAAAGAAACGGACATGAAACAAGCAACAATGTGCATCTAAGTTTACGCAAGGTAGTAGAATTCATAATGAAGGTGAAACAACATGTCTCAGAAGGCAATAGCTAACATAAAGCAGATATAAACATGCGAGATCATATGTACCCACAATGGATGCGTTAATTAACTTCAATTTATTTTATTTCTCCTCGGGATTTCAACCGGATCACAAAGTACCCCACTGTGGGTTAAACAACACCACAAGGGACCTGTTACATTTCCATAAGTAAAACATATCATACATATGTTCATTATCAAATGAGAATCGAGTTTGTACAATTTAAAGTGTTGAAACATTCAGAACCGACATCTAAAACTCACGTTTAAATCATTTTACTTGATTTTTTTATTAGTCCCAATCATCCCTTCATTATATACCATCAATCTCTTATTTAATAATAAGTCTCATCAAGCTTTACAAGTTATCGTGTTAACCCGTCGGAATTGTTATCTGAAATTTTATATTTTAATCTCCAATTTCTAAGATTGCCAAAATGTCCAGAATTTATCATCGAATATAACTGAATTAAAAAAAAGTCCGGCTGTTTCTATTTTATTTTCACAAATCAAACCCAACCGAGATGACTATACACACACACACACACACACACACACACACACACACACACATATATATATTAAATATAGAATATGGTTCGAGACAGTACCACCCATTATGCAGCGCACCAGAAGGTACCACCTTTAAAAAAACTTTTTAAAATTATTTTTTCATAATCATGTTTTAATTAACATTATGAAGATCATATGTAAATTTCACATACATTCACATCTCCTAACTCCTAAAAAATGATGTGAACACACATTTATATAATTTTGAATGTATGTGAACGTGCATTTATGTGATGCGTGTTTTCATGCACTTAGAGTGTTTGGATTTGCGTGAAATTTACATATGATCTGTGTAATGTTAATTAAAACATGTTCATAAAAAAATTTAATTTTAAGGGTGGTACCTTCTGGTACGCTGCATAATGAGTGGTACTCACTTGAACCTAAATATATATATATATATATATATATATATATATATATATATATATATTATTGTCTTTGTTTCAATGAAAATAAAAAGGGGAATACCGAAACCTTCAAAGGTTTCGGTACTCGCCATCTATAGTTTAGGTATATTGGGGGTGTGTTTCAATAGATATGGTTTCACTACATGTTGTGATGGTTTCAGTATACATAAGGTTTCGGTACTACTATGGTTTCGGTATTATGTACCGAAACCTTAGAGTTTCACTATCAAAGGTTTCACTAGTCAAGGTTTCACTAATAAAAAGTTTCACTCTCAAGGTTTCACTAAAAAGTTTCACTCTCAAGGTTTCAGTAGTATAAAAAGTTTCACTATCAAGGTTTCAGTAGTATAAAAAGTTTCACTATCAATGTTTCACTAAAAAGTTTTACTCTCAAAGGTTTCACTAGTCAAGGTTTCACTAATAAAAAGTTTCACTATCAGGGTTTTAGTAGTATAAAAAGTTTCACTATCAATGTTTCACTAAAAAGTTTCATTATCAAGGTTTCACTTAAAAGTTTCACTATCAAGGTTTCACTAATAAAAAGTTTCACTATCAAGGTTTCACTAAAAAGTTTCACTATCAAGGTTTCATTAGTATAAAAAGTTTCAGTACATACGAATGGGTTTTGGTAATAAGTGTGTGCCGAAACCTTAAGGTTTCGGTACTTCTCAGTACTTATTTCTGTCAAGATCAAAATCACCTAAGATTAACTAAGTTTTAATAGACCAGAGTTTAAACCAATAACCTTGTTTTGAATCAAAGTCCAAATAAGAAGTTTGCGGAATAACACTTAATTGTTTTAAGAAAACTTTCAAAATTATAAAGAACAGATAATCAAATAAACACAATCAATATCAAAACCTTTATATTGCATAATCTCTGATTACAATCACGTCTAATCTGTTATGATTAGATGAAGAACACAGACTGTTCTTAGGGTTTTTCAACCTTAGAGGCATTGGAGACTTATATCAGAATGCAATTACAATATGAAAAACTTAAGCACTACGATTACATTAGAAAGACCTAGTCTATCTATATTTATAGTCTTCTGATTTGTTTCCTTGACGGACTGCGATTTCTCTGGTAGTATATATGCTTGGAAGATCTTCAAATCTTGAAATATATATCACTTCCTGAATTTTAGCACTTTCTGTTATCTATCTGTTGAGCAGCTTGAACTTTAACTCTGGCAGCTTGAACTTTTGAACTAGCAGCTCGAGTTTGTTGAACTGGTAGCTCAAACTTTGTAATTACACAGAATTACTACTAACAGCTTGAAAAAACCTAACTAACAGCTTGACATACTTAGATTATTTCCCAACAATCTCCCCCTAACTTAAATTCTATACCCAAGACTTTAAGTTTCTATACAAATAAGGAAATAAGAACAAAGTAAAACTATTATATACAAACTAAAGCATCCAAAATCTTACAACTGTGAAAGCTTCTGGCTTATAGCTTTTATGAACTCGCTTTTCAACTCCTCTTTATCACATTCAATCTTCATTGAGCTCATTTGGAGTAGCCATTCTTTTGGCAAATCAAGAATTTTAAAACTGTAGAATCTGCTGGATCTGTCTGCAAGCTTGAGTCTATATGTCATGGACTTTGAATATAGATCAATCTGTACAATCTTCACTTCCTTGGCAGCTTCTATATCTATTCTGGTGGATTCTGAATCAAATATGCTTTTAAGATCCTTTAGGTTATTCTGAACCCACACTATTGGTGACCTAGAGTGGCTAGCCGTCCCAATATTGTGCATTTGGGTTAGCTCATCTCTAGTCATGTTCTGAACCAATTGAAACAGGCTTTTATACTCTTCTTCTGGATCAGCTTCTCTTTTAATTACAAAATGATATACTAGATCAATGTCATCCATTGATTTGGCATACCGGTAAGTAATTGGTGGTTTGGAGAAGTCATGCTGATCAAGAGCCTTTTCTATCTCCATTGCCTTTTGCAACTGTTGGTCAAACAAAACTCTCTTGACCTGATGGTGGGATCTCCTGATTCTCCCCCTTTTTGGATGCATTGTTTTGATCAGGAGGACCAAAAACCTTTGCTAATAGGGTTTGGACCAACTTTTCAAGATGTACAATCTTGTTGCCATATAACTTCAACCCAAGCTGAAACTGGGCAAGTTTGTGCTGTTGGACTGTTGTGAGTTGTTGTAAAGCAGTGATCTGGGAACCCTGTGCAGCAGTTATGGACTTGTAATGTTCCAGAATAGCTACAACAGGTTTTAGTTGTTGATTCGTCAAAGCCATTAGTTGCAGACTAGCCTCAAGATCTTCGAATGATATTGGGATTTGAGGTCTATCACTAGCACCAATTCCAGAAGTAGAAACCTCTGGGGCCCCTTTGTTCTTGGTACTGGCCACTTCCAGAAGGTGCTTGCACACCCTCTGTTGCCATGGGCGTGGTCATAGTGATGTTGGTACTTTCCTGTGCCCCTTGTGTAGTGACATCAGTAATACCAGCCACAAAACCCATATGAACATCCTCAGAAGGGATGTTCACCTCCACATTGAGGATGGGAGTGTCCTCAGTGGGTTCCCTATCGATAAGTTGTGCAAGAGTATCCTCTTACACCGAGCTATTTGGCTCTGGGGTTTGGACTGAGGAGGAAGGAGCTTCTACAACCCTTTTCCTTTTGTATATTTTTAGTGATGAAGGTATGTATAGAAGAAGGATCAGAGGGAATATTTGTATCACGAGGAGTGGGTTGGGATCCTGGGGGTGAAGCAGTAATATTGGGCTGAGTCTGCTCAGGTTCCTCTCTTCTGTTTCTTGGATAGATAGCCTGCATTGCTTGAGGCAAAGAGACATCAACATTGTGAAAATTGGCACTTGGTTTTAAAAGTCTTTTCAAAGAAGGTAAAGAGTGCCTATGGGAAACATATATCCGTTTATGTAATTTTAAAGAATTGAAAGATTTTGCAATTATTTCTACCAAAAACCGTGGATACATCAAAAATTTCACATTCTTTAAGGCATGGTGCCTTAACATTCCTTGAAAAATCATGTTTGAAAAATTGAACTGTTGCCCTGTGGATAAGCACACTAAAGCAGGGCAATATTTGAAGAAAATTCAGACCAACCAGTCCTTTTAGGGCTTAAGCACTGTTGAAGAATATGTACACGATACTTCCATTCAGGACATAATGTGCTTTATAGAAGGTAAATGAATCTGTTGGGCCCCTATATCCTATTTCAAAAAGACCTTCATGTAAAGCAGTAAGGGATAGATCAGAAATACCTGAGGCATCTTGCAGATGCAAATGTTGTCGAATGGACTCCTCTGTAATGGTAATGGTGTTACCATCAATGGTAGATACAAAAGAAGTGATTCCCTCATTGGTATTTAATGTAGCTGATTTCCAAAATTGCTTTATATGAGAGTTAGAGCATAATGGATATGAGAACTCCGCAGAAAATCCATCATTTCATGGAATGGCCGCAGTTCAGCGTGTTTAAGGGAGTAGGGTAGGCAGTTGTGTTCTTTAACGAACTTCATTGGTGATCACAAAGGCGACGATTTAGGGTTTGGAACGATTATTTGAAAATCGCACAGAGAGAGAAAGAGAAAGGATCGTGGAAGATATTTTGCAACTGATAGTTGCAATCAAACGAAACTGGGACTTTTAAGGGTTTGGATTTTCAAAAAAAATATCTAGTCCCGCGCACAATCTCCTTAATAATGACTGAAATGCCCTGCACACTTGACAGACCAAGTGAAACAACTAACAGTTTGAGAAAATGAACTAGCAGCTTGAGAATAGTCTCAAGCTGTTAGTTGTTTATTGAACAACAGCTAATGAAACAGTGTCTCCCCCTTAACTAAGCACATTTAGGAAGTGTTTTTCTCATATAATAGGGGAGAGGGATGAATGACAAATTAATCCATATTTACCATACCAATGTTTGATACTAGAAAGTTGAATCTTCCTATATCAAATGGTTTTGTAAAAAGATCAGCTAACTGATCATCAGTATGAATTTTGGTAACTTGAATTAATTTGTTTTCATTACAGTCCCTTATAAAATGGAATCTAATGTCTATGTGCTTGGTTTTGGGAAATTTCACTGGATTTTGTACAATGCTGATTGCACTTGAATTGTCAATGTAAATAGGAGTAGAGAGAAAGTTCATACCATAGTCTCTTAGTTGGTTCTGTATCCACATAACCTGAGAACAACAACTAGCAGCTGCAACATATTCTGCCTCAGTGGATGAAGTGGAGACTGTGGTTTTTTTTTTGCACTGCCAAGAGACTAGTCTTGCTCCTAGATATTGACACCCACCAGTTGTGGATTTCCTATCTATGTTGCAACCTCCATAGTCACTATCAGAGTAGGCTGTTAGTTCAAGTGGAGAGTCCTTAGGATACCATAGGCCCAAATTTGGTTGACCTTTTAGATATCTAAAGATTCTATTAACAGCAAACAGATGTGAATCCTTTGGAGCACATTGGAACCTGACACAAACACAAACAACAAACATTATATCAGGTCTAGAAGATGTGAGATACATTAGTGAACCTATCAAGGATATGTACAAATGAATATCCACATCCACTCCTTCTTTATCTGCATCAAGCTGTTTATGAGTGTCCATTGGTGTGGCAACCTTGGTGTCCTTGTATCAAAACTTTTCGATGATATCATTCACATACTTTGATTGGCTGATGAAAATTCCAGTGGGCTTATGCTTGACCTCCAATCGTAGAAAGGAAGTTAGTTCTCCCATTGAACTCATTTGAAACTTTTTGTGCATCAGAGTCTCAAATTCCTAGCAGAGAATGACATTTGTTGATCCAAAGATGATGTCATCAACATAGATTTGAACAAGAAGGATCTCTGATTTGATAGACTTTGTGAACAGTGTCTTGTCCAGAGTACCTCTCTTGAAACAATTCTGTAGTAGATATGAAGACAAAGTGTCATACCATGCTCTAGGAGCTTGGTGAAGCCCATAGAGTGCTTTGTCTTGCTTGTAGACTCTGTCTAGATACTTATAGTCTTCAAACACAGGAGGCTGACACACATATACCTCTTCTTCAATTGTACCATATAGGAATGCAGATTTCACATCCATTTGGTACACCTTGAACCCTTTGTAGCTGGCATAGGCAAGGAATAGTCTGATGGCTTCTATCCTTGCTACTGGGGAAAAGACATCATCATTGTCTATTCCTTCTTCTTGAGTGTATCCTTGAGCTACCAGCCTTGCTTTGCTTTTGATCACTACACCTCTCTCATCCTTTTTAATCCTGAAAACCCATCTTGTACCAATTGCCCTTTTTCCTTTAGGCAACTCAACCAGTGTCCACACATTCTGAATCTTGAATTGCAGAAGTTCTTCTTGCATTGCCTCTATCCAAGATGGATTCTTCAGAGCCTCAGATGCCTTCTTTGGTTTTAATTGTGACATGAAGCATGCGTGTTCAAAGGCAGCTAAACTGAATTCAAGAACTGCGGATTCAATAGCAGTTGATTCCTTGTGAATCATTGTTCTTGTCTGCACAGGAGTACCTGGATCTCCCATGATCTGGTTAAGAGGATGATATTTGTGAACTCTGAGTGTAGGTTGTAACAACCTAGCTTTTGACTTAACGTTAATTTCTGTTTTGATTCAATAATGTAATTTTATAACATTATTTGTATTGTAATTTTAATTAAGTAATGAAAATATTTAATTAAGATAAAATAAGTTTGTGATGATAATGAAGATAAATCTGTATTTGAATGAAAATCAGATGTGGAGGGACCAAATGTGTCAATATTCGAAAGTTTAGAAATAAAAGACCATAAGTCTTTTATTTCTTCATCTTCATCATCATCTTACAACTTCAAATTCTCTCAATTTCTCTCTCTAAAGTCTCTAAAAATCTGCTGGAAATTAAAGATTTGGAAGAAGAATTCGTGAAATTAGTTAAAGATTTTCAAGAATCAGAAGAATTTAAGGTAATAAATCAAATCTCTAAGTTTTTATTTTGTATTTTAAGAGTTTAAAATGCATCAAATTCGGATTTAAAATCTGTAGAAATTATGTTGCATGCTTGAAATATTTGTTAGAAATCATGTAATGAAACCCATAAATGATTTAGAAACAGAAATTGTAGCTTAAATCGTCCAAAAAGATCAAAAATCTGAGTTTTTATAAACTTTTGTGTTCTTGAGAAAATTTCAATATTTTGGACAAATCTGGACGATTTAATGTGTTAGAGATAGGGAAAATAGTGTAGAAACACCCCAAAAATTGATAATATAACGTTGAATTTAATTGCATGTTAGTATAATTGTCGATTGATGAATTTTTGATAAAACCCGTAAGTTGCGACTTGCATATCTGCAAGTGAACTCGGCGAGTTCATTGGGGAACTCGGCGAGTTCCCAAGAACAGCTTGAACATTCTTCAAAAATTCATAAGTATCGGATCCGAATTCGGTTGGGACCCGAATTCGGATGAAAACCGAAATTAGATTTGGACCGAAATTAAATTAGAACCGATCTCGGATGGACCCGAATTCGGATGGGTCAACATAATTCGGATGGTCCGAAATCCGGTTCTCTATCCGAAGTTCGGATGTGAACTCGGCGAGTTCACCAAGCTTACTCGGCGAGTTCTCAAATTTTCTGTGCATTTCGGATCTGATCCTAATTCGGATGATCCTTAGATCCGAATCCGGATGTGGGTTGGTCCGAATTTGTATATATATATTTTAATATTCTTTAAACACAAGATTCATTAATCCAAGATGGAAGAATAAAGAATTATCAGTCAGAATCAGATGAAAATAAGAATATAAAGACTTTAAAGTCAAAAGCTTATGAAATTGACAATGATGTAATATTATTCTGGACAGGTTCAGATAAATTCTGAACAAAGAGTTAAAGAATTACAGAATTAAAGATTGAAAAGGCAAAGCCAGAGTTCAGAAGGATTAAAGTTAAATCCTGGGATAACCCAGGTGGTGGATTATAAATCTGCTTGATAAAGACTACAGAAACTGTGAGTTATAGATATTCAGTTTTTCATGCTAGACTTCCGATTGAGATATATTGTTGATGACAGTTTATTTGACATTCATGAATGCTCAGCTGGATTGTGACCTGTGCACACCATGGTTCGGTGATGCCCTGTGGATCATGATAGCTAATTTGACTTATCAATTCACATGACATTGTACTTATAGTTCATTTCATATGTTATTGCTATCATGACTTTGATCACTATGCTTTCTTTATTGATCGCATCATTTGGCATATTGATTCAGCTTAGAATAATTAGCTTTATCGGTCTATTGTTCTAGACCTAGCTATGTCACCAGTTCTATTGAACTTGGTATTGATATTCTGATGTTCCCCCATGAAGACCGCTGGTAGCTAGCCCAGCATGAGTGGATAGCTTCCACTAAAAGCGTGAGCGTGGGCTGAACATCATCCGATTCCCTGAGTTCTATGTCTCAATCATTGAGTGGTTGTAGCAGCAGTCCAGACATATCACGCTTTGACCCATGATCCGCTTGATTAATGCATGTAACCTGAAAATCTATATTCTCACTAAGCTTTGCTTACAGTTGTTGTTTAATATTTTACAGGAAAAGATAAAGGAAAGTCACCTGCCGGACCTAGTTCTTAGGTCTTACAAGATCAAGATTGAAGTTTTCTATAGACCACTACTCAACAACCTTCGGTACTGATTGGCAGATGAAAATTGTGGTGGTCTGGGTAGATTTGATTTGAATGTATGATGACATGAATTAGAATAGTCTTGTGCCCTTTATAAGTTTATTTTGAAAATTGTAATCTGAACTAAAATTGTATTAAACTTATCCTAATGTTTGTACTTGTAATCTGAAATTCCGCAACTTAAATTACTCTATCTTAGTTATGATTGATATCGTGTTGCATGATGTGGGACCTAGACTCTGAGGACTGCCCCGTAAGGGAAGGTCTTCACAGGATGGTATCAGAGACCATAGTTTGAGTGAATCAAGTATTACGTGAGTATACTTGGTCTCAAACTGAAGCAATACATATGTATCAATCATTTAGGTGGTTTGAACTGATATAGGATGTACAGACTGTTAGGATGGGGATAAAGGGTACATAGATCTAAGTCTATAAACTGATAGTTAAATGATTTTTAATTTTCAGTAAAGATGTCAGGATCAGGTGACATTCCCAACAACATGACCCCACAACAAATGTTTGAAATGATGCAACAACTATTAGCCCAACATACTGAACAACAAAACAAGAATATGCAAGAACAGCTTCAGGCTAGAGATGAGGCCGAAGCAAAAAGACGCGCTGACAAAAAGAACAAAAGAAAAGATAAACAAATCCAGAACGATGAATCTGATTCTGATAACTCTACTCCGAATGCCCAAATTGAACAGCCGAAAGGCTGTAAGTTCAAGGATTTTAAAGCTAGCGGTGCCCTTAACTTCGAGGGTACAGTCAACCCAATCCAGGCGATGGATTGGATAAGTCACACTGAAGAAATTTTCAGAATCTCCGATTGCTTGGAATCCAAGAAAGTGAGTTATGCATCTGCTCTGTTCGTGGGTGCTGCCCGTGCCTGGTGGAAGACCCAGAGAAGTATTTATGGTGAGGAGGTCATCCAGACTCTAGAATGGGACCAGTTTCTTGAAATGTTCAACGCGAAGTATTGTCCTGCTGACCAACAAGACAAGATGGAGGTTCAACTGATGCAGTTAACCCAAGGCACCAAGACTGTAGACGAGTACGAGCACGAATTTTCACGGCTCTGTGGATATTCTTCATATCAGGTAGCTACGGAAGAAAGGAAGATGAACCGATTTCGTGGAGGACTTAACCCGAAATATCGACACCCAATGAGCGCAATAAAGTACAATTCGTATCTCGAAATGGTTGAAGCGGCAAGGCAGATTGAGAGAGGATATTTAGAGTACGGTGATCAACTCTATGTTCCATCAATGAACCCGACTTGTCCATCTCCCCCAAAGAAGCAAAGATTCGGCAGATTCTTTAAGCCCAACAAGTCTCAGTCCCAACAACCCCAACAATCTCAGCAATACAGTTCGCCACAGAAAGTCCAAGCTTATTCGCTTACAAATGAACCACGGTTCTGCAAGAGATGCAGAAAATCGCATATGGGATTGTGTAATCCAGACGATGTCACGTGTTATGTGTGTAGCAGAATCGGCCATAGTAGAGAAGAGTGCCCCCAACGAGGTCTTGGTTGTGCTAAATGCGGAAAGCGTGGTCACTTCATGTATCAGTGCCACAGTGGACAACGAGGTCAATCACAATCATCAGCTGGAGGTTCTACAATGAAAAGCTCAGCTGCAACTCCAACTGTTAGGACCCGCGCCTTCCAAATAACGGCGGAGGAAGCGAAAGAAACCCCGGATGTGGTTACCGGTACGTTTTTATTAAACTCAATACCTGCACGTGTGTTATTCGACTCCGGTGCAAGCCGTTCATACATCTCGACTACTTTTGCGCAAAGATTATCTATGTTTCCTTCAAAGCTTCCTGTTATACTTGACATAGAGACAGCCAGTAACAATTACGTTGTGGCTGATTCCGTTTATCGAAATTGCACATTACTCGTTAATCACGTTGTATTTAACCTCGATCTTATCCCGATACCGCTAAAAGAGTTCGACGTTATCATCGGCATGGATTGGTTAACGAACAACGAGGCTACTATTGTCTGCAACCGCCGAATCATCCGAATCAAGACTTCAGACGGCCGAGTGTTAGAGATTAAAGGCGACAAGCGTAAAGGTGCTCATTGTTTTATATCGGTTGAGAAAGCGCGTAAATATCTTTCTAAGGGTCACGAATCTTATCTTTGTTATGTCTCGTCTGAATCCACCCCGGAAGCCAACAAGAAATCAGTGTATGATATTCCGATCGTCTGTGAGTTCCCAGACGTATTCCCTGATGACATTTCTGGAGTGCCACCGGAACGACAAGTTGAATTCGGGATCGACTTAGTTCCTGGTGCGGCTCCCATCGCTAAAGCCCCCTACAGACTTGCGCCTGCAGAAATGCAGGAAATGTCAAAGCAATTGCAAGATCTGTTAGAGAAGGGATTTATCCGACCGAGTTCATCTCCGTGGGGTGCACCTGTCTTGTTCGTAAAGAAGAAAGACGGAACTCTCCGAATGTGCATCGACTATCGTGAGTTGAACAAAGTCACGATAAAAAAATAAATATCCTCTGCCCAGAATTGATGATCTATTTGATCAGCTACAAGGAGCCAGCTATTTCTCAAAAATCGATCTTCGTTCTGGGTATCATCAGCTAAAAGTTAAAGAGGAGGATATTCCAAAGACAGCCTTCCGAACAAGATATGGTCATTACGAATTTCTCGTAATGCCTTTCGGATTAACGAATGCACCAGCGGCGTTCATGGACCTCATGAATCGAGTGTGCAGACCAATGCTGGATAAGTCAGTTATCGTATTCATAGACAATATTCTGATTTACTCCAAAACGGAGGCTGATCATATTGTTCATCTACGTCAATTGCTAGAGTTATTGAGAAATGAAAGACTCTATGCAAAATTCTCAAAATGCGAGTTTTGGCTCAGACAGGTAAAATCTTACGTTGTCTCGAGTTATTTCTTAAAGCGTTTGTTGTTTCAAAACTTGAATTCTACTTTGATTTCTTTTTAGATTCAATTCCTTGGCCATGTTGTATCTGGCGAAGGCATCTCCGTTGATCCATCCAAAGTCGAGGCCGTTCAAAAATGGCAAACGCCTCGCAATGCCTCCGAAATCAGAAGTTTCCTGGGATTGGCTGGTTACTACCGGCGATTCATTAAGGACTTTTCGAAGATTGCTGTGCCACTTACGATGCTAACACGAAAGAATACACCTTTCGTATGGGCTGATAAACAGCAAGAGGCTTTTGAAACTCTGAAGCAGAAACTCATTCAAGCGCCAATCCTAGCCTTACCAGAAGGCAATGATGACTTCGTTGTTTATAGCGATGCATCTGGTACTGGTTTAGGTTGTGTCCTCATGCAAAGGGGAAAAGTCATTGCCTACGCTTCAAGGCAATTGAAGGATTATGAGAAAAGTGCACCAACTCATGATCTTGAGTTGGCTGCCGTTACCTTTGCATTAAAAATCTGGCGGCATTATCTCTATGGGACTCGGTGTCAACTTTACACCGACCATAAAAGCCTTAAACATCTTTTTACTCAAAAGGATCTAAACATGAAACAGCGTCGGTCCTTGGAGCTTATCAAGGACTATGATTGCGAGATCCTATATCATCCCAGTAAAGCCAATGTGGTCGCGGATGCATTGAGTAGAAAAGTCTATCCGGAAAAGTGTTGCTATGCCCTGACCCCAATTGTATTCTCTTCTGATCTCATTGAAGAAATTAAAACAGCTCAAGCTGAAGCATTAAAAGAAGAGAACATCTGTTTTGAAAATCTCAAAGGGCAACTTCAATTTCTGTCTATGAATCATTTGGGACTTCAATGTCTCAAGGGAAACCGAATCTGGATTCCTAAATATGGTTCAATCCGCAACACTCTTCTATCTGAAACCCATCAGTCCAAGTTATCCATTCATCCTGGCAGCTCGAAGATGTATTTCGATCTGAAAGCGGATTATTGGTGGCCAGGAATGAAGAAAGACATCGGTCAATTCGTTGAAAGCTGCATAGTATGTCAAATGGTAAAGGCAGAACACCAGAAGCCCTTCGGGGATATGCAACCACTGCCAATTCCTGAGTGGAAGTGGGAGCATATAACCATGGACTTTGTCACAAAATTGCCAAAGACCAAGAGACAACACGACTCCATCTGGGTAGTCGTGGATCGATTAACGAAGTCAGCGCATTTCATACCGATGAAAGAGACATACTCCCTTGATAGATTGGCACAGATGTACATCACCGAAGTTATTTCACGTCACGGTGTGCCAAAATCTATCGTCTCTGATCGTGATAGTCGTTTCACTTCGAGATTTTGGAAAGCACTGCAAGACGGGTTGGGTACTCGAATCTCAATGAGTACAGCTTATCACCCTAATGCAGATGGCCAAAGTGAACGCACTATCCTAACTCTGGAAGATATGCTCCGTGCCTGCGTTCTTGATCTGGGTGGTAACTGGGATGACCATTTACCCTTGGTCGAATTCTCATACAACAACAGTTATCATTCCACGATTAAGATGGCTCCTTTTGAAGCTTTATATGGACGAAAGTGCAGAACTCCCACCTGTTGGCGCGAAACAGGTGAATCGCCTTTAGCAGGTCCTGCCCTTCTACAGTTGACTCATGATAAGATTCAGCTTGTCAGAAGGAACATCCTTGAAGCTCAAAGCAGGCAGAAGTCGTATTATGATAATCGTCACAGATCGATCAGTTTTGCAGTTAACGATTGGGTGATGTTGAAGGTATCCCCAATGAAAAATGTGGTTCGGTTCATAAAGAGGAACAAGCTAGCCCCGAGATTCATTGGCCCGTTCAAGATCGTTGAAAAGATAGGAAATCAATCTTATCGTCTTGAACTGCCAACTGACTTAGCTGGAATACATCCTGTATTCCATGTTAGTCATCTACGAAAGAGTCTAGCTGATGAAAGAGAAGTTCAGATACCACACGTTAATGTGCAAATTGATGAGAAGCTTCGAGTGGTTGAAGAGCCGGAATGCATTCTGGACTCGAAGACCAAAAAGCTTCGTAATAAAGAGATACAGATGGTGCTCGTCCAGTGGAAACACCACAAGGGTTCGCATCAGTCTTGGGAATCGAAAGATGTCATGAAAGCAACGTATCCAAGTCTGTTCGAACATAGCTAACTTCGGGGACGAAGTTTATGCGTGGTGGAGCCCATTCTGTAACAACCTAGCTTTTGACTTAACGTTAATTTCTGTTTTGATTCAATAATGTAATTTTATAACATTATTTGTATTGTAATTTTAATTAAGTAATGAAAATATTTAATTAAGATAAAATAAGTTTGTGATGATAATGAAGATAAATCTGTATTTGAATGAAAATCAGATGTGGAGGGACCAAATGTGTCAATATTCGAAAGTTTAGAAATAAAAGACCATAAGTCTTTTATTTCTTCATCTTCATCATCATCTTACAACTTCAAATTCTCTCAATTTCTCTCTCTAAAGTCTCTAAAAATCTGCTGGAAATTAAAGATTTGGAAGAAGAATTCGTGAAATTAGTTAAAGATTTTCAAGAATCAGAAGAATTTAAGGTAATAAATCAAATCTCTAAGTTTTTATTTTGTATTTTAAGAGTTTAAAATGCATCAAATTCGGATTTAAAATCTGTAGAAATTATGTTGCATGCTTGAAATATTTGTTAGAAATCATGTAATGAAACCCATAAATGATTTAGAAACAGAAATTGTAGCTTAAATCGTCCAAAAAGATCAAAAATCTGAGTTTTTATAAACTTTTGTGTTCTTGAGAAAATTTCAATATTTTGGACAAATCTGGACGATTTAATGTGTTAGAGATAGGGAAAATAGTGTAGAAACACCCCAAAATTGATAATATAACGTTGAATTTAATTGCATGTTAGTATAATTGTCGATTGATGAATTTTTGATAAAACCCGTAAGTTGCGACTTGCATATCTGCAAGTGAACTCGGCGAGTTCATAGGGGAACTCGGCGAGTTCCCAAGAACAGCTTGAACATTCTTCAAAAATTCATAAGTATCGGATCCGAATTCGGTTGGGACCCGAATTCGGATGAAAACCGAAATTAGATTTGGACCGAAATTAAATTAGAACCGATCTCGGATGGACCCGAATTCGGATGGGTCAACATAATTCGGATGGTCCGAAATCCGGTTCTCTATCCGAAGTTCGGATGTGAACTCGGCGAGTTCACCAAGCTTACTCGGCGAGTTCTCCAATTTTCTGTGCATTTCGGATCTGATCCTAATTCGGATGATCCTTAGATCCGAATCCGGATGTGGGTTGGTCCGAATTTGTATATATATATTTTAATATTCTTTAAACACAAGATTCATTAATTCAAGATGGAAGAATAAAGAATTATCAGTCAGAATCAGATGAAAATAAGAATATAAAGACTTTAAAGTCAAAAGCTTATGAAATTGACAATGATGTAATATTATTCTGGACAGGTTCAGATAAATTCTGAACAAAGAGTTAAAGAATTACAGAATTAAAGATTGAAAAGGCAAAGCCAGAGTTCAGAAAGATTAAAGATAAATCCTGGGATAACCCAGGTGGTGGATTATAAATCTGCTTGATAAAGACTACAGAAACTGTGAGTTATAGATATTCAGTTTTTCATGCTAGACTTCCGATTGAGATATATTGTTGATGACAGTTTATTTGACATTCATGAATGCTCAGCTGGATTGTGACCTGTGCACACCATGGTTCGGTGATGCCCTGTGGATCATGATAGCTAATTTGACTTATCATTTCACATGACATTGTACTTATAGTTCATTTCATATGTTATTGCTATCATGACTTTGATCACTATGCTTTCTTTATTGATCGCATCATTTGACATATTGATTCAGCTTAGAATAATTAGCTTTATCGGTCTATTGTTCTAGACCTAGCTATGTCACCAGTTCTATTGAACTTGGTATTGATATTCTGATGTTCCCCCATGAAGACCGCTGGTAGCTAGCCCAGCATGAGTGGATAGCTTCCACTAAAAGCGTGAGCGTGGGCTGAACATCATCCGATTCCCTGAGTTCTATGTCTCAATCATTGAGTGGCTGTAGCGGCAGTCCAGACATATCACGCTTTGACCCATGATCCGCTTGATTAATGCATGTAACCTGAAAATCTATATTCTCACTAAGCTTTGCTTACAGTTGTTGTTTAATATTTTACAGGAAAAGATAAAGGAAAGTCACCTGCCGGACCTAGTTCTTAGGTCTTACAAGATCAAGATTGAAGTTTTCTATAGACCACTACTCAACAACCTTCGGTACTGATTGGCAGATGAAAATTGTGGTGGTCTGGGTAGATTTGATTTGAATGTATGATGACATGAATTAGAATAGTCTTGTGCCCTTTATAAGTTTATTTTGAAAATTGTATTCTGAACTAAAATTGTATTAAACTTATCCTAATGTTTGTACTTGTAATCTGAAATTCCGCAACTTAAATTACTCTATCTTAGTTATGATTGATATCGTGTTGCATGATGTGGGACCTAGACTCTGAGGACTGCCCCGTAAGGGAAGGTCTTCACATAGGTTCACTCTCTATCTGAAATGAGCTTCCCAGATTTGTATCATCACCTTCTGCACCACTTGTTGATTCTGCTTCAGTAACAGTTTGATCTGAAGATGGGACTGTATCCCTATTGGTTGGAGCTGTTACTTCAGAACTTGGGATTGGCATTTCAAACTCTGTATGTATGTCTTGTTGGTCAATCAGGACCCCAGGAGGGTCACACGTGAGAAGTGGTAGAACAGTATACTCATCCCATTTATCAGAATCTTCAACAGTTGGAAACTTTGTACCAAGAACTTGAATGTTTGTGTTGATAGCATGAGAATTTGTACTGGCAGTTTCAACATTGTTTCCAACTGCTCCTGCAGAATACTCAACAAAGCTCAGAGAATTTCTTAGTGAATCTAATTCAAACTACCAATCAGGACCAGTGCCTTTGACATTTGCAGTATTTTCATTAAACTCAACATTGGCACTTTCTTCAATGGTTTTAGAAACACTGTTATATACCCTATAGGCTTCGCTTTGAATAGAGTATCCTACAAAGAATCCTTCTTCAGCCTTACTTTCAAACTTATTTAAGTGAGTTTTAGTATGTAGAATAGTGCATGAACAGCCAAATGGTTTTAGGAAGGATACTAGGGGAATCCTGTGATGAAATAACTCATAGGGAGTTTTTCCTTGTGAGTGGACAACTTGAACCCTATTTAGAACATAACAAGCTGTGTTTACTGCCTCTGCCCAGAAGGTCATTTGCAATTTGGAATCAGCTAACATGGTTCTAGCAGCCTCTATTAGTGTTCTATTTTTCCTTTCAGCTACACCATTTTGTTGTGGTGTTCTAGGTGCACTATTGCTTTGCAATTCCTTTTGACTCACAGAAACTGTTTAGGATATGATTCTTATACTCAGTTCCATGTCTGACCTAATCACCTTGACTTTTAAGTTAGATTGGTTTTCTATTTTTAGAATGAAGGATTTGACCAACTCAGTAGTTTCATCCTTAGTTCTAAGAAAATAAACCCATGTAAACCTGGTGAAATCATCAACAATAACTAAACAGTAGGCTCTTTTATTCAAACTCAAAACAGATGTTGGACCAAAAATATCCATATGAATAAGATGAAGAGCAGATGAGATTGAATTTACTTCCTTGGCCTTATGAGAATTTTTGTGTTGCTTGCCTTTGAGACAAGCTACACATTGATCATCACATATGAACTCCTTCTGTGGTAAACCTCTTACCAAGTTCTTTTTGAGTAAAACATTCATGGATTTGAAGTTCATGTGAGACATCCTTCTGTGCCAAAGAGCAGACTCATTGATGATGCTTTGGATATTAAACAGCTTAAAGTGTTTGATTTGTATAAGATTTCTGTGTCCAAACAGTAGACATTGTCCTTTCTTGGTGTTTTGAGTAAAACAAGATTTTCAGATATTTCAAAATCTTTTGATAGGACAATGCATTCAGAGTCTGTGAATAAAACAGTTTTTTGTTTGTCACAAACTTGAGACACACTTAATAAATTATACTTCAGCTGTTCAACATACAGAACATCATTAAATATCATATTGCCTGCTTTGACAGTACCCTTACATGTTACCTTACCTCCTTTGGAATTTCCACCAAATGCAACAAATCCTCCTTCAAAGCTTTTGAAATTTGACAAGCAATCAGAGTTGCCTGTCATGTGCCTAGAGCATCCACTGTCAATATGCCATCTTGTCGTATGTTGGTTCCTGTAGTTGCCCTGCACAAGAAAATGCTCAGTTAGTAGTGGAGTAAACCCAAACCAAATTGGTTTTGGGTTGTCCTTGTGCATTGACATAACTAAACACTGTTTGTGTCTTTTTAAACTTAGTGAGGTCCACTGGTGGATTCTGTGAAGAGTATTTATTTATGACATGAGGTGTCCAGGTGTTCTTTCCAACTTTTTATTTAACAATCTCAGATGATCCACTGCCAGTTTCAGTTTTTGACTTAGCAGTTGGAACTGGATGTTGAGTGCCAGCAGTTTTAGAATTTGCACTGCCAGTTCCAACTTTTGACCTAACAGTTTCAACTTTTGCATTAGCAGTTTGAGCTGTGTTTTTGCCTTTGACACACCATACCTTTTTCATGCTTAATTTACCTTTTGTTGACTTTTATGTACCTGTGATCAACTGTCTTCTTTGGAACTGGGGTGACAGGTTTTGAGGCCTTTGGAATTTTTGAATTTTGAGCAATGGCATGTTTTTGAAACACAGTCTGTTTTGCAATAGATGGTTTATATAAACAGTGCTTGGCCAAATGGTTTTTCCTGCCACAGTGGAAACATCTCTTGATTGTTTTGATAGGGGAACCAATTTTGTGTGACCATAACTGGTTCTTGTTCCTTTGATTTCCCCTTACCTGCTGTTGTGTGGGAAATTTTTGGACACCATGCTTTTGGCATGTGGATACTGGAACAACTTTATCCTTTTAATTTATTTTGGAAGAAGATGCAATATTACAGTTGGAAGGTACAGAAACATGTGGAGCATGATTGCATTCACTCATCTTCTCTTTTCCTTTAAGACTATTGGTTCTGATAGAGTTGGAAATAGGAGTTCCTATAGGTTCACTCATGGTTTTGGAGTTACTCTAAGCTTCATCACCCTTGCTGCCTTCATTGGGAACCAATTCTTCTTTAGGTTCAGACTTATCCTCAAGAATAGGATCTACAGTTTTCATTTTCTCATCTAATGGTTCATTCACAAGCCTATCAGCAACTTCACTCATAGGATGAATGTATTTATTGTTATATGGAGGTGAAGTAGCCTTATTTTCTATTCCTTCCTTGGGATTGAGTTGAGATTTTACCCTATCTTTAAATTGAACTTCCATTAGGTGTTCTAGCTTTTGATTGGCCAACTTGAAGCTGCCCAAGTCTATGTTTATAGATTCTACTTTCTTGTGAGCTTCTAACACCTTCTGTTCAGCCTCATCTAATGTCTTATTAAGGGTTTCTATTTTCTCATTTAGCTCCTTTTTCTCCCACTCATGATATGTTCTATCATGTCCCATCTAAATCTCATTATCCTTATAATCATTGATTTTTTTTAAAGATCCTCTATTGCCTGCATGCACTCATACCTCCTCTCTTCCATCATAGCTAGAGTTTTGCACATACTCTCATTATGATCTCTGTACTTTTTAACCATATTTTTGCATTCTTGAGAGTAGAGTTTAGCATTTACCTCAGATGGTAGTTCAGTGGAAGTGACAGTTGTAGTTTCTGCCACAAGAGCTTGATTCTGAAACTCCTCTTCTGTCTGGTCACTCCAGTCAAACACATTGTCTTCTTGAGAAACAAGAGCTTGTGAAGATGATATTTGACTAGTTTGTTGGGGTCTTGGTGGCTGCTGACCTTGTGATCTGCACTCTCTAGCAAAATAGCCAAGTTTGTGGCATTTGAAGCACTCAACCTTTGTTTTGTAAAATGCTGACTTGCCTTCTATTCTGACTTGAAAGTTTGGTCTGCCAGTCCTTTTAAGAAATCTTTTGGCCCTCATAGTCAACATGGCAAGTTGTCACTTTAAGTCCATCTCTTCTAGATCATCTGGATGGATTTGTTCTAGATCTTCAACATTAAGAGCAAAAAGTCCATCACTTGCAACAAATGCCTCATAATGAACTTCAGAAGAGTTGCCTTCAGTTCGTGATAAAGAATCACAGAAGCTTGATTTATCATTTAATGCTGATGTTAGTGCACCCTGTCTGACGATAGCAGTCTAAGTATAGACATATTTTGTAAAAGTCAATTTGACTGTTATTATACATTAACAAGTATTTGATATATGTTATATGTTTGATTATATATGTTTGATATTGATTATATGTATGTTTGAACTTGGTGTAATGTATTACAATAAGTTCAAACATAACTTCAAAGATAAGTTTAAACATAAGTTTGAAGCCTAAGATTCGAATTTGTAGAAGACAAGTTCGAAAGGCCTTGGGCCTGTTCGAACTTGTCCTAGGCAAATTCAAACTGGGTGTTATAATTAAGGGTTAATTCGATTAATTATCAGACTTTTGCAGACGTTTATCAGAGCGATTAGCAAAGGCGATCTCTAACTTGCAAGTTATCAGAGAGTTTTGTTCTTGGAGAGAATCACGTGTCGGGACGATCCGTTGTTCGTCTATCACTGTGTGTGTGTCCGGGTTTCGTGTGCGTAGTCAATCCGTCAAGCCGCTAACGAGGATTCCGCACTCGTTGGCAGGTGTCGCGTCAAGATAGGATCCGTAGTCAGGCGACCTTACAAGTGGTATTAGAGACAATAGAGTGTTCGTGGTGTTCTTCGTGTTCACAAGTGACATCTGTGGTTTCTTGACGTTTTTGGACGGTCAAATCACGTTTTTGGATATATTTTCTAGTTATTCAAGCAACAAAACGGAGAGAAGTTCATATTAGTTCATCATTTTGGTCGAAATCATAGTTTTTGATCCTAAAAACTTTGGTTTAAACTGAAAAGTTGAAAAAATCGATCTTTTGGCCGTTTTTCGAACTTGCGGCGCTCGAAGATAAGGGGGTATTAGGGTTAGGGTACTAAAAACCGGAAGAAAAGCCAACTCAGTCTGCATCTACGTCTCAAGGATACTCAAGGATGCCAATGAGCTCAAAATCAGCTGAAGATCATCTAAATCTTTTGGCTTCATTTGTCGCCGCGTACGGCAATTGCGTTCAAGGGAAAATCAACGATCCTGCTCTATGGGATGAAGACTATGATCAGGTAGATCCTGATGATTTGGAAGAAATGGATCTTCAATGGCAATTGGCCATGGTGACTCAGAGGGTCAAGAGATTCATCAAGAGGACGGGCAGAAATCTAAATGTCAGCAACAATAAGATTGGATTCGACAAATCCAAAGTTAAGTGCTATAACTGCCAGGGGTTAGGACAATTTTCTAGAGAATGTCAAAGACCTAAAGTTGAGAACTACCAGAATCAATATCAGGGGAGATATCAGCCGGGTAGTTCGGGTAATCAGGCAAACATCGCTGGTCTGTTGACGAATGTCACATCTGACAGACAGCTTGATGGAACATACGACTGGAGTATGCATCCAGAGACAAATGCTAGAGCCTTCATGGCTGAAGTAACAATGTCTAAGGATGTCAGAGCAGAGGAAGAAACAGGGGACAGAGAACAAAATGATACAAGTCCTATGTTAGTGGAGAAGTCAGACAGTCAGACTATTCTAGAGTTTGCTGCACAAATGGCAAATGTGGAATCAGATCACGCAAAGGTAATTCTGAACTTTTCTACATTCCGCGATTTATGTGCTTTTTGTGCTACTTCAAATGATAGATTAAATTTAGTGCTAGAAACACATAGTAATCTAACTGCTCAAATTGAATCCTTAAAATCGGACAATGCTAGCCTCTTAGATATAAAAGAAGATCTTAGGAATAAGCTTAAGGCAGATGCTCAAGATGTCATAGTTCTAAAAGACAAGCTAAGTGAATAATGTGTCAGGATAGAACTAATGTATGAGCATGTTGAGGCGTTAACCAAAGAGCTTAAGAATAAAGAGGTAGAGCTAGCTGAAGCTAAGGTTAAGGTTGCGGAGGTAAATAGTAAATTATAAAAGTTTAGGAACTCCTCACTGAACCTAGGGAAGATCTTAGATGCACAGCGTCAGTCTAAGAAACCTGTAGGTTTAGGGTATAATGAGAGTCCTCCACCTTTTAATGATAACTATGTGCCTCAGCCTCAGGATAAAACTGATAAACCAGTTGAATTAGAGGTAGCATCTGAACCTGTGTCTGAATCTGTTAAGGATAAAGAAATAAGGTGACTAATAACAATGTCAAGATTAAGAAAGTCAATTTTGTGCAGTCTTCTAGTGACAAGATTGTAGGAGAAGCCAAACCTGACTTTAATAATCAGAAAGAAGAAATAGTCACTATAGTTGAGACGAAAGAACATGACACTAGTGAGACACCTAAGTCAAAGGGCACGCATAAGAAGTCTATTGATAAAATGTCTTGTTTTAGATGTCATGAAAAGGGACATGTTGCTTCTTGTTGTCCACATAGGAAGGTAGATTCTACACCTAAAATTGGAAAGCCGGAACAACATAAACCCTCTCCAAGTGTAGCAAGCACAAGTGGTTCTCAAAACACCGAGAAACTTGTTCAAGCCACACCAAAGACTGCTGTGAAACAAACACCTGTGTTAGGTAGACCAAATGAAGTGGTTAGGACAAATTCACCGAATAGAGTCCCTAATCAATCTAGGTCAGGACCTCAACCAAATTATAGGAGTACTACACCTAGAAGAGCTTACACTCCGGTTAGGTCACACACTCCTGTAAGACATCAGACACCAGGTAGAGCCCAGGGATATCAATCTGAAATGCCCTATAATAGAAATTATTCGAGGGCTCCACAACAAATGCCTACACAAAGGCCGAGTGTGAATTTAAATCACTCTGCACCACAACAGGTTCTCAATCAAACACCCAAGTCACCTGAAAAGAGAGATGGGTATTTGAAGGAGTTCACGTATGTGGATGAGAATGGTATTACCAAGTCAGTCATGGCTTGGGTTCCCCATGATAACTAACCTCTTTTCTTTCATGTGCAGGTTCGTCGACAGTGGTTACTCTAGGCACATGACTGGGGAAAGAAGTCTACTCACAGACTTCAAGGGAGGGAACAAGGGATTCGTATCATTCGCTGGAAATAAAGGTGGAAATATCACCGGTACTGGAGTGGTCACTAATGGGACTATCAAACTTGATCAAGTTTACCACGTTGATAAAATTGATCAGAATCTCATTGGTGTATCTCAAATCTGTGATAAGAAGAACTTAGTGATTTCACTGATACCCAGGCGTTAGTGCTAAAACCGGGATTTAAAGTACCTGAAGAGTGGATACTAATGAGGGCCCCAAGGAAGAATGACTTGTACATGCTAGACATGAATAAACCAGATTCTTCGATGGGACCAATATGTCTTCTATCTAAAGCTTCAGAGATCGAATCAGTTTTATGGCACAGACGCATGGCACACTTGCACCTGAGAAAAATGAACTATATCACTAAACATGGTCTGGTGCAAGGTGTCCCGATGAAGAGTTTTCAGTTAGAAGACAAGTGTGTACCGTGCAAGAAAGGAAAACAACACAAGAAGGCACACAAGTCATGGGTGGTAGTTGGGACTGTTTAATTATCACCGATGATTACTCACGATTTTCATGGGTTTTCTTTTTAGGTACGAAAGACGAGACAACTGCAAAGTTGATTGGGTTCTTAGACCAACTCGAAAACTCCTATGGGACGAGGGTAAAATGTAACAGGAGTGATAATGGGACAGAATGCAAAAACATAGTAGTTGGTGTATATTTCCTATTAAAAGGCATATTGCATCACTTTAGTGCATCATATGAGCCATAAAAAAATGGGGTGGCAGAACGGAAAAACAGGACTTTGATTGAGGCAGCAAGGACCATGCTCTCGGATTCAAAGCTTCCTACCATGTTTTGAGGGGAGGCAGTGAATACCACTTGTCATGTTTTAAATTGGGTCCTTACTGTCAAATCATTGAACAAAACCTGTTATGAAGTTTTGAATAAAAGACCACCAAATTTAACTGGCTTCGAACCGTTTGGGGTACCGTGTACGTTAATGAAAACAAAACATCAACCTAAGTTCAGTGAAAAGGCTGACGAAGGTTATTTCCTAGGTTATGTGCCTAACTCACCAAATAAAAGGGTTTTTAACAAATCAAATGGTACGGTAGAGATTATGTATAACATTGATGTAACAAGTTATACACATGAACCCCAAACTGGTGCGGAATGGATTTTTGATTATGACAAACTGTTTGAATCATTTAACATTCCTTTGGATGGAAATGCAGGTACAATCGAACATGACTTATTGTCGTTAAATCTGAATGAAGACGGTCAAGGTTTTCCACAGACAAGCTTTCCATCAACTTCTGAGCCTACAACAACAGAAGATATATCTCCAGCAGAGAATGATTCTGAGTTACCTACAAACGAGAATCAGGCTACAAATTCTAACTCCGAAGACAGTGATCATGAGGAAGAGAATGTAGCGTCTGAAGTCGTACCCCCGTTAGGTGAAATAGTATCAAACTTAGGAGATAATCTTAGGGTCTATGAGATAGAAACATCTAGAATAAATAAGGATCAACGGTTGAGAGCATCATTGGAAATCCAAATGTTGGTGTGAGGACTAGGAGTAGTTTGAATAACAACACAGTGCTGTTGTCGATGATTAATGACTCTGAGGCTTTTCACACTTGCCTTTATTCATGTTTCATCTCGCAAGTAGAGCCGAAGAATGTGCAAATGGCACTGAAAGACAATTCTTGGGTTGAAGCGTTGCAAGAAGAACTGTCACAATTCAGAAAACTTGAAGTATGGGAGTTAATTTCGTTACCTCGAGGAGAAGTTGCAATAGGAACCAAGAGGAAGGAATCGATTACAATGAGGTGTTTGCGCCAGTGGCAAGGCTTGAGGCAGTCCGTTTGTTTCTCGCCTTTGCATCCTTCAAAGGATTTAAAGTCTATCAGTTGGATGTAAAAAGTGCATTCCTGTATGTCAAAGTGAAGGAACTGGTGTACGTTGAACAACCGCTCGGGTTTACAGATCCAAAGTATCCAGATAGAGTGTATCGTCTTGATAAGGCTCTGTATGGACTACATCAAGCACCAATGGTGTGGTATGAGACACTATCTACTCATTTTTTGGACAACGGGTTTGAAAGAGGGAGAATTGATAGTACACTGTTTGTGAAGAGGAAGGGTGAACATTTTATCTTGGTACAAGTGTACGTCGATGACATCATTTTCGGGTCATCAGACGAGCAGATGTGCAACGATTTCGAGAAGGTGATGAAGTCTAAATTTGAGATGAGTGCTATGGGAGAGTTAAACTGATTTATGGGTTTGCAAGTTGAAAAGAGGAAGGAGGGTATGTTTATCCATCAGACGAAGTATGTCTAAGACATTCTAAAATCCTTCGGGATGGAGGGAACCAAGCTGACTGCTCACTTTAGCACGCCGATTCAAGTGAATCACAATCTCGGACCGGGTACAGAAAGTGATACTGATGTGGATCCGACGTTATATCTGGCCATGATCGGATCACTTATGTATTTAACTGCTTCTAGACCTGACATAATGTTTGCTGTGTGTATTTGTGCTAGGTTTCAAGCCAATCCGAAAGAAATGCATATGAAAGTTGTGAAGCAGATTCTAAGATACCTCAAGTCGAAACCGAAGCTGGGACTTTGGTATCACGCAGATGGTGATCTGGAATTGGAAGCATTCACGAATTCAGACTATGAAGGTTGCAACTTGAATCGAAAGTCAACAACTGGAGGTTGTCAGTTCCTTGGAGGGAGGCTCGTATCCTGGCAATGCAAGAAACAGACTTCGGTAGCCGTATCAACATGCGAGGCCGAATATGTAGCTACTGGTAATTGCTGTTCACAGGTTTTGTGGATACAACAACAATTGCGGGATTACGGTTTGACTTATACTCATACTCCTATTAGGATAGATAACCAATCTACTATTGCTATAACCAATAATCCAGTTAAACACAGTAAAACAAAACACATAGACATAAGACAACATTTTATATGTGATTGTGCTGAAAAGAATTTAATTAAGCTGGTAAAAGTGGCAACGGAAGATAATAACGCTGATTTTTTTTACTAAAGCTTTTGATAAGTCACGCTTTAAGTTGTTAGTTCAGCTAAATGGTATGCGTAATCCAGAGCAACTTGACCTTAGTCTATTTTCTTTCTTTTTAAATAGTAAGTTAGTGGTTAAGTAGGATTTATTTCCTTTTATAGTAACTTAGTAGATTACTTTATTAGATTACTCTTATTTATGAAAAAGAAGAGACAAAACCATAAAAAGCTCAAAAAAAGAGAATATTAGAAAATTGAGTTAAGTCTTAGAGACATAGGTACAAAGTGACGAAAATTAACACAGTCGATACAATATCTAAGTGTTAAACTTTCACACATAATGCACCTTAAACTCTAAGTGACATACATTTTCTAGTTTGATGTGTGGATAGGCATAATACACAAAGGGAATCTCAAAAGCTAATAAAATATTCAAGAAAAAGTCATATGTGTAACTAACTTAGATGTATGACCAAATGGTCTTAATTTTTATGTTAGAGCACTAGTACAAAAATGACCTATGGTCACGGTTTTGTCCAAACTGCCTAGCCACAGTTTTTGTTATTGACGTGACTAAAGGGTCATATATGATCTTGTATTATTATGATAGCCACAATTTATCTCAATAACTGTGACCATTGCAAATCACATTCAAACCTTAAGTCACGGTTTAACATAAGGATCGTGACAAAGACTTGTCACGGTTGCCATATTGTTACCAAATGTCATCGTTTGTCACAGTTATTTGTTTGATGTCTATAATAGTCTTGTGATGGTTATTAACTGTGACGATATATATGTATATGGTCACGGAAATCTCTTTCGGTGACCAAAGGGACACCCTAAAGTCTAATTGTATGAGTATAAATTATATGGTGTAATTAGTCACATGAATAAACTGTGACAGAAGGCTAACTTATATGGTCACGAAATCGCTTTGTGTGACCAAATGATGGAGTTCATTAGCCACGTATGGTAAAAGAAAAACATTGTGACTATAAGTGTTTAATGGTCATGATTGAGTTCATTAAGTGTGTCCAAAAGTAATCAATTGTCATGAAGTAAGAAAATTATTGTGACTATAAGTATTTTATAGTCACGGTTAGTTTCTTATGTCTGTGTAAAAGTATTTTATAGTCACGGTTTAGTTTATTATGATAGCCACAGTTTATCTCAGTAACTGTGACCATTGCAAATCACATTCAAACCTTAAGACACGGTTTAACATAAGGATCGTGACAAAGACTCGTTTGTCACAGTTATTTGTTTGATGTCTATAATAATCTTGTGATGGTTATTAACTGTGACGATAAATATGTATATGGTCACGGAAATCTCTTTTGGTGACCAAAGGGACACCTTGAAGTCTAATTGTATGAGTCTAAATTATATGGTGGAATTAGTCACATGAATAGACTGTGACAAAAGGCTAACTTATATGGTCACGAAATCGCTTTGTGTGACCAAAGGGTGGAGTTCATTAGCCACGTATGGTAAAAGAAAACCATTGTGACTATAAGTGTATAATGGTCATGATTGAGTTCATTAAGTGTGTCCAAAAGTAAATAATTGTCATGAAATAAGAAAATTATTGTGACTATAAGTTTTTTATAGTCACGGTTTAGTTTCTTATGTGTGTGTAAAAGTATACAATATTCATGATGAAAGAGAAAAATGTGACTTAAGTATTTTTTTTGTCACGGTTTAATTTCTTTTATGTATATAAAAGTAATTAATGATCACGGATTAAGGAAAAAAAATCATATCACCATAATTATGTTTCGGTCACAGTTTAAGACACACAAGCATGTGACTATTAATCTTTAAAGGTGACAGATTAAGTTTTTATGTGTGTCTAAATGTAAACAATAGTAATAGTAAAATGAAAAAGATATGATTATAAGTACATTCAAGTCACGATTTAATTTGTTTTGTGACTAAAAGCTATCAATCTCACATTAAAAAAATATCAATATAAGGGGTTTTTTTGTCACGGATTAAATAAATTCTTGACTATTAATATTTAAAGGTGACGGTTTATTGTTTTTATGTAACTAAAAATAAACAATAGTCATGACAAAAAAATGTTGTGACTATATTTTTCTAATGATCATGGTTTAGTTTATTTCTTAGTGTGTAAAAGTAATAGTTTTCATGATAAAAAAACAGTGACTATAAGTACTTTATGGTCACACAAAGAATTGGTTTGTGTGACTAAAAGTAATCAGTGGTCATGGTTTAAGTGAAAAAAAATGTCCATATAAGGTTTTTTGTCACGGTTTATAAAAAGCAAACAAGTGACTATTAATAGTTAAACAATTAAGCATGACGACTAGATTTATTATATGTGTCTAAGGTAAACAATAGTTATGGTAAAAAAAGAATATGTGACAATAAGTATTTTTATGCCTACGACTTAATTTGTTATGTGTGGCTAAACGTAATAAATGGTCACAATTTTAAAAAAGCATGTCACTATAAGTAGTTTTCTTGTCACGGTTTAAAAAAGCAAACACGACAAATAGTATTCAATGGTTACAAATTAATTTTTTGAAATTTCTAAAAAGTAAACAATAGTCATGGTAAAAGAAAATCATTATGACTAGCTAGAATAATTTAGTTTCTTATGAATGTTTAAAAAAAGTAAACAACATTCATCACAAAGAAAAAAATGTAACTATAATCATCATATGGTCACATTATAATTTGTTTTGTGTAGCTAAAAGTAATTAGTGTTTATAGTTTAAAAAAGCATATCACTGTAAGTATTTTTTTGTCACGATATAAGAAAAATAAACATGTGAAAATACTAACACACATTTTAGTCAAAACAAAGAGACTTCAAGACACGAGCAAATTAATCATTACAATGAATTACTTATAAAGTCCAAACCGGAATTGATAATTACAATTTACAAACTTGGACAACATAATTTCTATATATACTGATCTTGTGCTAGCATGCTTACAATTGCGAGGATTCCATCCATCCTGTTATTGGACATATAACAAAAAAAATACAAGTACTTTGAATTTAAAAGCAAGGACTTTGTGTCAACATAATAAACAGTTGAAAGAGTTTCAATCAGTATTATTAAAGATTTCAGAAACTCCCTTTTCATGCATCGCCACCTTTTCTGTCCAATATTCCAAACAATAATGTTGTTCCAATCACTTGTATTTTATGCAATAAAAATTATACATTACTACGTATGTATACATTACAACTCATCTTTTCACACATACATGTACATACGTTTGTTCAAAGACCGATGATCAGCGTGTTCGTTCGGCTCGTGTTAAACTCTTCTTCCTTTGTGTTTGAGTCGTTGACCACGAGACATACAGACAATGGCTCTAAATGAGGTATGCAAATTTTCTGTGGGATGTATAGCCACATCAGATACATCTTATAGAAAAGAAAAGAATAAGAAAAAGCATGATAGTAAGTAGAGAGTCAAAACAAGTCACTCTGTTGTACGTAAGTACAGACCTGTTACCTCTGGTTTAACTCGAGTTAGCAAGATAAGTTGCTTTGTTGTACGTCAGTATAGACCTGTCACCGCTGTCTTGGTAGCTTTAAATAAACTTTAAGACAAACTAAGACACTCAGTTGTATGTAAATACAGAACTGTGTCCGGCGTTTGCCTTTTAAAGAAATTTTGCAATACCGAAAAGTTATAATCATTGTGTGTATGCCTTGATCATAAAAGTATGTCTAAGTATGGGACACGTAAGGTAGTTTCTTAATAAATAAAAAGTCCAAGGGATATTACAAAGTGTAAGATGTTTAAAGGGACAATAATACCGACAATCACCTAGAAATGTGTGTCACGACAAACAATCAAAAGAATAAAAAATTCCTACATGTGAAAGTTTAATACTGAAAGTGCGTATTTGACACCGCTATCTGATTGAACCTTTCTTTGACTTTCTCGCCAAAAATATTCTGTTAGTATAGGATGTAAATTTTAAAAGCATTTTTGAGTAGTTTAAGTTTAAATTTTATTTAAAATTTTATTTTATCTTATTTTAGTTTATTTTATTTTATTTTATTCTAAGTAAGAAAAAGGTCAAGGTTACTAAGGATGCATTTTTGGTTGAATAAACAAACATTGCGTGAAAATCTATCGCTTAGTGCGAATAATTTTGCAAAGTTTGTTCCGTTACACGAAAAAGTTGAATTTTATTCAAGGATTTTCAAAATTATCAGTTAAATTCGAATTTCAAACAAATTCGAATTAACCTTCGAATATGTCAGGAAATTCGAATTTAAATACAAGTTCGAATATGGTTGGTATAAATAGGTCAACAGTGACTCATTTATTTCACCTACCTTCGATTTTCTTGCTTCGAACTTGTTTCCCGACGATTTCGAACTTACATCTTCGAATTTACCGATTCGAGTTTGCTACTATTTTTCGAAGTTTTGCTCATTTGGTTTCGAAAAAGCAATACACTTAGGTATAATAATCAGTATTATACAAAGTTTGGGTAGTTTAGGACTCAATTATAGCAAAAAATCGACCATATTTGAAGTTTTTGGGGTTTAAACTTTGTGATTCAAAATCACAAGGTTTAACTGGTGAAACTTCAAATAAATTACATATATCTTCGATTAGAACCCAATAGGACTAGTTGATACTATTTTCTAAGTCAAATGGGGTTAAAATCATGGATTTGTATTCGAAAGTGACCGACTTCGAACATGTTCATCATGTTCGAACTTGTCAGAAAATTCGAATTTGTTAAAATATCGACAAATTCGAATTCAGTCAAATTCGAACATGTTCTTAGATTTTGTTATTAAATTCGAATGTTTTCATATTTTTAAATTCAAACTTGTAGAAATTCAAATGTGTTGGATTTTGGACTTATGTAAGTTCAAAATAAAACAAATTCGAAATTAAACAAGTTTCATTTTATCTTTTTACTTATATGGTTGTTGTTTTTATGTGCAGATATGAGTGATAGAGCGTTCTTTGATAAGCATAATATGGTAACGTCCGTTGATAGACAGCTTTTTGAAGCTCAACCATTTCGACAGATGGTGGAATTTTTGACGCATTCGAGGGTTTCTTACGCCTTAAGCCATAACTTGCAAATAATTTTACAATATGTAAGACAATTTTGGGAGCACCTCCAAGTGGACTGCTCCGTGACGCCGACAGTTTTACGAACAAGAGTTGGAGGGCAGCCAATTGTTTTCTCAGCTGACATTCTTCGTCAGATTCTGCAGCTCGGGTCTGAAGATCAGGAGGCAGGGCCCATTGATTTCCCAGTGAATATAAGGCAAGCGGCCTTCTTGCGTATGGGATACGCCCTAGATATCACTAAAGCTGCATATATGAAAAGTGGATTGATCGGGCAATGGAGGTACTTGGTGCATGTGCTCATGGTTTGCTTTGCACCTAAAAAGGCAGGTTTCGATTACATAGTATCGAAGATGCAATCGGCAGTGATAGTAGTGGTCTATAAAAAGCGCTTTAGCTTCTGAGAGATGTTCTTTGCTGAGTTCGTGCATCAGATCATAGCTCCAGTACGTGAGAGATTCTTGACGTATTTGCGCTTCGCGATGATGCTTATCCGTCATTTTTTGCCGAATCTGCCACAACTTCCAGATCTTCAAGGTGTGGCGATTATAGATAAAGAATACTTGCTGACTGCTAGTCGCACAATGCATGCAGGGCTGAGCAGGTCAGGCCTCAGGTGACACAATTGTTGAGAGCAGTAATTGATCCAGATTTTGTTGCTCCAGAAGGAGAAAACTGGGCGGGTGAAGGTCCTCAACCGCAGCCGCTGCATCAACAGCCACAACAACAACAACCACAACCGCAACTACGCAGGAGGCAGAGAGCTCCAGAAAGACAAATTCATATTCGAGCCCATCCTCTAGCAAGCATTCAGAGCCTACGGCAGCAGGCCCATCAACGGACGCTGCAGGCACTTCAAGTTCAGCCACAGCAATTGATCAGACAACACAAACACTCGAAGAGATATGGGCTGAAAGGACTGCATCGGACCTAAACCTCACTGAACAACTGGTTCAGGACGTTTTAGATCCACCAGGAGAGTTCCATGATATCTTTACGGAGATTGATGAGTATCAGCCACCAGAGGGTGAGGATATGGACATTGAGGTCCAGGGTCAAGTAGCTGCAGAAAGAGAGACTGAGGTAGAGGGTCAAGCAATGACCACCTCAGAGTCTGAGTCTGATTCTGAGGAAGTTGAAGAAGTAGAATGTGTTGATCCGGCTGTCCGCATTGGCAGATATGGATCAAGAATAGTGGTTAGTACGAGAGAGACAGGTAGAAGAGATGCTCGAGATTCAGATGATGATGACTCTGATTTTGATGAAGAAGATCCAACTCTTCTGGTGCCGAGGCAAAGGGCAAGGAGGCACCGCTTTATACAGGGAGCTCCATCCACCTTAGCTCCTGAACCTGTAATTCTAGCTGCTCAACCACCCATCACTCCATCACCATCTACATCCATTCCATCTACATCATCCACATTCACCGACAATCAGCGTTTACAGAGCTGAAGGGCAAGGTGGATTTCCAATCAGTCCAAATGTTCCAGCTATCTACGGCAGTAAAGGAACTTCAAGCTCACAATGCCATACTTGATCAGGAGAACGCTGAATTGAAAACAATAGTTGCCGAACAAGCGTCTGAAATAAAAACAATGAAGTCCCACCTGGAGCAGTTAATAAAAATCTTCAAGCTCAGGGGGAGAGTAGCTGCAGAGAAGCGGAAGTGCTTCGAAGATATGATGACGGCAATGATCCCGAGACTGGAAGAGAAGGTGAGCTAGCAGATCTTTTCAACTGCTCAGCGAGCATCAATTCAGGGGGATCCCAGTCAGTCTGGAATAGAAGAAAGAGTTGAAGGTGAATCTTCTAAGACAGTTGAGAGCGAAATGATAGAAGCTCTGATGGATATAGAAGAAGAAGAAGTAATATTCGATTTTGAGGATGAGATGGAAGATCTTGAAGAAGGGGAGTTTGTCCCATAAGATATAGCAGAATGGAAATCTGATGAGGAGGTTGTTGAAGACGAAGACGATGATGTAGACGAAGTAATCATCCCGTCACAGCCTATCACAGAACAATATGTGCACAACGATCACAATGTAATCGACATAGATGAAATTAAAGTGGCCTCTGTGGACGATTCAGAACTTGAGGAAGCTGATAAAGAGCCAAGCAGAGCTGAATTGTTAAATTTTTGGTTCCGTAAGGAAGAAAAGAAATCAGAGCCAATGATGAAGAAAAGGATGAGAGTGCCACATTCTGGAAACCTCTCAGGTGAGATACTCAGTTGGTTCTTCGACAGACAATTACAGCTATTTATACTAAAAAGAAGAGATGGACTTCAATACTTGAGGCGAACACTGAAAGTATTGAACACACTGCTCCAGGTTGAAGTGAAAGAGTTAGCTTGGAAGAAGTTGATAAACATTGGAAATGACCCCTATGCTGAAGTGATCGCTAAGATTATCAGAAGAGAGGGTAGATCTGGAAAATTTGAAAGGCTCAAGCCGAGATCAGGCAAGAGAGTCGAGGATGAGTCGTGAATAGATCCTCATATGGGAAAACCGTGGGCTAAAATGGTTTACAAGCCTGTCAGATGCTTGAAGAAAGTACCGTTGAAGTCTATGTCACAAGACGTTCTTGGAAACATGAAGTGGTGGTATATAGACAATGATACGGCTGAAGCAGTCATGGAGGATCTAGAAGACAAGGTGATTTTGAGAATATATGATCCGCTACACCTGATCAACCTATCTAAGGATGACCTGCAAAAGGTACATGATCAGCCAATTTTCTTTCATGAAGGCTGGAGATTTGAAGCAAGGAAATTCCAAAAGATAGTTACAGTTTGTATTGATATAGGATTGTACGCAGGTAGTAGCTTATATAGTTCTAGTACTTAGGCAAAATATAAATAGTTAGAAGCTATCGTCAAGGGGGAGTCTGTTAGTGCACCCTGTGTGACGATAGCAGTCTAAGTATAGACATATTTTGTAAAAGTAAATTTGACTGTTATTATACATTAACAAGTATTTGATATATGTTATATGTCTGTTATATGTTTGATTATATATGTTTGATATTGATTGTATGTATGTTTGAACTTGGTGTAATGCATTACAATAAGTTCAAACATATGTTCAAAGATAAGTTCAAACGTAAGTTCAAACATAAGTTTGAAGCCTAAGATTCAAATTTGTAGAAGACAAGTTCGAAAGGCCTTGGGCCTGTTCGAACTTGTCCTAGGCAAATTCGAACTGGGTGTTATAATTAAGTGTTAATTCTATTAATTATCAGACTTTTGCAGACGTTTATCAGAGCGATTAGCAAAGGCGATCTCTAACTTGCAAGTTATCAGAGAGTTTTGTTCTTGGAGAGAATCACGTGTCGGGACGATCCGTTGTTCGTCTATCACTGTGTGTGTTGATCTCCGGGTTTCGTGCGCGTGGTCTATCTGTCAAGCCGCTAACGAGGATTCTGCACTCGTTGGCAGGTGTCGCGTCAAGATAGGATCCGTAGTCAGGCGACCTTACAGCTGATGACAGCAGAGCAGTGTTTTGATTATAAGAAAAGAGTTTCCTTTTATTTTCAATTTCAGACTCAAACACTCTCAGGTTGTTGTAGAGATCATCCAACTCTATTTCATCTAGAGTGTCTTTGGTTCTCCATTGGGCAGCATAGACTTTCCATTCTTCACCAAGAGATCTGAGAAATTTTCTGTTCACTTCATCTTGATCCAGGTTGACCTTAGCACTCTCCAACTCACCTATCAGCTTATTAAACCTATCAAAGATTTGAGTAAGGTTTTCATTCTTTCCACCAGAAAAATTTTCATACTGCTGTTTTAAAAGATCTTTTTGGTTTCTTTTTGTGCTAGCATTGCCAGCAAATCTTTTCTCTAAAGCAAGCCATAGAGAATGAGCAGTATAGAATTTTTTAAACTGGTGTTGATAAGCATTAGGAATGGCTATTTGTAAAATAGTAAGAGCTTTGACTTCATTCATTCTAGCCTTTCTTTCAATCTCAGTTTTCAGAGGTGTTCTTTTTGGTTTGCCCTCAGCATCTAGTTCAGGATTAACTGCAGGAGGATTTTCAACAGCTTCCCATAGGGCATAGTCAATGAATTGAATGTGCTGTTGAATCCTGAGTTTCCACATCTCGAACTCAGTGGGTTTGAGCATAGGCACTTTAAGTCCTTGCCCAGATCCACTACTGCTATTTTCAAACTCCATTGCAGAAAAACAAAAGTTTTAAACGATGAAAGTTTCTGACTTTGAAAACAAAGGATAACAAAACAGAACCTGTGTCTCTGATACCACTTGCCAAGATCAAAATCACCTAAGATTAACTGGTTTTTAATAGATCAGAGTTTAAACCAATAACCTTGTTTTGAATCAAAGTCCAATTAATAAGTTTGCGGAATAACACTTAATTGTTTTAAGAAAACTTTCAGAATTATAAAGAACAGATAATCAAATAAACAAAATCAATATCAAAACATTTATATTGCCAAATCTTTGATTACAATCACCTCTAATCTGTTATGATTAGACGAAGAACACAGACTGTTCTTAGGGTTTTTCAACCTTAGAGGCTTTGGAGACTTTTATCAGAATGCAATTACAATATGAAAAACTTAAGCACCACGATTACATTAGAAAGACCTAGTCTATCTTTATTTATAGACTTCTGATTTGTTTCCTTGACGGACTGTGATTTCTCTACTAGTAGATATGCTTGGAAGATCTTCAAATCTTTAAATATATATCACTTCCTAAAATTTAGCACTTTCTGTTATCTATTTATTGAGCAGCTTGAACTTTAATTCTGACAGCTTGAACTTTTGAACTAGCAGCTCGAGTTTGTTGAACTGGCAGCTCGAACTTTGTAATTACACAGAAATACTACTAACAGATTGAGAAATCCTAACTAGCAGTTTGACATACTTAGGTTATTTCCCAACAATTTCTGGGTCTCGAAACCCATGAAAACAAACAGAACACACCGTAAATTTCCCAAAAATCACATCTAAAACCTGTTTCAAGACTTGAAACTTTGTACATAACTTCTATATTACTAGATTTACACAAACCCATGATAATTTGTAACATGCATAAACATTTTGAACCCAAAATTTTAGATTCGGTTTTTATATAAACCGAGAATAAAACTCTAAAAATTCGTCATTTTAAAGGATTTTTACCTTAAATCGTTTGTTGTAGTAGTAATAGCTCCTTCAAAGAAACTTGAATCCAGATTTTCAGCCTCTAATTTGATGTTTTCGTTGTTCTTGATTTTAAGGGAGATGAGAGAGACCGAGAGATATTGAGAGTCTGCTTGTAAAAATGGAGTAAATAAAAGACTACAAGTATTTTATTTCTAAAATTTTCGGCTATTGACAAAATTAACCCCTCAACTTATCTGTTTTTTTTCTCAAATAAAGATTCTATCTTTATTTTTATCATCACAAACACTTTTATAATCATCATACTTAATAATAATAGTTCGAAACTCTAAACTTTCTTAATTCCTTAAAATAGCAACCAAATTCTTAAATTCCAATAAATAAAGATTCAATCTTTATTTTATCCTCATAACCACTTATTAATAATTATATTAACTTAATAAATTGAAATTCTCAATTTCTGAATAAAGCAACCAACTTTTATAATTAATCTGATTTCAACTCAACTTAATTATATTAAATTACAAAAATCCAACTAATTAATCTAAATTACAACAATTAGATTTTTAGGATGTTACAGAATGGGTCTTTATTGAAATAGACTCAACTTATCAAATTAAATATTTAAATAACAAATAATATAGTTTGATTTAATAATGAACAATGTAAGTTTTTAAATTGAATTAAATTACTATAAACATGAAATTATATATGACATGAGTATTTATTGACATTGACTCAACTTTTATAGATATTACATGAGTATTTAATGTAACAAAATGTTTAAATTAAAACAAATCTTTATATATTAATAAATGAGAACATATGATGCCACATGACATCAACTCATCTAACTAATTTTTTGTTTTCCCGCCTAAAACTCTTAAATTTAAATCTTCCAATTTACTCTTGTAATTTATAAAATTCAAAAACTAGAATTAGTTACTATTTAATTAAATCCTATTAATGAAAATAATCTAATTAAATGACTTAATCATTTCATGTTACCTATAATGATTTCTTTGACTTATTTTATATAGCTTAATTCAATAGTTTCTTTAACATGTTATTTAACTTCAATTAAACATCTTTTTATCTTTACTATTTATTTATTATAATTAGAATATGATAAAATAAATTTCATATTCTATATAATTTTTTTTTGTCAGTTTAATATCAACATTTAACATTTTTATAATAATACTTTAAATTTATAGAATTTTAAAAATATGATTATATATTAAACATACCTGTGTGACACATATCGGTCAATAAACTAGTAGAATATTAAATTTAAACCAAATTAATAATGTAACAAATATCTAAATCCTAAGTTTATATATTTTTTAAAAAAACTAAAAAGGTATAGATAACGTAATGAAATAAATAGATGGAAACATACATTATACAAAAAACATATAAATATTATAACAATGAAATCTAATATAAATAAAATTTTAATAAATAAATTAAATACATAATAGAGACGTAAAATAAATTAATTAAATAGGTAAAAGTATAAAAATTAAATACATCTTAAATAATACTAATACTAAGGTGTTGTTTGTTTTTTAAGAGGTTGATGTCTACGGTCTGCGGACTTAGCTGTAGAATTCTGCGGTCAGAAGAGATGGAATAAAGGTCTGCAGACGTCCACTGTAACATCCGGCATTAAACCAGGTTAGCAACTATGACCTAATTTGTATTTAATAGCCAATTATAACCTAATAAATGGTCATTAGCAATTAATCAAAGTGATTAACAATGTTCATTAGGAAATACAACTCAATTAGAATCAAATTCATCGGTGTGATGAATCGGGAAATCAATTAATCCAATCGATTTACGATATGAAGGATTAATTCAACTAAGTACATAATTAAATTATGATTAGTGACACTAATCATACACTAATATATTTACGTAACATTAATTATGCAAGACTAAAACAATTCATTAAAACAATGCATCCAAAAGTATTTATGAATTTACAAGAAAAGGGAAATACAAGAATACATTTCTAAATACATTGATACAAAAAAAAAAAAAATACACTAAAATACATGTATATGGTCAGCCCCTAGGTTGTACAACTTAGGGATTGACTTCAAATATTTTATTACAAAAACCATTCTACTTTAAACACCATCATTTTCTTTAAAAGTGCACACAACCTCCATCCGCCATGCCTTTCCTAATTGCAAGAAATTTTCTTCATCTATAAATAGAGATCAAACCCATTCATTTTATTCACACCAAAAACCTCCTTCTATCTCTCTACATATCCGGCCACAACACACACATACAACCCACAAAATTTTCTTTCAAGTGTAGTTGGTGAAACTTTTGAAGATCCAAGTCTTCTACTCATTTTCATTCTCCTAACACTTCAAAGTAAGTAAATACTAGCTTATTACATCTTATATTTATGTTTATATAAGTCTTGCATAATATATAAAATCACCAACAACAACAGGTTTCATAAAAACTCAAGTTTATAAGTCACTAGTATTGTTTTTATGTTGTTTTCCTCAAATGTGTTTATAAATATACAAACACATCATATAAGTGTAAATATTATGAAAACAAGTGATATATGTGTTTTATAACTTTTATATACGTAGTCTTTGAATAAACAACAAGAATCACTAGTTATTTCAAGTTTATAAACTACGGAATTTCGGCAGAAAAGTTGCATCGACTTTGAAAAATCATAACTAATTTATAACTTAACAAAATGAGTTGATTCTTGTCTCAAAAGTTAGATCTATGTCTTAACTAAAAATCTGAAAGTTTTCATAATTTATTATGGAGTTTAGAACCCCCAGATATTATTTGGGAACCCGAAAGTTTGACAGCTTAAAAATGACCAACATAGAGTTTTCAACAAGCTTTTTCCCTAACCTAAACATCTCGAAAAATGACCTTTCTTGACTTTACAAATTCTTTGTATATAGTAGTTTAATGTCCAAGAAAACCAAAGCCAAAATCGTTTTGGAGCTTGGTCAAAAACAACCTCAAAGTAGGCCGAAAAACCTTCGAAAAGCTGGAAATATATATATATATATATATATATATATATATATATATATATATATATATATATATATATATATATATATATATATAAACTTGACGTTTAAGTGGGTTTTATTTATAAACTTGTAATGTTAGGTGATTTAAGACATAAAAACCTATAAATATATACATATTATCATATATGAGAGCTATTAAGTCCATGTTATCATTTAGGACTCGATTAAACACATCCGGTGCATCACCCATCAATCTACGCTAACATGCATTTTACGCAAATATTTTGCCATCACAAGCTCGGTGAGTCTTCATAGCCACTATTTTCACACTGTTATGTTTTGGGGTAGAAATACATGCTACGTTTTCATATGGACACAGAAATAACTTCATTTCTATTATGTATTACACATGTGGTTCCATCAGCCCTCAAATCATGAATCGTTAATTGCATTTATTTGAAAGCGCGAATATATTGTGGATAGATCTATAGAGAGTCATGTCCCCAATTCGGGTTAGTCTTAATCGGCTAACGGCAGGATGCATATACATTCAACACATGGTATTACGTATGGGAATACTGCACAGGGCAAACTCATTTAATTAAACTTCGGTTGCGTGATGGTTCATATGTAATACATAACATGGAATTTCTGATTTTATAAATTCAAACTCAACTGTTGTTGTCCATACAAGTCAGATTTACCTGTAAACCTATGAGCTCACCAACAATTTTGTTGACGTATTTTAGCGTGTATGTTCAGGAAATTAAGGCAAGTGCACCGCACTGGAAGTATTTTCAAGCTTCCGTACTTATGAGGTCGCATTCATTTTCAAACCATCGGAGATTTATTTACATTATTTTGGTTGAATTAATTATGTATTTATATCTCTGTATCTTGCGAATTACTTTTATCATTTTCGGGCTATGCAAAACATTTCTATATTTTGAAGTTATATCGATGTATTTTTTAAAACGTCCATATAGTGGTCGTTCATTATGATTATGGTTACGCTTCCGCGACGTCATGCTTCGTTGCCAACCGGGGTAACGGGGTGTGACAGATTGGTATCAGAAGAAGCAGTCAAAATGGGTAATCTGCTGGATGAAGCCTTGAGAGGAATGGATAAGCAGTTTGAAATCAAGTCAGATGGATGTCGGTACTTCATGGGATGAATTTGGCTACCAAAATTCGAAGGATTAAGAAAGCTGGTCATGGATGAAGGGCATAAAACAAGATATGCTATTCACCCAGGGTCAGATAAGATGTATCACGACCTGAAGGAAATGTACCGGTGGCCAAACATGAAGGCTGACATTGCTACCTATGTTAGCAAGTGCTTAACATGTTTGAAAGTTAAGGCTGAGCATCAAAAACCATCCGGATTATTGGTTCAACCAGAAATACCCCAATGGAAGTGGGAGAATATCACCATGGACTTCATCACCAAGTTGTCAAGGACTTCTGGAGGTTATGACACCATTTGGGTGATTGTGGATCGACTTACAAAGACTACACACTTCTTGCCAATCAAGGAGACTGATAAGTTGGATAAGTTAACACGAATCTATCTTAAAGAAGTCGTCTCAAGGCATGGAGTACCTGTATCAATTATATCAGATAGAGACAGCCGGTTCACATCAAGATTTTGGCAATCATTGCAAGTGGAATTAATTGACCTAGCTTATTGTATAACGCTGGGTGGTCTATCCGTTATCTTAACTGTTTCGGTTTGTGTAGGTAGTTATGGCCTATCAGGGTGATGGTTCGGGAGCAGGTAGACCAGCAGGCGATGAGTTTGTCCGCAAGTCCGATCTTCTAGAGATTTTGACAGAGTTTTATCGCCAGCAGGGTCAGAGTCAGGGTATGGGTCCTACGCTAGTGACTGGTACAGAGTCAGGGGCAGGTGCATCATCTTCTACTCAGAGAGCTGGGTCCTTTAAGGACTTTATGACAAGAGCCCCACCCCAGTTTAGAGGCGGTGGTGAGCCAGGTGCAGCTTTGGCTTGGGAGAGGGAGATCGAGGCCGCCTTCCGGGTAGCCCATGTTGACCCCATAGATATGATCGGCTATGCGACTTATTTGTTGAGATGAGGGGCTTCACAGTCGTGGAAGTCGATTGAGTCTTCGATGACATCATTTGCAGCATATGATGTGTCTTGGTATTAGTTTCGATCGGTATTTGAGTTACAATATATTCGATGGGATGAGCACGGAGAAATGGAGTGTCGGTTTCTACATCTTCAGCAGTGCGACATGACAGTTCAGCAATATGTTGATAGGTTTAACGAGTATTCCCAGTTTGCACCCCATCACGTTGACACAGAGAGCCAAAAGGCAGAAGCTTATATTTATGGTCTTCGATCTGATATTCGTGAGTTCGTTGGGCTACACGATACTCCTACCTTCGCCAGAGCTCTAGAGATGGCCCGCATGAGAGAGTGGGAAATAGTTAAGCAGAGAGATCAGCCATCAACACAGAGGCAGAGGATAGAGACATCCAAGCAATCCCCAAGCTATTGGCCAGAGCCTCGGGACACACCGAGAGACAGCCAGCCCGAACAGCAGCGCTTTCAGGGACAGAGTTCTGGGTCCCGCAGAGACAGAGATAGGGACATGGGCAGAGATCGGAGGTCGACAAGGTCAGGTAAGAGTCAGAGTCAGAAATCGCGATTTAGTGCTCCGGGTCAGAGTCAGAGTAGTATGGCACAGGGGTCTCAGCCATCCGGGAGTCGTGCTGACAGTTCGTATGGGGAGAGAGACTGCTAGAGATGCCGTCGCCGTCATTCTGGATCCTGTATGCCTGAGCAGCCGCGATGCTATCGTTGTGGGCAGTATTATCACACTTCAGTGACTTGTATTTCGAGCGATTCCTTGTGCTTCCATTGTGGGAAGCCGAGACATATTGCTAGAGATTGTCCTGAGGCACCAACGGCGGTGCAAGGAGCGAGCACCAGCGGGACGAGAGCCGAGCCCTCATCATCGAGCCACCGTGACACAGTTCCTAGAGGCCGTGATAGAGTATTTCAGGTGACAGTAGAGGAGTCTAAAGAGTCTACAGACATGGTATCCGGTATGTACATCCTGAACCAGCATAGTGCTCGGATTTTATTTGATTCCGGGGCAGACCGCTCATATGTGTCCATTGTGTTTTGCGCGTACTTTTTTGTTCCTTCTATTGCTTTGTCCGTTCCGTTCATTATTGAGAGAGTTGATGGGAGTACCGCATTAGTGAGCCGGATGTATAGAGATTTTGTATTAGAGATAGACGTGCATCAGTTTTTGATTGATTTCCTGTCGATAGAGATCAGCAGCTTTGAGTGACAGTGACAGCCAAACATGTCGATATCTTGTGCGCGAAAAAGATGATCCTTATACCCACTTCAAACAGTGAGACTGTTACCGTGTATGGTGAGAGGCGCAGAGGCGAGATTGGTATAGTTTCTATGGCCAGAGCTCAGCGATATGTTTCAAAGGGGTGTGAGACCTTCCTGGCTTATGTTGTTGACGCTCGGAAGGTGAAGAAAACCATAGAGGATATACCAGTGATTAGAGATTTCCCTGAGGTATTCCCAGAAGAGTTTCCTGGGTTACCGCCAAATCGTCAGGTTGAGTTTCGCATTGATCTTATCCATGGAGCGGTGCCTATTGCTAAGACACCTTATAGGCTGGCACCCACTGAGATGCGAAAGATGATGTCACAGCGTCAGGAGCTACTGGATCATGGATTCATCCGCCCGAGTTCTTCCCCGTGGGGATCACCTATTCTATTTGTGAAAAAGAAGGATGATACTATGCGGATGTGTATCGACACAGAGAATTGAATAAAGTGACCATGAAGAATAGATATCCGCTTCCATGTATCGACGATTTGTTTAATCAGCTTCAGGGTTCGAGTTTCTTCTCGAAGATAGATTTGCGATCTGGTTATCATCAGTTGGGAGTCCGAGATGAGGATGTTCCGAAGACTGCGTTTCGGACACGATACAGCCGCTATGAGTTCCTTGTTATGCCCTTCGGATTGACTAACGCACCTGCGACTTTCATGGATTAGATGAATGGGGTGTGTAGATCTAAGTTGGATCGGTTCGTGATCGTGTTTATCGATGCTATCCTAATCTATTCGTGGAGTGTCGAGGACCACGAGCAGCACTTGCGAGAGGTTTCAACTGTGCTGCGAAAGGAGAAATTGTTTGCGAAATTCTCCAAGTGCGAGTTCTGGTTGCGTGAGGTCTAATTTTTGGGGCATGTAGTGAGTGCTGAGGGTATTAAAGTGGAACCAGCGAAGATAGAGGTCGTGATGAGTTGGGAGCCACCAAAGACAGTTCCCGAGATTCGCAGCTTTCTGGGGTTAGCCGGGTACTACAGGCGATTCATCCAGGACTTTTCGAGGATTGCCATGTCGTTGACGAGATTGACACGACAGTCCGTACCTGTCGTATTGTACGATGAGCAGGATCTTGCGTTCAGAGAGTTGAAGTCCCGGTTGTGTTAGGTACTTGGTTAGGTTGTGTTCTATGCAGTAAGGCAAGGTAATAGCGTATGCGTCGTGACAGTTGAAGACTTACGATGAGAACCATAGCGTGCACGATCTTGAGTTAGATGCTATTGTGTTTGCGTTAATATTATGGTGTCATTATCTATATGGGTCTCAGTTTGTAGTGTATATAGATCACAAGAGTCTTCAGCAATTCGTTTAGTCAGAAAGAGCTAAACATGAGACAGCAGCGCAGTTGAGAGCTACTGAAAGATTACGACTGTGAGATCCAGTACTACCTGGGCAGAGCGAATGTAGTGGCAGATGCGTTAAGCTGCAAGGCGTGCGGTCGGACAGTGGCTTCTCGAGCGACAAGACTCGAGATTACTTCGACCCTGATGAAGAGTTTGAGGTTAGCGTAGTTAGAGGGTCTGCAGACTGAGAATGTGAAGAGAGAGCGACTTACTGGGCAGCTTGAGACTCTGAGCAGAAATAGCATAGCGCTGTTTACGTTGCATGACCGAGTTTGGGTTCCGAGAGTCGGCAACCTTCGCTAGCTGATATTGGACGAGTCACATCGATCGAAATTGTCGATCCACCCCAGGAGCACCAAGATGTAAAGAGATTTGCATGAGTTTTATTGGTGGCCTGGGATGAAGAGATACGTGGGCCATTATGTCGAGGAGTGTATGACTTGATTGCGGGAAAAAGCTGAGCATCAGAAGCCTCACGGACACCTTCAGCCCTTAGAGATCCCCGAGTGGAAGTGGTAACATATTATGATGGATTTCATCATTAGACTTCCACGCACGGTTTGAGGAAATGATATGATTTGCATGATTGTGGACCGACTGACGAAGAGCGCTCACTTCCTAGCGGTTCGGGGCACCATTACGATGGATTAGTTGGCACGGTTGTACATTAATGAGGTGCTTTCGAGGCACGAGATTCTGAATCGATTACCTCCGACCGAGATACGCGGTTTACTTCGAGATTCTGGCAGAGTTTTCAGCGAGAGTTAGGGACGAGAGTTCAATTGAGCACAACGTATAGACCTCAGACAGACGGGAAAACAGAGCGGACGAATCAGACTCTCAAGGATATGCTACGAGCTTGCGCTATTGATTTCAGTGGTAGTTAGGTAGTTCACTTGCCGTTAGTAGAGTATGCATATAATAACCGCTACCACGCCACCATCAAGATGACCCCGTTCGAGGCGTTATACGGGCGTAAGTGTCTAACCCTTGTGTGTTGTGGTGAGGTCGGCGAGCGACCTATCAGTGGGCCTGAGCTACTTCAGGAGACGAGCGACAAGGTGGCAGTGATCCGCCAGCATATGAGAGTTGCGCAGAGTCGGCAAAAGAGTTATGCTGATCATCGTCTGACTGAGCTCGAGTTCCGAGTTAGGGACCATATGATGTTGAAAGTATCGTCGTGGAAAGGAGTGATTCGATTTAGACACGGAGGTAAGCTTAGTCCACAATAAATCGGTCCGTTTAAGATTGTTGTCTGAGTCCGAGATCAGGCGTATTGATAGAGACTTCCTCCAGAGTTAGCCGGCGTGCACGACACATTCCATGTGAGTCATCTGAGAAAGTGTCTGGCCAGAGACGATCAGTACGTGTCACCATCAGAGATCACCGTGGATGACCATTTGCGATATGTCGAGCAACCGGAGGTCGTTACCGACCGCAAAGTGAAGAAATTGAGAAATAAAGAGATAATGTTAGTACTCATTCAGTGGAGACACCATAAGGGTACTTACGCCACCTGGGAGCCCGAGGTAGAGATAAGGTTCAAATATCCGCAGCTGTTTCAGAATTAAAGTTAGATTCTGGGACAGAATCTTATTAAGAGGGGAGGATTTGTAACATTTCGGATTTGAGCCCGGTACGTGGATTTAATTTATTGACTATTTAATCTAATATTATTGCATTGTTCCAATTATATTCCTTTTAGTGGATTATACGTGTCGGGACCGAGTTATACGATTATATTAGCGGGACCGAGTTAAATTGATATTAGTGAAAATGTAATATCGGGCTCGGGTTATTGGGTCGGAACTCGCCAGAAATGGAAATCATATATGAGAGCTTCCTTTTGAAACCTTTTTCCTTCCCTTTCCTGAAATAGAAATTGAGAAAGAGTAGTATGTGTGCGTGACATTCTTGAGCAGCAAGAGGCTTCACAAAATCAAAATTTGTTGCTAGAATTCATCTCCTTCACATCTTGGTGTGTTCTTGAGCTACAAGGTAAGGAAACCACTGAACTTGATTCTTGAAATTGTGATATGTGTTGTGGGAATTGTAAGTTTGGCTATAAGGTCTGTAAAGTAGTGATATATGAGTCTTGTATGTATATTGATGTTGAGAAATTCGAGTTGAGGGCTTGATTGTGCCTGGTTCTGCCATGTCCGAAGAACAGAGCAGAAGTGTGTGTTCTTGGTCGAGACTCCACCGAGCACGGCCGCGATGCGGGTAGCGCGAGCGGCGTAGTTCGACAGCGATGATAAGCGTGCTCGTGCTTTGAGCGCGGCAGCGATGACCTGAGCGCGGGCAGCGGTTTGGTGGTGTTGGGCAGGGCTGGTTTTGAGCATTTGGAGTCTGTTTGGAATTGATTGTCGGGTCCGATTCAGTTACGGTGTTTATGTTTGGGTTGTGTTATTATCAGTTGGAGTTGATATTAATATTCTGGGATCCGTTATGTGTACAGGGTCGAGTAGAAAGCATACTGAGCCGCGATAAAGTTTCGAGCAATAGGTGATTCGGTATATCGGTGAGTACTCGAGTTCTTTTCAAAGCGCGATTATTTTATGAGCTGTGTTGTGTATATTGTGATATGTGTATGAGACAGAGATGTGGCGACTCAGGTATGATTTTATCTACCTCTTTCTATGTGCTATATGTGTATGAGTTCCCGGGTGTCCGCGATGTGTGATCGCGCAGACTGATTGTCGCTAACCAGTATTGAAGTATGAGATTGTATATATACAACAGAGTTTATTGCCAAGTCGCTCCTGTTCCTATTGTGTAGCTAACGACTGCTGTGTGCGGCCTTTTAGCTGGGGGACTGGCGTCCCCCTGAGTTGAGATGTGCACTGAGTTCTGAGCTTTTCCGCGTACTTGTGTTGGGATATCTATGTGTTCTGTGTATGCTATGTGTTATTTCTGCAGAGTCCAACCCTCGCGTACTCACGAGCTTCCCAACTTACGTTTTCGAGTCTAACGTGTCTCAGGCAGTCAAAAAGTGCGGTCGCAGCCACAACAGCCACAAAAGTAGGAGCAAGGATTTATCAGAGATTTTGTATTCATGAATCCGATGCATGTTGCTGTTATCCTTTGAGAATCATATATTTGATTAGTGCGTATGACAACTTATAGTTTTACTCTGTATGATATTTCAGTTGTATGTAATAACTACCCGTATCCGACATGTGACATGATATATAGAAGATGTTGTATCAAAGTTTTAATTAATCGTGATTCCTATTAACCCCTGACATGTGCATTGTGAGATGTTTGCGATATTGCCACTTATGATTATATATTGACGTGACTTTTATTTGTGGAAAGAGGGTGTTACAAATTAAATAAAGTAAATAATAAAAAATATATATTTTATTCTAAAAAAATGAATATTGTAATTTATTATATGTAGTTAAATTACTACAAACATGAAATCATTAAGGCTCACGATTACCATTGATTAATGAGAATTTGATATTTATGCATTGAAATAAAATATGAGACAAAAATATGTATAATTGTTAAAAAATATTTTACTATTGCATGGCAATAATATTATATATTTGTATATACCCAAAAAAAAATCATATCAAACCAAAGTGAATTTTAAACAACCACTATACTTGTTGTGTTTACTTTTTATTCATCATTCTGCAAGTATAAAAAACAATTTTTCAGAACAAATTAAGATTGAACTCAAAAAACACATGTTAACGTATTCTAGTACTGCTCCATGATTAATTTTATTAAACCACTGAAAACGATAAATACATATACGAAAGTGTGTAATTGATTGTAATGGATTGTATTGACATTGACCATGTCAATGCTCGTTCTACTCCCATGCTTCTTCATCAAAAATATATTCATAAAGAATTCAAGTATAAAGAAGCAAAATTTTAGTTGTCAATACATTTTTTTTCTAAATTATTATAGTTTAAAACTATATAGTTGAAAGGATGGACGACAATGACCTATTAGGTGGTGAATATAACATTGACATTTATGTTTTTAGCAACTAATCTTTAGGATATTTGATATGTCAATATAGAGCACATCAATCACCTACATCAACATAAATAACTTATTGATAAAAATATATGAGTCAAAATAACTTAAATAAATATATCATTAAATATAAAAAGAATTATCAATGTATGGATTGAAGAACACACAAATTTCTTTTAGAATGTCTATTTGTCAAGAACTTCTTTGCGTGGATGAAAAATTCAATAATATCCATTATTATCACTATCAAATATAAAATATCACAAAAAAAAAAATTTGTAATAATCGATTTCACAATATAGAATAAACACACGTGTTAAAGATGAAGAACGAACTTGATATTTAAAAAATAAAAGAAGAATAAATCAAAAATAAAACTAGCCGCTGAAAATATAGAAGAAGAAATGAGAATGTTTTAAGTTGACAAATGAATTATTTGCAACTCCTACTATTTATAACCTTCGATAACCATTCATTTTTTTTATGTAACCTATGGATTGAATACAAATTAGTTATAGATAACAAGGGTCATGAAACAATAATGAAATTAAACAAAAAAGACAAAAATTTAAATGAGACAATTTTTAAATATAAGAAGAGAAGTTAAAATGAAATTTTAACAAAACTATCTAAACATGAGACTCAAATCAAATTCTAAATGTAAAAAAGAAATTAACTGATATTTCTTAAAATACACATTTTTTTGGGTTAAAAGAATTGTTCATATTCATCAAATAAACGGTATATATATCTATTAAATTAACAATATTTAATTATTTAGATTATGTGTGGTTAAATGTTTTTAGTATTTAATAACTATTTTATTAACATATACATATGTTTTTTTTTATTTTGGTATCGTATATTGGATAAATATAGTTGTTATTAAATTCAATATCACCAAAATTAAAAGTATTGGATAAATTCATAAACTATAGAAAAAAGTTATGATTACGATTATTCGTAAAAATATTTAATTGTATAAAATTGATCACATGGATTCAACTTATAAACTAATAATTATTTTATATAAACATAATCTAAAAATTTAATTACCAAATTAAAATAAAATAAATATAATATATATTTTTTCATAAAATGATTTAACTTTAACAATAAATCTAGAGATTTATATTATTTATACAAATGAATTAACTTATACAAAAAAATTAGTTGCCAACATTTGTTATACATAGGACTCAACTTTTATAGTGTATACACACACATGACCTAACTTGTGCATAAAAAAAATTATTGTTATTATTTATTAAAGGAATTATAAGCTAGGTAAATTAATTAGTAATCTGTAAAAGATTAACTAAGAGAGAGTTTGCAAACACACTTTCAATAATATTATCTATTAAAAAACTGTAAAGAAAAAAAAATAATTAGTACTATCATGTATTACATAGGACTCAATCAATAAATATTATCTATAAAAAACTTTAAAGAAAAATTAATAATTAGTATTATCATTTATTACATAAAACTCAACTTTTCTATATATATATATATATATATATATATATATATATACACACACACACAGACACAGACACACATATCTATACATATACATATACATATATACATATACATACACATACACATATATATATATATATATATATATATATATATATATATGTGTGTGTGTGTGTGTGTGTGTGTGTGAGGTGCTTGCCTTTGTGCTTTCATAATTCCACTCCCAAATCCAGAAATTCAGGTGTGTTTGTGTGTGTGCTTCTAAATCCAGCTCTAGCAGCAACCAATTGAGGAATTTAAAGTGAGGTATCTGTAGCAATTCATCACCTTCCCTCTCCAAGTTGGTTCCAAGGTTAAAGGTGAGTTAGAGCTTTAAATTCGTGGGTTTATGTTGCTGATTGTTGTTATGTGTTAGAAAAGAGTTTAATTGGGTTTGGTAATATTTCTGTGCAAATCAAAGTGGTAAAATCGGGTTATATCGGCTGGAGTCGAGTTGGGGAGGAATTCCATTGGCTGTGCGAGAAACAAAGCTCACTGGTTCTGTTCGTCAGTGAGCGCAGCCACGATCCCTCGATCGTGGGCCGCGATGTTCTTGAGATGAGCTCTGGCCTCACGGGCGGTTCGGGGGGTCGCGGGTCGGGATGTGAGCCTGACCGCGATCGCGATGGGTTGGGCGCGACCGCGACGCGTCTATTGCGTCTGCGATCCGGCTAGGGTTTAGAGTTACAGTTTTAAGTCTTATGAGTCTTGTGTTCGAGTATTGGGTTGTGCGGGTTGTTTGGGAATCGTGTGTAGAGTTGTCGAGTTGAGATTGTGATATTGAGTATTGTGTTATGATTCCAGGGTCTCGAGTTGATAGGGTTGGGAAAGGGCAGTGAACCGAGAATTGAGTAGTTTGACTTCAGGGCAGGTGAGTTTGCATGCTTTTCTGAGATACTTGTACGATTGTTTATTTAATACTTGCATGATCTTTTACTAAGATTTGTTATGAGATATTATGAGTTTTGTTACGAGCTTTTATTGAGATTCCATCATGCATGTATTACTAAGCTATTGTGAACTTTGTTTTATAATATGAGATTGGAGACATACGAGCTATCGAGTTATTAAACTGTACGACTGGGCAGGGGTCGGGTCGCTCCCGATTCTCTTTAGAGTCCTGACGACTGCTTTGTGCGGTCTAGGGATTTGGGTACGTCGATACGTCCACACGGGTTGAGTACCTATCTGAGCTACCTTGTGGGATCTCATATACTTGTTCAGTAGAGAACGCTGAATGCTTTATTATCAATTGTACTTTTATTAAGATTTATAATCGTACCCTAACACTCACAAGCTTTAGCTGACCTACGTGTGTTAATGTGTGTATCTCAGGTGATCAGAGCGCTAGTAGGCCTGCTGGACCCCAGTAGGTTTACTGTGACATCTTCGAGGAGTAGCTACCTGTTGTAGAGGTAGTTATAATTTTGTGGACTGCTGCATATACTTCGGATGGTTAGTGATATATTCAGGGATTTCCGTGACTTACTTATGTAATTTGATGTTATAAAATTATCAAGTTTTCGCATATGTGTGTTGGGAATAGTTAGCGGTTATTATATTCTATTGATGATGATGTGTTATTTACGTGGCAATTGAGATTAGTTCGAGGGTGTTACAAGCTTGGTATCAGTGCCTAGGTTTAAGAGATTAAGTGTCTAGTGGATGGTTAAGCTTAAACCACGGAGTTTAGATCCTTGGATTATAATCCGAAGTATAGTACTAGGTAATAAACGAGTAGTGTGAAGAGTTTTGTAGAGTTAATATGTGTTATTAATTTATTGTACATGCTATTATGGACCGTCAGGGCAGCGGGCCTCAAGGTGATGATTCTAGGGATGATGAGTTTGTGCGTAAGTCCGTGTTGTATTCAGTGATAGGTCGGATCTTTGATGAGCACTTTCCAGCGCAAGGAGCGGGCTGGGGGCAGGGTGTGGTACCACCGCTAGAGCAGGGACAGAGTTCGGGGGTTGGTGCTTCGTCTAGCCAGCCGACAGAGGGACTTTTAAGGATTTCATGACGGGTCATCCTTCCTAGTTTTCTGGGGGACTTGGTGCCTCGAAGGCACTTGACTGCCTGAGAGAGATTGAGGCGGCATTTAGTGTTGCCCATATACCTTTTGAAGGGAAAAGCATCGCGATGGTGGAATTAGGTGGTTAGCTCACGAGGGATTGACAAGGATTATTTGATGACCTGGGAGGAGTTCAGAGTTTAGTTCGAGTTACAGTATTGCCCGCAGGATACGAGATGTGAGTTAGAGAGGGAGTTCATTCATTTTCAGTGAGGATCCATGTCCGTTCAGGAGTACATTGAAACTTTTAATGACCGAGCCCAATTCGCGCCACATTAGGTGGCAACAGAGGACTGAAAAGTCAATATATTTATTGAGGGATTAAGACCGGACATCCGAGAGTTTGTGAGGATCTTGCGCGACCCCACTTTTTCGTCTGCGATGGAGTATGCTCGGCGTAGGGAGAGGGAGGTAGAGAGGCATAGGGAGCAATCGGCTCCCCAGAGACATCGTATTGAGCCATTAGAGCAGGGCTAGGGCTCAGGATCTTCGCGATTTTATAGAGAGAGCCGTCAGGGTGGCTATTCCGAGTAGAGGGGTCAAGGTTCAAGGGCCCGACGAGATCAGGGCCGAGATGATAGACAGTCGGGAGTTGGGCAGAGTCACGGCCAAGGACAGGGTCAGAGGCAGTAGGGACAAAGGCAGCAGGATCAGGGCCAGAGGCAGAGCCAGAGCCAGGGGAGTGTTGGTAGAGGATCTAGAGATTATGGGAGCTGGGTCGAGAGTTTGACTTCTGGAGAGCGAGATTGTCAGTGGTGCCATCACCGCCATGCAGGGCCGTGTGCCCCAGAACATCTTTGCTTGTACTTCTCAGGAGTCTTTATGCTTTCGATGTGGAAGCTGGGCCACATGTCTCGGGATTGTCCGAGCCCGAGTGCAGGGTTCCCTAGAGCGGGTTCGAGTGGAGCGGGGAGATCTGGGTAGTCATCAGCACCTTGGGGAGGTGGAGCGCCGAGGGCTCATGGCAGGGTCTTTCAGGCTTCGGCTGAGGAAACGAGGGATTCTCCTGATGTTGTTTCTGGTACCTTCATCCTTAACGGATTGCATGCGTTTATTTTATTTGACTCGGGGTCTGATCGATCATATGTATCCGCATCCTTCTGTGCCTTCATCTGAGTTAACTCTGCCTACTATAGTTGAGTGAGTAGATGGTAGTACTGTGTTAGTGAGCCGTATTTATAGAGATTGTGCATTAGAGATAGATGGTCATCAATTTTCCATAGATTTGATGCCGATGGAGATTAGCTGTTTCGATGCGATCGTAGGCATGGATTGGCTGACAGCGCGCCGAGCGGATATCTTCTATTCTAAGAAGATGATCAAGATCCCAATTTCCGATTTAGAGTCAGCGATTGTGTATGGCGAGAGTCGTAAAGGAGATATGAGTATTGTGTCTATGGCGCAGACGCAGAGATATGTGGCGAAGGGGTGTGCCACCTATTTAGCTTATGTGGTAGATGCGAAGAAGGAGAAAAGGGAGGTCGGTGATGTGCCAGTGGTCAGAGACTTCCCCGACGTGTTTCCCGATGAGTTGCAAGGGTTGCCGCCTGATCGACAGGTCGAGTTTCAAATCGACCTAGTTCCCGGGGTCATTCCTATTGCGCGTACACCGTATCGGTTAGCTCCTGCTAAGATGCGCGAGATGATGACGCAACTGCAGGATTTGTTGTATCGAGGGTTTATTCGCCCCAGTTATTCTCTGTGGGGAGCCCCTGTGTTATTTGTGAAGAAGAAAGACGGGACGATGCGGATGTGTATAGACTATACAGAGCTTAATAGGGTAACAGTGAAGAACCGTTATCCTTTGCCGAGGATTGATGACCTTTTCGATCAGCTTCAGGGAGCGAGCTACTTTTTTAAGATCGATCTGTGTTTTGGGTATCATCAGTTGCGGGTTAGAGATGAAGACGTACCTAAGACTGCGTTTAGGACCAGATATGGTCATTATGGTTCTTAGTCATGCCATTTGGGCTGACTAACGCCCCAGCAGCGTTCATGGACCTGATGAATATGGTTTGCAGGCCGATTCTCGACCAATTCGTGATAGTGTTTATTGATGATATATAGATTTACTCGAGGAGTAGCAAGGAGCACGACCAGAATCTGAGGGAGGTCTTGAGCACTTTGCAGCGAGAGAGGCTATATGCCAAGTTTTCTAAGTGCGAGTTCTTGCTAAGAGAGGTGAAGTTCTTAGGACACGTAGTAGCGAGTGATGGAGTGAAAGTGTATCCTGCGAAGATTGAGACGATCATGATGTAAGGTCTTGAACTCACAGATATCTTGACGCGACACGGTCCAACGAGTGCGGAATCCTCGTTAGCGGCTTGACGGTAAAATCACACTCACTGGAACACAGAGACTACCACGGTGTTATACGAACGACCACGAACGTACCTACACGATGATTCTCTCCGAAAACACTCTCTGAATACTAGTAAACTCGAGATCACCTTTGCTTAATCACCCTCTGAAATTCTTCAAAAGTCTGATAATTATTCGAGTTAATGCTTAATTATACTGACCAATTCGAGTTTGTCTTAGGACAAATTCGAATCAGGCCCAAGGCCCATTCGTATTTGTCCACTTGACAAATTCGAATTTACCAGTATGTACAAATTCGAATTTATATCAAAGTCGAATTTCTACTTTCATACTTCTATTTGAACATATGATTTAACTTATGTTTGAATATATCTTTGAACTTTATGTTTGAACTTCTTGTAATACGTTATACCAAGTTCAACATACAAACAATAAATATCAAACACACAAAATCATATGTCAAACACTAGCCAATATTCAATATTACGTAATTTGACTTACACAAAATGCCAACTATATTTGGACTGCTACTCATTTTGAGCAGATATGTTCTTATGTGATTCTAAGACTAGATTCAACCTATCGTTAGAAGTAACACATAACACACATAATTCATGAAAAAGAGAGTAGTTCAGACTAACCTTTGTGTTATCGGATTCCACGTTGGCCATTTGAGCGGCAAACTCCAGAAGCGTCTGATCATTTGTCTTCTCCACCCACATTGGACTGCTGTCCCTTGTGGTCTGCTCTTCCCCTTCACATCCATTCTCCATGACTTCAGCCATGAAGGCTCTAGCATTTGATTCCGGATGTGAGCTCCAGTCGTAGGTACCATCTAGCTGTCTGTCTGATGTGACGTTCGATATAGACCAGCTAGATTGGCTTGACCAGAAGATGAACTCGGAAGGTATCTCTGTTGAGACTGATTCTGAAACTGTCCATGATGCTGTTGCTGCCCTTGGTAAGTATCTACCTTCGGTCTCTGACATTCTCTGGCAAAGTGTCCCAGACCTTGACAATTGTAGCATTTGACTTTGGACTTATCAAAGCCAATCCCCTTATTATTCATCGTCAGATTCCTCCCAGTTCGTTTGATGAATCTTTTAACCCGTTGGGTTACCATGGCCAGTTGCCATTTGAGATCCATTTCCTCAAGATCGTCAGGGTCTACCTGATCATAATATTCATCCCAGAGAGTAGGATCGTTTATCTTCTCCTGAACACAGTTCCCGTATGCGGTCACAAATGACGCAAGCAAGTTCAAATGCTCTTCGGCCGATTTAGCGCTTATGGGCATCTTTGAGTAGCCCTGAGATCTTGATGCCTGTGTTGCTTGAGGTTGCTGTTCTTCCGATCGTCCCAACCCTAAGAACGCTCTGTTCAGTGTGTCATCAGTCTCCGCTGGTGACGACGTTTCTCCGGTGAAAAACGCTGTAGCAGTCTTCAGATCAGCTGCGGCTGAAGGTTTTGTTGATTTTCCAAAATACATGGCTGGATTTTGGACTTGTTCGTAATCCGTTTCGGCCTTCAGTAGCTCGAAATGATATGCCCGCAACATTCCCACTATATCCTCCAATGATTGGGTATAATACTTGTCTTCATTAAGCTTAATCATTGCCACATACATCGCCCACTTGGCTGGTAAGGCATCTAGAAGCTTATTGTTCTTCTCTGTGTCATATACTCAATCCCATGACTTTCAAGCTCCGTCAACAGATGATAAAAGCGGGTGATGGTGTCATCCAGCTGTTCATCCTTCAACGCCTTGAAAATAGCAAACTGTTGTTTCAACAACTCCATGCGCTTCCTTCGTACCCTCGGATTACCCTCACACCTCTTTTCCAGTGACTCCCAAAGTTCCTTAGAAGTCTTTTGAGTCCGGAATGTGTGTAGTATATCCTGAGGCAAAGCCATTCGAATAATCGAGAAAGCTCTGTTCTCAGCTTCATACAGTTTCTTATCATCCTCCTTCATCATCTGATATGATAAGACTCTCTCACGGCCTTCAACTTCAGAAATAGGTGGAATGTATCCTTCGTCAATACATACCCACATGCGCATGTCATTGAAACGCACAAAATCGGCAAACCGATCTTTCCACCAATAATAATCCTCGAGTTTCATCAGCTTAGGCGGAGTGTTTGCCTTCCTGACCTCATGATCCATTTCTAGAAACTTTTGAAGATTTGACATTGTTTCAAAAGTAATTGAATTGAACTTAATAAATTTAATTCGAAACTGATTTAAATTAATTCTTTCGAATCTAGGTAGATTCGAATATAATGTAGTTTAAATTTATTTGGGATTAAATTCGATTAAGTTTTGTAATTCAATTAGGTTCGAAATTGATGACAGATTCGAAAGTCTCCAAACTCGAAGGTCAAGGCAAACTCGAAGACTCAGTAGATTCGAAGCCCTATTCGACTATAGACTAAACTCGAGTCAAACTCGAATGACAGCAGACTCGAGACCCTAATCGACTTTAGCACAAACTCGAATTAGATTCGAAACACTCTGTATCAAACTCGAAAGGAGTGGATTTGGTTAGACTCGAGACTAAGTAAAACCCTAATTACTCCTAATAGATTCGAGCGCCGCAAACTCGACAAACGGCTAACACTTCGATTTCTTTACGTTTTGCAGATTAAATCAATATTTTTACAACGAAAAATATTGATTTCGATCAAAAACGTGAAAAACACGAAGTGTTTCCCGGATAATAATTTGCTAAGCTCGAAAAACACGAATAACACGAATTTGAGAGAAAAACCGTGCAAAAGCGTCAAGAAACCTAGAATGTATCTAGATGAACACGAAGAACACCCCATAGGCTCTGATACCACTTGTAAGGTCTACCTAACACAGATCTATCTAGACGCGGAACCGTCAACGAGTGCGGAATCCTCGTTAACGGGTAGACGGTAACAACTCTCACTAGAAACACGGAGACTATCAACGAGCTGTACGAACTACACAAGAACGCACCTACTAGAAGATTCTCTCCGAAACAATGCTAACACTGATGATAAACTCGAAATCGCCTTTTGCTTAATTATAGAGGCTAATTCGAGTCTGCCATGGGCCAAACTCGAATCAGGCCCAAGGCCCATTCGAGTTTGTCCCCACTGACACTCTCGAATCTGCCTAAGTGAGTACATTCAAATCTTCCTAAGTGACTCATTCGAATCTAACCAAGATTCGAATCCTAGTCCTTAGAGATTTCGAATTTACCTTTTCACATAATTAACTTAGAATTGAAACTTATGTTTTTAACTTATGTTTGATTTTATCTTTGATCTTTATGTTTGAACTTCTTGTAATACGTTACATCAAGTTCAAACATACAATCAATAACTATCAAACATATATAAACATATATATCAACCACTCGTTAAAACTCAATACTTTGAATATTACTTAAACCAAAATGTTCGATCACTTAGACTGCTATCGTCACACAGGGTGTACCAACATCACATAAGGTGTGCCAACAGACTCCCCTTGACGATAGCTTCTAACTATTTACATTTTGATTAAGTACTAGAACCATATAGACTGCTACCTGCATATAGTCCTGCATCTATACATACTTTTACTACCTTCTGGTACTTCCTGGCGTCAGACCTCCATCCTTCATGAAAGAAGATAGGTTGATCATGCAGCTTCTTCAGGTCGTCCTTCGATATGTTTATTAAGTGCAGTGGATCATACACTCTAAAAATAAATTTGTCCTGTGTATCCTCCATTACAGCTTCAGCCGTATCATTGTCGACATACCACCATTTCATGTTGCTTAAAACATTCTGTGGCATCGATTTCGTTGCTTCTTCAAGCATCTGATAGGATTGTAAACCATTTTAGCCCACGGCTTTCCAGTATGAGGATCTATCCTCGACTCATCCTCAACTCTCTTTCCTGACCTCGGCTTGAGTCTTTCAAATTTACCAGATCTACCCTCTTTTCTGATTATCTTTGCGATCACTTCAGCATAAGGGTCATCTCCAATGTTGATCAACTCTTTCCAAGCTAACTCCTTCACTTCTACCTTTGGCAATGTGTTAAACACTTTAGGATTACGCCTCAGGTACTAGAGTCCATCTCTCCTCTTTAGAATGAATAGCTGCAGTTCTCTGTCGAAGGACCAGCTGATAATTCCTCCTGAGAGATTTTCTGCCCCCGGAATTCTCATCTTCTTCTTCATCTTTGGCTCTGCTTTCTTTTCTTCCTTACAGAACCAAATGTTTAACAGTTCAGCTCTGCTTGGCTTTTTTTCAGCTTCCTCCAGTTCTGAATCTTCGACCCAGGCTATTTTGATCTCATCTATATCAATCACATTGTGATTATCTCGCACATATAAATCCGTGATAGGCTGTGAATTGACAATCACTTCATTGACATTATCGTCCTCATCCTCTATCACTTCGTCATCAGATCTCCAATCAACTATATCCTCCGGTACGAATTCTCCTTCCTCCAACTCCTCTATCTCTTCTTCAAAATCAAATTCCATCACTTCTTCCTCAATATCTCTCAAAGCGTCTATCATTTTGCTTTCATAGGTCTTTGAGGGACCAGCTTCACCTCCTTCCCCTCCTTCAACACCAGTCTGACTTGGCTCCCCCTGAAGTTCAGCATGTTGAGCAGCAGAAAAATCTACTGGCTCACTGTCTTTAGGTGCATCGGGATCATTTCCTTCATCATCGTCTCCCCTTCTCAGCTCCTCAGAATCCCTGCAACTTGTCCCCCCCTAAGCCTTTAGATTTTTCATTAATTGCTCAATAAGGGACCTCATCGTGCGGATTTCTGCAGCCTGATCTGCAACAAACGCCTTCAACTCAAGATTCTCTTGTTCAATCTTTCCAAAAAATGTCTTCAACTCTACATTCTCTTTGTCAATATTTGCATTATGCGCTTGTATCTCGCCGATCGCTTTAGTGAGCTGAAATATTTGGACTTGTTGGAAATCAACCTTGCTTCTGAGCTCAGAAAACCGTTGATTGTCAGTGAAGGTGGCTGAGGTGGATGGAATGGATTGGATGGGTGTCGGAATGATTGGTGGTGGAATGGATGTTTGCACAGGTGGTGGTGGTGGAGGAATGGCTGTTTGAGCTGATGGCTGAGCGGTTGGAATTTCTGTCTCAGAAGCAGAGGCCGATGAAGCTCCCTGCATAAAACGATGCCTTTTGGCCCTATGCCTAGGCACCAAAGGTGTAGTATCCTCAATCTCGAAATCGGAATCATCCTCTTCCGAAGCCCTAGACACTCTTCTTTTCTCTGCCTCTTGATTTATCACCATTATGCGGGATCCATATGTGCTTATTTGGATAGACGGGTCTTCTGTCTCATCCTCAATCTCAATCTCTTCTGCTTCTTCAGATTCAGATTTAGATGTCGACTCAGCTTGACCTTCTTGCTCTGGTACATAATCCTCTATCTGGCGAAAAATATCATCTTCACAAGCTGGTGGTTCCATAATATCTCCAACTAGTTCAGAAGTAATCTCCTCATTTGCAAGCGGCCCTTGTGCCCATATTTCTTCCAATGTCTCCACCCGTGGATCAGTTACGGGGGCTACACTTGAAGGACCAGCTTCTTCTGGCTCTTGCACTCTTCTCGTTGAAGGCCTAGTAGTCTAAGTCTGTCTAACAAAAGGTCTCTGCCTCCTCTGTTGTTGTTGAGGAGGCCTCTGTTGTTGCTGTTGCTGTTGCGGCTGTTGCTGAACTTGAACTTCCCCGACCCAGTTGGCACCTTCAGGGGCTTGAAAATCCGGATTCACCACAGCACCAAAAAGTGGTGCCTCCACTGGTCTAGCCAATGCACCCCTGTGGGCTTGACAATCAGCAAAAATCCTTTTGTCGATTACAGCAACACTTTGAATTTCGTGTAATTGCGGCAGATTCGGCAGGAAATGTCGGATCAACATCATCACAAACCTCGGATACAGCAAAAATCTTTCTCTTGCTGGAGCTATTATCTGGTGAACAAACTCCGCAAAGAACATTTCAGAGTAACTGAACTTCTGGTTATAGACCAACGCAATCATTGCCGTTGGATCTTTGATACGATGTAATCAAAACCTGCTTTCTTTGGAGCGAAACACACCATGAAGACGTGTGCAAGATATCTCCACTGCCCGATTAAACCGCTTTTCATGTATGATACCTTAGTCACATCAAGGCCATACCCCATTCGTAAGAATGCTGCTTGGCGAACTTCCAGCGGGAAGTCTATCGGCCCAGCTTCTTGCTCGACAGAACCCAACTGCAAGACTCTGCGTAACACATCTGCTGAAAACACGAGAGGTTGTCCAGCGATCCTGGTCCTTAACACTGTCGGAGTAACAGTACAATCGACCTGCAGATGGTCCCAAAATTCCTGAACATACGGCAGTACTATCTGAACGTTGTGCGAAAGGGCATAAGAAACCCTTGAAGCGGCCAAAAAATCCACCATCTGGCGGAATGCCTGAGCTTTAGGCAGCTCACGGTCTAGAGAAATGACCATGTTGTGCTTTTGGACAAACACTCTATCTGCCATATCTGCACAATAAATTATATAATATATTAGAATGATCAAAATAAACATAAACTTGTTTAAATTCAACTTTGTTTTATTTTGGACTTATGTAAGTTCAAAATCCAACACATATGAATTTCTACAAGTTTGATTTAAAACTTAGTCAAATATTTCGATTTTAATGGTAAATTCGAATAACAAATTCGAAACAACCCTCATTCGAAACTCGAAGCCACGATCAAACTCGAATTGTCGGTATGTTCAAAACAAAACTCCAGGATTTAAACCAATTTAGACATAGAAAATTACATCCATAAGTCCTAATAGGTTCTAAGCAAATATATTTGTCAATTATTCGAAGTTTCACCGGTTCAAACTTTGTTATTTTGAAATGCAAAGTTCACACCATTAAAACCTCCCAAATTAAGTCTAAATACTTCCAAAATCTTGTACAATGATGTTGATTATACCTAGATTTGGTAGTATTCTCGAACACAAACGGACAAAACTCGATTAATAGTGGGAAACTCGAAACGACAAAGTCGAAGCACTAAATTCGAAATCGCTCAATATAAACTCGAAGGACTAAATTCGAATGAAGGTGAATAATGAATGTTCACTGTTGACCTATTTATACCAACCACCTTCGAGTTTGCTTCCAAATTCGAATTTACTGCAAAATTCGAATGTATCATTCGACTTTGGCTTAAATTCGAATTTAACTGAAAATTTTGAAAATCTTTGAAATTAAATTCAACTTTTCCAACTTTTTCGTGTAACGGACCAAACTATGCAAAATTATTTACCCTAAGCACAAGATTTTCACGCAGTGTTTATTTTATTCAACTAAGAATGCATCCTCAGTAACTTTGACCTTTTTCCTATATAAAATTAAAAATGAAGTAAAAATAAAATAAAATTAGATTAATAAAATAAAGTAAAATTAAAATTTTGAACAAAAAATTTAAACTTAGACTAATCTACATTAATTTTAAAATTTACAACCTATACTTAACACGTACCGAATCTTTTTGGTGAGTATAGTCAAAGAAAGGTTCAATCAGATAGCGGTGTCAAATACGCACTTTCAGTATTCAAACTTTCACATTTAGAAATTTTTGATTCCTTTGATTGTTTGTCATGATATACATTTCTAGCTGATTGTTGGTATTATTTTCCCTTTAAACATGTTACACTTCGGAATATTCCATGGCCTTTTTATTTTATCAAGAAATTACCTTACGTGACTCATAAGACATACTTTTATGATCAAGGCATCCACACAATGATTATAACTTTTTGGTATTGCAAACTTTCTTTAAAAGGCAAACGTCGGACACATGTCTGTATTTACATACAACAAAGTGTCTTAGTTTGTCTTAAGGTTTATTTTTAAAGCTAGCAAGACAGCGGTGACATGTTTGTACCGACGTACAACAAAGCGACTTATCTTGCTAACTCGAGTAAACCAGAGGCAACAGATCTGTACTTATGTACAACAGAGTTACTTGTTTTGACTCTTAACTCGGTATGATTTTTCTATTCTTTCCATTTCTTTAAGATGTATCTGATGTTGCTATACATCCCCAGAAAGTTTGCATACCTCATTTAGAATCAATGTCTGTATGTCTCTAACATAAAAATTAAGACCAATTGGTCATACATCTAAATTAGTGACACGTCTGACTTTTTCTTGAATATTTTATTAGCCTTGAGACTCCCTATATGTATTATGCCTACCAACATATCAAACTAGATAATGTATAACACTTAGAATTTTAGGTGCATTATGTGTGAAATCTTAACACTTAGAGCTTGTATGAACTGTGCTAATTTTCTTCACTTTGAACCTATGCATCTAAGACTTGACTCATTTTCTGATATTCTCTTTTTTTTTTTTTGAACTTTTTATGGTTATCTCTCTTTTTTCTTCTGTTTTTCATAAATAAGAGTAAGAAAATAAATTACCTTACTAACTTACTATAAAAGAAAATATCCTAAGCTACTAAACTTACTATAAAAAGAAAGAAATGCTACTGCTATAAAAGAAAATAAACTCTACTAAGGTCAATTTACTCTGGATTTTGCATTCCGTTTAGTTGAATTAAATACTCAAAACGTGACTTATCAAAAGCTTTGGTAAATAAATCTGTATTATTATCGTCCGTTGCCACTTTTACCAGCTTGATTAAGTTCTTTTCAGCACAATCGCGTATAAAATGGTGTCATATGTCTATGTGCTTGGTTTTATTATGTTTAACTGGATTATTAGTTATTGCAATTGTTGACTGGTTATCTATCCTTATAGGAGTATGAGTATAAGTCAAACCGTAATCCCGCAATTGTTGTTGTATCCACAGAACCTGTGAACAGCAACTACCAGCAGCAACATATTCGGCCTCGCATGTTGACACGGCTACCGAAGTCTGTTTCTTGCATTGCCAGGAAACGAGCCTCCCTCCTAGGAACTGACAACCTCCAGTTGTTGACTTGCGAGTCAAGCTACATCCCCCATAGTCTGAATCCGTGAACGCCTCCAATTCTAGATCGCCCTCTGCGTGATACCAAAGTCCCAGCTTCGGTTTCGACTTGAGGTATCGTAGAATCTGCTTCACAGCTTTCATGTGCATCTCTTTTGGATTAGCTTGAAACCTAGCACAAATACAAACAGCAAACATTATATCAGGTCTAGAACAGTTAAATACATAAGTGACCCAATCATGGCCCGATATAACGTCGGATCCACATCGGTATCACTTTCTGTACCCGGTCCGAGATTGTGATTCACTTGAATCGGCATGCTGAAGTGAGCTGTCATCTTTGTTCCTTCCATCCCGAAGCGTTTTAATATGTCGTAGACATACTTCGTCTGATGAATAAACATGCCCTCCTTCCTCTGTTCGACTTGCAAACCCAGAAAGAAGTTTAACTCACCCATCGCACTCATCTCAAACTTTGACTTCATCACCTTTTCAAAATCTGTGCACATCTGCTCGTCTGATGATCCAAAGATGATATCATTGACGTACACTTATACCAAGATGAAATGTTCTCCTTTTCGCTTCACGAACAACGTACAATCTATTCTCCCTTTTTCAAACCCGTTGTCTAAAAGATGGTTGGATAGAGTTTCGTACCACGCCCTCGGTGCTTGATATAATCCATACAAAGCCTTATCTAACAGATATACTCTGTCTAGATATTTCGGATCTGTAAACCCGGGTGGCTGTTCCACATACACCATTTCCTTCACTTTCCCATAGAGGAAAGCACTCTTAACATCTAGCTGATAGACTTTAAAACCCTTGAAGGAAGCAAAAGCCAGAAACAAACGAATTGCCTCCAACCTTGCCACTGGTGCGAACACTTCATTGTAATTGATTCCTTCCTCTTGGTTGAAACCTTTTACCACCAGTCTTGCTTTGTTGCGAGTGACTATACCTCGATCATCTCTTTTGCACTTAAAAACCCATTTGGTTCCTATTGCTATTTCTCCTCGAGGTAACGGAACTAACTCCCACACTTCTAGTTTCCTAAACTGTGATAGTTCATCCTGCATCGCTTCAATCCAAGAGTTGTCTTTTAGTGCCATTTGCACATTTTTCGGCTCTACTTGCGAGATGAAACATGAGTAGAGGCAAGTATGAAAGGCCTCGGAGTCATTGATCATCGACAACAACACTGTGTTGTTATTCAAACTACTCCTAGTCCTCACACCAGCACTAGGATTTCCTATGATACTCTCAATAGGATGATTTTTATTTGTAACAACCTAACTTTTAGCCGATCATGTAATGCTTAATTTTGAGATAATAATATAATTTTGTTATATTATTTATGTTGCAAATATTAATTAAGAATGAAAATTTATTAAGTAAATATAATTTTAAATTATATTTATGTTGTAAAGTATTATTGATTAAAATAAAGAGATGTAAAATACAAAAGTAGAAGTGGGTTAATTATACAAAGTGATAAAATAAAGTATATAAACCGATTAATGATCATTTAAGATCATTAATCTTAAAATCACTCTCTCTCTCTAATCTCTCTCTAAGTATACGGCTCCTCCAAGAAATCATCACAAATGTTCATTTAAACCTCAATTAAAGGAAGAATCAATACAAGAAAGAGTTACAATCATCATCAAAGATCATCAATCTACAAGATTTTGAGGTAAATTCACTAATAATTTCAATCTTTATAACCGAAACCAAAGAAATCAATTATGAAATTTGTTGTTGAATGTCTAAAATTATAGTAGATTATGATGAATTGAAACTATTAAATGAAACAAAAACAAAATTTGTGGATTGGATCACCCAAAATAGCAACAAATCGGAATTTTTGACAAAATAAGTGTTCTTGACAAAAGTAGTATATTTTGGATGATTTTGATCCATTTATAGTGTTTTTGATAGGGAAAATGTATAAAATCGATCCAATAATGATAATACATCAATATATTTAGTTGCATGTCAATTGTTAATGTGTTTAGTGAAAATTGATAAAAATCCGTATGAATAAAATGAAGAACACCAAGAACAATTCTGGGAAAATTTATGAGTTTGGGATCCGAATTCGGATGAATCGAATTCGGATAAGATGCCAAATTCGGATCCCACTCCGGATGAAATGTTCCAATTCAGATCTCACTTTGTATCTAATTCGGATGTAGTATTTCGGATCTTGCTTGGTCCAAATTCGATTGTCCAATTCGGATGCTACTTAGAGTGAGTCAATTCGGGTGCCAAATTCGGTCAGATCCGTATCCGGATCCCCAATCCGGATAGGTCCGAATCCGGGCTGATCCGAAACCAGATTATCCATTTTGATATTTTAAACTAGAATGATTAAAGATAAACAAAACAACATGATTATATATATATATATACCTTTGAGAATTTAATGAGATAAATAATATAAATGAAAGAATGATTTGTAGGTTATCAGAATCAGATGAAATTAAAGATTTAAAAGACTAAAAAGATGACGATAATGATATGATATTAATATGATTTGACATGATAATTCTGGACAGGTTCAGTTAATATCTGAACAAAGATCTAAAGATTTAAAAGATTTAAAGCGGGTCAAAGACTTGAATTGACAGATCAGATTGACAAAGATAAAATCCTGAGATAACTCAGGTGGCAGATTTTACATCTGTTTGATAAAGACCCAGATCTGTGAGTTATAGATATTCAGATTTAACATGCTTGAATTTCCGGTTGAGACATATTGTTGATGCTAGTTTGATTGACATTCATATTTATCAGCTGGATTGTGACCTGTGCACACCTAGGTTGGGTGTTGCCCAGTGGATCATGATAGCTATTTGACTTATCATTTCATATGATATTGCTTTTATAGTTCACTTCAGATATTGTTTTAAGATTATTGCTATCATGATATTGATTACGTATGTTTCATCATTGCATATGCTTGGACATATTGATTCAGCTTGACTAGCCTTGATTGGTCTATTGTTCTAGACCTGGCTATTTCACCAGTTCTATTGAACTTGGTAATAACTTCCGATGTTCCGCCACGTTGATTTACTGGTAGTTAGCCCAGTATGCGGCTGATCCCCACGATTTAAGCGTGAGCGTGGCCTGAGCATCATCCGACTCAATGACTTCTATGTCTCAATCATGAGGGCTGTAGCGGCAGCCAAGACATATCACGCTAGACTTATGATCAGCTTGACTATGCATGTTGATTTGAAAATCTATTTACTCACTAAGCGTTGCTTACAGTTGCTACATAACATTTTTACAGGAAAAGACAAAGGAAAGTCACCTGCCGGACCTAGTACTTAGGTCTTACAAGATCAAGACAGAAGTTTCTATAGACCACTACACAACAAAACCTTTCGGTACTGATTGGAAGACACCAAATGTTGTGGTTTTTGGGTAGATTTGATATTATTCTATGATGTAACGATTAGATTAGATGGTACCCTTTTATAACTTTAATTTGAAATATGTAATCTGTATAACTTAAATCCTAATCTGTATGTACATGTAATTTATTATTCCGCAATTTAATTACCCTATCTTAGTATGATTGATATCGTATTGCATGATGTGGGACCTAGACTTGTGACTACCGCCCCGCAAGGGGTGGTCTTCACAGGATGGTATCAGAGCCCATAGTTTGAGTGAATCAAGTATTACGTGAGTATACTTGGTCTCAAACTGATGCAATACATATGTATCAATCATTTAGGTGGTTTGAACTGAGATAGGATGTACAGACTATTAGGATGGGAAAAAGGGTACATAGATCTAAGTCTATAAACTGATAGTTAAATGCTTTTAATTTTCAGAAAAGATGTCAGGATCAGGTGACATACCAAACAACATGACCCCACAACAGATGTTTGAAATGATGCAACAACTTTTAGCCCAACATTCAGAACAACAAAATAAGACAATGCAAGAACAGTTTCAAGCCAGAGATGAGGCTGAAGCTAAAAGACGTGAAGATAAAAAGAATAAGCGAAAAGAAAAGCAAGTCCAGACTAATGAATCTGATTCTGATAACACAAATCCTGAAACCCAAATTTCTCAGCCAAAAGGCTGCAAGTTTAAAGATTTCAAAGCTAGCGGTGCTTTGAATTTTGAAGGAACAGTTAATCCAATTCAGGCGATGGATTGGATTAGTCACACTGAAGAAATCTTCAGGATTTCTGATTGTTTAGACTCAAAGAAAGTGAGTTATGCGTCCGCGTTATTTGTCGGTGCTGCCCGAGCTTGGTAGAAGACTCAGAGGAGTATCTATGGAGAGGAGGTGATTCAGACTTTGGAATGGGAGCAGTTTCTCGATATGTTTAATGCAAAGTACTGTCCAGTAGACCAGCGAGACAAGATGGAAGTACAACTGATGCAGCTGACTCAAGGAACAAAGACAGTTGATGAATACGAGCATGAATTCTCGAGATTATGCAGCTACTCTTCGTATCAAGTAGCTACCAAGGAGAGAAAGATGAATAGATTTCGCGTAGGACTCAACCCTAGATATCGACACCGATGAGCGCGATCAAATACAAAAGTTACTTGGAAATGGTAGAAGCAGCAAGACAGATCGAGCGTGGGTATTTAGAATATGGTGATCAACTTTACGCTCCAACGACTAACCCGATGAATCCATGTCCTCCGAAGAAACAAAGATTTGGCATATTTTTCAAGACAAGTAAATCACAACCCCAGCAATCTCAACAGTATAGTTCGCATTCGAAAGCCAATCGTATTCACTAACGAACGAGCCGCGATTCTGCAAGAGATGCAGAAAGTCACACATGGGATTGTGCAACCCAGAGGATGTTACTTGTTTTGCGTGCAACATGATCGGTCACAGCAGTGAAGAATGTCCACAGCAGGGACGAGGATGTGCAAAGTGCGGGAAAAGAGGACACTTTATGTATCAGTGTCGAAGCGGGCAACGATTTCAATCACAGTCGTCGGTTGGAGGGTCTACAGTGAAAAGTTCTGCTGCAACTCCGACAGCAAGGACACGTGCGTTTCAGATAACGGCCGAAGAAGCAAAGGAAACCCCTGATGTAGTTACGGGTATGTTTTTACTTAACTCCATTCCTGCCTGAGTATTATTTGATTCCGGCGCGAGTCGTTCCTTCATATCGACTTATTTTGCATCAAGATTATCTAAGTCCCCATCGAAGCTTCCTTTAGTACTTGACATTGAGACAGCCAGTAACAACTATGTTATGGCTGATTCTGTATATCGAAACTGCACTCTACTCGTCGATAATATCGTATTCAACCTTGATCTTATACCGATTCCGCTAAAAGAATTTGACGTTATCATCGGCATGGACTGGCTAACGAACAATGAAGCAACGATCGTATGCAACCGTCGGATCATCAGAATCAAGTCCTCAGACGGCCGAGTATTGGAGATCAAAGGAGAGAAAAGAAAAGGTGCTCACTGCTTTATTTCTGTAGAGAAAGCTCACAAATGTTTGTCTAAGGGTCACGAATCTTATCTGTGCTACGTCTCTTCTGAATCAAACTCTGAAGAGAAAACCTTAGCTGACATTCCTATCGTCTGTCAGTTCCCAGACGTCTTTCCCGATGATATTTCTAGAGTGCCACCAGAACATCAAGTCGAATTCGGCATTGACTTAGTTCCTGGTGCGGCTCCGATTGCAAAAGCTCCTTACAGACTTGCACCTGCAGAAATGCAGGAAATGTCAAAACAATTGCAAGAGCTGTTGGAAAAGGGGTTTATCCGACCGAGTTCATCTCCGTGGGGTGCACCTGTCTTATTTGTCAAAAAGAAAGACGGAACTTTCCGTATGTGCATCGACTACCGCGAGTTGAACAAGGTTACTATAAAGAATAAATATCCTCTGCCCAGGATCGATGATCTGTTTGATCAGCTACAAGGAGCCAACTACTTCTCGAAAATAGATCTTCGTTCTGGGTATCATCAATTAAAAGTCAGAGAAGAAGATATTCCGAAGACAGCCTTCCGAACAAGATACGGTCATTACGAATTTCTCGTAATGCCGTTTGGATTAACAAATGTGCCAGCGGCGTTTATGGACCTCATGAATCGCGTGTGCAGACCGATGCTGGATAAGTCAGTTATCGTATTCACAGACGATATTTTGATTTACTCCAAAACGGAGGCTGACCATTCTATTCATTTGCGGCAATTGCTAGAGTTACTGAGAAAAGAAAGACTCTATGCAAAATTTTCTAAGTGCGAATTCTGGCTCAGACAGGTAGAACTTTACATTGTCTTGAGCTACTCCTTAAGCGTTCTTTGATTGAGCAAAACTTGAAACTCTACTTTATTGCTTTTATAGATTCAATTCCTTGGCCATGTTGTTTCTGGCAAAGGTCTTTCCGTTGATCCGTCTAAAGTCGAGGCCGTTCAAAAATGGCAAACGCCTCGCAATGCCTCCGAAATAAGAAGTTTCCTTGGATTGGCCGGTTATTATCGGCGATTCATAAAGGACTTCTCGAAGATTGCTGTGCCACTTACGATGTTAACACGAAAGAATAATCCTTTAGTTTGGACCGATAAACAGCAAGAGGCATTTGACATTCTGAAACAGAAGCTTATTCAAGCGCCGATCCTAGCCTTGCCAGAAGGCAATGACGATTTTGTTGTTTACAGCGACGCATCTGGTACTGGCTTAGGATGTGTTCTCATGCAAAGAGGAAAGGTTATTGCCTACGCTTCAAGGCAATTAAAAGACTACGAGAAAAGTGCACCAACTCATGATCTTGAGTTGGCTGCCGTTACCTTTGCACTAAAGATTTGGCGTCACTATCTCTATGGGACTCGGTGTCAGCTTTACACCGATCATAAAAGTCTCAAACATCTTTTTACTCAGAAGGATCTAAATATGAAACAACATCGGTCCTTGGAGCTTATCAAGGACTATGATTGCGAGATCCTATATCATCCCGGCAAAGCTAATGTTGTCGCAGATGCTTTGAGTAGAAAAGTTTATCCAGAAAAGTGTTGCTATGCCCTAACTCCGGTTATATTCTCTTCTGATCTTATTGAAGACATCAGAGTTGCTCAAGCTGAAGCACTGAAAGAAGAGAATCTTTGTTCTGAAAATCTTAAAGGGCAGCTACAATTTCTAACTCTGAATCATTTGGGACTTCATTGTCTCAAAGGAAGCCGAATCTGGATTCCTAAATATGGTTCTATTCGCAACACTCTTCTATCTGAAGCCCACAAGTCCATGTTATCTATTCGTCCTGGCAGCTCAAAGATGTATTTTGATCTGAAAGCCGATTATTGGTGGCCAGGAATGAAGAAAGACATCAGTCATTATGTTGAAAGCTGCAGAATATGTCAGATGGTTAAGGCAGAACATCAGAAACCCTTTGGGGATATGCAACCACGGCCAGTTCCTGAGTGGAAGTGGGAGCATATAACAATGGAGTTCGTCACGAAGTTGCCTAAGACCAAAAGACAGCACGACTCCATCTGGGTAGTCGTGGACTGATTAACGAAATCAGCTCATTTCATACCGATGAAAGAAACATATTCCCTCGATAGATTGGCACAGCTATACATCACTGAAATAATTTCTCGTCACGGTGTGCCAAAGTTTATCGTATCTGATCGTGATAGTCGTTTCACATCTAGATTCTGGCAAGCTCTACAAGATGGGATGGGTACTCGGATCTCTATGAGTACTGCTTATCATCCTAATGCCGATGGCCAGAGTGAGCGTACTATCTTAAATCTGGAAGATATGCTTCGTGCCTGCGTTCTTGATCTGGGTGGTAACTGGGATGACCACTTGCCTCTGGTCGAATTCTCGTATAATAACAGTTATCATTCAACGATCAAGATGGCTCCTTTTGAAGCTTTATACGGAAGAAAATGCAGAACTCCCACCTGTTGGCGCGAAACAGGTGAATCGCCAATAGCAGGACCTGCCCTTCTACAGTTGACTCACGAGAAGATTCAACTTGTTAGAAGAAATATTCTTGAAGCTCAAAGCAGGCAGAAGTCATATTATGATAACTGACATAGATCCATAAGTTTTGCAGTTAACGATTGGGTGATGCTGAAAGTATCTCCAGTGAAGAATGTGGTGCGGTTCATTAAAAGAAACAAGCTAGCTCCGAGATTCATCGGTCCGTTCAAGATTGTCGAGAAGATAGGAAATCAATCTTATCGTCTTGAACTGCCAGCGGACTTATCTGGAATACATCCTGTGTTCCATGTCAGTCATCTGAGAAAGAGCTTAGACGATGAAAGAGAAGTTCAGATTCCACACGTTAATCTGCAAATTGATGAGAACCTTAGAGTGGTTGAAGAGTTGTCTTTTAGTGCCATTTGCACATTTTTCGGCTCTACTTGCGAGATGAAACATGAGTAGAGGCAAGTATGAAAGGCCTTGGAGTCATTGATCATCGACAACAACACTGTGTTGTTATTCAAACTACTCCTAGTCCTCACACCAGAACTAGGATTTCCTATGATACTCTCAATAGGATGATTTTTATTTGTAACAACCTAACTTTTAGCCGATCATGTAATGCTTAATTTTGAGATAATAATATAATTTTGTTATATTATTTATGTTGAAAATATTAATTAAGAATGAAAATTTATTAAGTAAATATAATTTTAAATTATATTTATGTTGTAAAGTATTATTGATTAAAATAAAGAGATGTAAAATACAAAAGTAGAAGTGGGTTAATTATACAAAGTGATAAAATAAAGTATATAAACCGATTAATGATCATTTAAGATCATTAATCTTAAAATCACTCTCTCTCTCTCTCTAATCTCTCTCTAAGTATACGGCTCCTCCAAGAAATCATAACAAATGTTCATTTAAACCTCAATTAAAGGAAGAATCAATACAAGAAAGAGTTACAATCATCATCAAAGATCATCAATCTACAAGATTTTGAGGTAAATTCACTAATAATTTCAATCTTTATAATGTTTGGTTCGGAATTTTTAGAAAACCGAAACCAAAGAATTCAATTATGAAATTTGTTGTTGCATGTCTAAAATTTTAGTAGATTATGATGAATTGAAACTATTAAATGAAACAAAAAAAAAAATTTGTGGATCGGATCACCCAAAATAGCAACAAATCGGAATTTTTGATAAAATAAGTGTTCTTGACAAAAGTAGTATATTTTGGATGATTTTGATCCATTTATAGTGTTTTTGATAGGGAAAAATGTATAAAATCGATCCAATAATGATAATACATCAATATATTTAGTTGCATGTCAATTATTAATGTGTTTAGTGAAAATTGATAAAAATCCGTATGAATAAAATGAAGAACACCAAGAACAATTCTGGGAAAATTTATTAGTTTGGGATCCGAATTCGGATGAACCGAATTCGGATAAGATGCCAAATTCGGATCCCACTCCGGATGAAATGTTCTAATTCGGATCTCACTTTGTATCTAATTCGGATGTAGTACTTCGGATCTTGCTTGGTCCGAATTCGATTGTCCAATTCGGATGCTACTTAGAGTGAGTCAATTCGGGTGCCCAATTCGGTCAGATCCGAATCCGGATCCCCAATCCGGATAGGTCCGAATCCGGGCTGATCCGAATCCGGGCTGATCCGAAACCAGATTATCCATTTTGATATTTTAAACTAGAATGATTAAAGATAAACAAAACAACATGATTATATATATATATATATATATATATATATATATATATATATATATATATATATATATATATATATATATATATATATATATATATATATATATATATATATATATATATATATATATATATATATATATATATATATATAGACCTTTGAGAATTTAATGAGATAAATAATATAAATGAAAGAATGATTTGTAGGTTATCAGAATCAGATGAAATTAAAGATTTAAAAGACTAAAAAGATGACGATAATGATATGATATTAATATGATTTGACATGATAATTCTGGACAGGTTCAGTTAATATCTGAACAAAGATCTAAAGATTTAAAAGATTTAAAGCGGGTCAAAGACTTGAATTGACAGATCAGATTGACAAAGATAAAATCCTGAGATAACTCAGGTGGCAGATTTTACATCTGTTTGATAAAGACCCAGATCTGTGAGTTATAGATATTCAGATTTAACATGCTTGAATTTCCGGTTGAGACATATTGTTGATGCTAGTTTGATTGACATTCATATTATCAGCTGGATTGTGACCTGTGCACACCATGGTTGGGTGTTGCCCAGTGGATCATGATAGCTATTTGACTTATCATTTCATATGATATTGCTTTTATAGTTCACTTCAGATATTACTTTAAGATTATTGCTATCATGACATTGATTACGTATGTTTTATCATTGCATATGCTTGGACATATTGATTCAGCTTGACTAGTCTTGATTGGTCTATTGTTCTAGACATGGCTATTTCACTAGTTCTATTGAACTTGGTAATGACTTCCGATGTTCCGCCACGTTGATTTACTGGTAGCTAGCCCAGTATTTGGCTGATCCCCACGATTTAAGCGTGAGCGTGGCCTGAGCATCATCCGACACTATGACTTCTATGTCTCAATCATGAGGGCTGTAGCGGCAGCCATGACATATCACGCTAGACTTATGATCCGCTTGACTATGCATGTTGATTTGAAAATCTATTTACTCACTAAGCGTTGCTTACAGTTGCTACATAACATTTTTACAGGAAAAGACAAAGGAAAGTCACCTGCCGGACCTAGTACTTAGGTCTTACAAGATCAAGACAGAAGTTTCTATAGACCACTACACAACAAAACCTTTCGGTACTGATTGGAAGACACCAAATGTTGTGGTTTTTGGGTAGATTTGATATTATTCTATGATGTAACGATTAGATTAGATGGTACCCTTTTATAACTTTAATTTGCAATATGTAATCTGTATAACTTAAATCCTAATCTGTATGTACATGTAATTTATTATTCCGCAATTTAATTACCCTATCTTAGTATGATTGATATCGTATTGCATGATGTGGGACCTAGACTCGTGACTACCGCCCCGCAAGGGGTGGTCTTCACATTATTAATCCTAGATGTCTTTATCTCGTCAACCATAAGATTATATCCCAAACTTGATCCTTTCTCTCCTAATGGGGGTACGACTTCAGACTCCACATTTTCTTCCTCATGGACACTGTCTTCAGAGTTAGAGTCTGTTGTCTGATTTTCGACTGTAGGCACTTCAGAATCATTTTGTTCTGGAGATCTATCTTCAGTTGATGTAGGCTCGGATGTTGATGGAATGGCGGTCCTCGGAAAACTTTGACCCTCGTCAATCAAATTTAATGACGACAAGTCCTGTTCGATTGTACCTGCATTTCCATCCAAAGGAATGTTAAATGACTCAAACAATTTGTCATAATCAAATATCCATTCCGGACCTGTTTGGGGTTCATGTGTATAACTTGTGACTTCAATGTTATACACAATCTCTACTATACCATTTGATTTATTAAAAACCCTTTTATTTGGTGAATTAGGCACATAACCTAGGAAATAACCTTCGTCAGCCTTTTCACCAAATTTTGGTTGATGTTTTGTTTTCGTTAAAGTACATGGTACCCCAAAAGGTTCGAAGCCAGTTAAATTTGGTGGCCTTTTATTCAAAACTTCATAACAGGTTTTGTTCAATGATTTGACAGTAAGGACCCGGTTTAAAACATGGCATGCGGTATTCACTGCCTCCCCCCAAAATATGGTAGGAAGCTTTGAATCCGAAAGCATGGTCCTTGCTGCCTCAATCAATGTCCTGTTTTTTCGTTCAGCCACCCCATTTTGCTGTGGCTCATAAGGTGCACTAAATTGATGCACTATGCCCTTGGATAGGCAATATACACCAATAACAGTGTTTTTAAATTCTGTTCTGTTATCACTTCTAATTCATTTAACCCTCGTTCCGTAAGAATTTTCCACTTGGTCTAAGAACCCGATGAGCTTGGCAGCAGTCTCATCCTTTGTACCTAAAAAGAAAACCCAAGAAAAACATGAGTAATCGTCAGTAATAACCAAACAGTACCAACTACCACCTATACTCCTTTTGTTGATTTGTCCGAAGAGGTCCATATGCAACAAATCGAACGTGGCAGTGATTGAGTTCTGAGTCTTGGACTTGTGTGCTTTCTTGTGTTGTTTTCCCTTCTTGCACGGCAGACACTTGTCCTCGAACTGAAAACTCTTCATGGGAACACCTTGCACCAATCCATTTTTCGTAATGTAGTTCATTTTCCTTAGGTGCAAGTGTGCCATGCGTCTATGCCATAAAACCGACTCAGTCTCTGAAGCTTTAGATAGCAGACAAATTGGTCGCATCGAAGATTTCGGCTTGTTCATGTCGAGCATGTACAGGTCATTCTTCCTTGGAGCCTTATCAGTATCCACTCTTCAGGTACTTTGAAACCCGGTTTCAGCACTAACGCCTCGGTATCAGTGAAAAGTACTGAGTTCTTCTTATCACAGATTTGAGATACACTAATGAGATTGTGAACCAGTTTATCAACATGATAAACTTGATCCAATTTGATAGTCCCATTAGTGACCACTCCAGTACCGGTGATATTTCCTCCTTTATTGCCAGCGAATGATACAAATCCCCGATTCCCTCCCTTGAAGTCTGCGAGTAGACTTCTTTCCCCTGTCATGTTCCTGGAGCAACCACTGTCGACGAACCATTTGTTGTTTGGACCTGTACTTATCTCCTGCACATGAAAGAAAATAGGTTAGTTATCACGGGGAACCCAAGCCATAACTGACTTGGTAATACCATTCTCGTCCACATACTTAAACTCTTTCAAATACCCATCTCTCCGTTCAGGTGACTTGGGTTTTTGAATTGGAGTCTGTTGTGGTGCATAGTGATTTAAGTTCACTCTCGGCCTTTGAGTAGGCATTTGCTGTGGAGCTCTTGAATAATTTCGATTATAATGCATTTCCGACTGATATCCCTGAGCTCTACCTGGTGTTTGATGTCTTACAGGGGTATGTGACCTAACCGGAGTGTAAGCTCTGCTAGGTGTTGTGAGACCCTTCCGATTTCTCAAAGGTCTCAAGTCAAGGCCCAGTAGCAACGCAATATCAATCATGAAACTAAGATAAAATTAACAGTTGCGGAATAAAAGTTAATTACAAACAGAGACAAAAGACTAATCATAAGGTACAGAATTCTAGACTATTTCATCAAAGCACGAATGTAAACTAGCCCAAACCCCAAAGCTCAATCTTTAATCAAGTACCAAGGTATTGGAACAGGTTCTAATGCACTTCAAGCTCGTTCAAAGTCCTGACCTATGAACTAGGTCCAGCCAATCCTTTGCCTTTACCTGAAAAATAATGCAACAACGGGTAAGCTTATTTGCTTAGTGAGAATGTAGAATTTCACATTTAACATGCAATTATGAACGCGGAAGCACATGCACTGCACTCGGCTCATGCACGGCTCAGCTCTATATGCACTGCACTAGGCTCATGCACAGCTCAATTTCGAAGGGTCATTGGCCAATTAATGCTCTTTTGATGCGCGACTTTTGCTCAGCTCCCAGTTATATAAACTGTTGTTGCTCTTGAGACTTTTAGACAAATTCATAAGGAATGCTCGGATGATGATAAATCCATACACACACATCATTAGTGGGGATCAGCCACGTACTGGGCTAGCTACCAGTAAAAGCTCTATATGGATATCATCGGAATGCTCAGCTCTAGCTACCCTCTGTGCTTTCATCACGTAAATCAGCACATCATAAGCCTAACATTAACCCAACACTGAGCAATAGTGATGGTGTTAAGCTTAACAATCAAGTGACTCGTCAAAGAATCGAATCTAGAAGAAGAAATACTCAGCTCAACAAATTATAGTAAATATACTATGACAATATTTCAATAAGCTCAAGATCAGAATATCAATAAATCAGAATCATGCAACAAAAGTCTCAATTCACATAATATGCAGTTAAAATGAAATCTACAACTCACAGTTACTGGCTATTTGTGCTCTGTTAGTTTCTGGCTCTGGCTCTGTTGCTCACAATCTGTTAATCATATCATTATTGATATTTATTAGCCCTTATATCATCTGAATATTATATATTCAGTTTTCATCATTTATGCTCAAGATTTATTCATATTTATATAAGGAATTCTGTTGTTATATTTTGAATCATAAAATCACATCCGGATTAGGACCATCCGAATTCGGACCATCCGAATTCGGATCATCCGGATTCGGTTCTAGGCACCATACGAAATGGCATCCGGATTTGGTTCTAGGCACCATCCGAAATGGCACCATCCGAACTCGGGTTATTCGAGTTCGGACCACCTCATCCGAAATGGTACTTGATCCGAAGTGATACAAGATTCGAAATGGGGCTCCATCCGAATTCGGTCTCATCCGAATTCGGATCCCATGTCTTCATATTTTCCAGAAATTTGTTCTTGGTGTTCTTCTTGTGTTCATACGGATTTTTACTAAAATCTTTCTAAATTCATTTTCAGTAACATGCAACTTAACATAAAGTTGTATTATCATTATTTGGTTGATTTTATACTATTTTCCTTATCAAAAACATCATAAATTTATCAAAATCATCCAAATTACACACTTTTTGCCAAGAACACAATTTTTAACAAAATTTCAGATTTCTTCATTATTTGAACAATCTGATTACTAATTCTTGTTTCTGTTTCATTTATATACTTCAATTCATCATAATCTTTCATAAATTTACACATGCAACATAAAAATTCATAACTTAATTTCTTTGGTTTCGGTTTTTACATAAAACCAAACCAAACTTTGAATAGTTTGGAAAATTACCTTAAATTCTTGTCAATTGATGTTCCTTGATGATACTTGTATCTCCTCTTTGTCTTAAATCTTCAATTTGATTGCAAATTCATGGAGTTTTCTTTGAATTCTTGTGAAGAACCGTATATTTTTAGTGAGAGAGTAGAGAGAGAGAGTTAAATTGCATTTAATGATCTTAAATGATCATTTTCAAGGTTTATATATATATAAACTTTGGTTAAATTTGCTATTTAACCCATTAAACTTTTGTATTTTACATATCTTTTTAATTTACTCATCTTTAATAATTAATATCATATATATAATTTAAGCAAATATTTTCAAACTTAAATAACTTACATCATAAATAATGTAATAAAATTACATTATTATCTCAAAATCAGATATAATAAGATTACATTATTGGTTCGATGGTCAGATATTAAGTTGGCTAAAAGTTGGGTTGTTACAGAATGGGCTCCACCACGCACAAACTTCGTCCCCGAAGTTAGATATGTTCGAACAGACTTGGGCAGATAGCTTTTATGATATCCTGATTCCCAATGACTGACACGAACTTTTGTGGTGTTTCCACTGAACGAGCACCATCTGTATTTCATATCTTTTTATTTCTTTGAAATTCTCAAGCACAAGAAACTCAAGTTTCTCTTTGGGGTCATATTTAATTCAATGTTTCGCTATTATGTAATTGTCGATGATTAATTTAGGAATTTCTGAATTATTATTCATACTCTTAATATATATGAGCTTTATGTTTTACGCCATAATCAATCCAGATAATAACTCAATATATGAGTTAGCTCATATATCTCCTTCGTTCGATCTTGAGCCAGTTATGGCTTTTTAAATCTCTCATCTGTATTATTGCAAAATTTTCATTTGCTAACTTATGCAATCACATAAGAGATTTGTAGAAATTCTGATTATCAGTGATATAGTCACTTTGTGGGCTTTTGAGATTTAACTTTATATCTCTTTCAATTTAACTATCATCTCTATATTTTAGTTAGTTCATGTCTCTTCTGATTTGCTCTTGAAATAGATACAGAGCTTTTCGGGAATCTGATATCTGTACTTTTATGTTTCTTTTATTGATGATGTTTCAATCATCAATCGCTTAACTGATTTCTGATTTGTGCTGACTCGTTATGAAGACTTAAAATTTTTCTTCGCTCTATTTAAACAAATGAAATATATCCTTCGGCGCAACAATCGGAATCAACTCTTCGTGTAAGGACTCCACCTTACCTACTTTGGTCTCTAATTGCACTGCCATATCCGCTAAATCTTTTATGTAAGCAGTCTCTCGAGAAGCAAAATCCTCCAAGAAGATCGAGTGTTTAGAAGCCGAGAATGAAAGATTGATGCAAAATGTTGAAATGTTGCATTTAAAGCTCGCCGAACAAAACAGGAGTTTGAACAGAGAATCAAAAATTTGGAGTTTCGATCGTCTTCATCTTCTTCGCAACGGTTTCAGCGGTTGATGGATATTTCAAGCAAGTCAAATATGATCCCGAACTTGAAGAGATCATACGCTTTAGAATCTTCCAGCGAATAGGGAATATTAACGAGATGAAAAACAAATGTTATACAAAATCGAATTCCAAGGAAATGATTTTGATAGAACTCGACAATTAACTTAGGCTTTCTCGGTGTGATTCGTTAGATATAACGGCAAATTCTTTTTTTTTTTTTTTTGAAGTCAGATCTCGAGTTACCAGGGTTCCAAAACCGTCTCCACGACTATTTACATCATCTTCTACTTCATCGTCATCGCCTTTCTCTATTAGTTCACTGTGCAATTCGATCAAGAGGCTTTGACAAAGAAATAGCTTTTGGTTCTGTTTAATTATACGTAAAGACTTATGTTTAACTTTTCATTGGTGAATTTCTGAATTTGAAATCACTTTATTCTTTTAACGGAAGCTTTAATTTTATGTGCAGTTAGGTAGAATAAATATTCTATATTGGACATCTCACTAGTCTCGCATCGACATAATGAGAATCCAACACTTACATCTATAATGACATATGATGGGCTTTTCATTCTATATACAGTTAGATGGAATAGGAATTCCATTTTAGATATCTCACTAGTCTCGCGTCGATATAGTGAGAATCCATTCTTACATTTATTTTGACACATAACAGACTTTTCATTGGCCATTTATGACCAATCGCTTGACTTTACATAATTTCAGTCTATTTTCTTGTCACTCTCGCTTTGTGTCTCTGACTTCTTTGATTCTTATTCAAGTTGTCATTAGGTGATTGACAATTTTGATTCAAATACTCTTCTTCATTAACATTTATTGGATCAGCCACTTCTATCTCTGTCTTATTATAAGACACGCTGTAATCATTAGATTACAAGGATTTACGAAGTAGCTGGTGCTTAGGATTATATTTTTTTTTTTATTATTATTTTTTTTTATTTCTCTCGGGTTTTTGAATCATACATGATTCAGATTACATTACCTATATTGTTTATAGGTATAATTTCTGATTGGAATTGTATTTATATCGTAACTTTAACTGATACAACCCATATGTCATCCGCATTATTCACTATCGATAACAGGGTTGCACAGTTAACTCACTACTTACTTTAGATTTTATCTTCAGCTGGCAACGACATTAAATCATTTATATCATAGAAGAAACTTATTATTAGTTACCAGTGGGGTCTTTTGGCGTTTCTGGTGTCTCCTCGGCATCCTCAGCAGTTATATGGAAAGCTCGCGCCTTTGCTGTAGGTATCATTGTAGTACTCTGTTGAATTGCTCTGCCAACTGGTTGTTCAGGATTAGTAAGCACGCGTGCATTTGGGCAATGTTTGGCATAATGTCCACGCTCACCACAGTTGTAGCATACGTCGTTTCTTTCTGGGCACTCATCACTTCCATGTCCAATCCGATTACAAGTGTAACACGTCACATCTATAGGGTTGCAGCGTCCGCTATGAAATTTGTTACAACGTTTACACGGTCGCGCTCCTGACTGTATGGAATAAACTCTAGTCTTCTGAGGTGTAGAAGATGCTTGCGACTGCTGCTGACTAGACTTGGATGAACCGAAGAATCTACTAGACTTCTGTTTCTTAGGTGGAGATGGACATGTAGGACTTATAGCCATCATAACGGGTTCACAACTAGAATCTGTGAATTCCCGCTCCACCATTCTTGTTGCTTCCACTATGCTGAGATACGTTTTGAACTTTATGCTACTCATTTGTCTTCTATATATTGGATTCAGACCCAGTCTGAATCGGTTTATCTTACGCTCTTCCGTTGCTACTTGATATGACGAGTAGCCGCAAAGTCTCGAGAACTCATGCTCGTATTCATCAACGGTCTTAGTTCCTTGTTTCAATTGCATCAACTGCATCTCGAGTTCGTCTTGTTTGTCTGTTGGACAATATTTGGCGTTGAACATCTCCAAGAACTGCTCCCAGTCCAATGTCGTAATTGCTTCCTCACCATAGATGCTCCTTTGTGTTTTCCACCAGGCTCTAGCAGCTCCAACAAACAGTGCTGTAGCAAACTTAACTCTATTGTTGTCCAGACATTCTGAGATACTGAAGATCTCTTCAGTATGACTTATCCAATCTAACGCTTGTATTGGATCTACTGTGCCTTCAAACGTTAAGGCACCACTCGCTTTGAAGTCTTTGAATCTACAGCCTTTTGGCTGCACAACTCGCTTATTGACGTGCTCATTATCGGATTCTGATTCGCTTGACTGTTCAGTTTGCTTCTTTTTATGTTTATTTCTCTTTTCAGTTTTGTTTATTGATTCAATTTGCTCTAGCATAAACTTGTTTTGTTGCTCATTATTCTGGGTTATTAGTTGTTGCATCATTTCCAGGCTTTGCTCTGGGGTCATGCCACCTGATGGTCCACCTTCTCCTGACATAGCTCTGAAATTCAAATCACTAAATGTTTAGCTCATTAGTCTATCACATTGTACCCTTTCATGCCCCGTCCTACTAGTCTCTGAAACCTATCTTAGTTCAAGCCATCCTGTCATGATTGATACTATAGCATTGCACAAGTTTGAGATCATGTATTACATGTAATACAATGATTCACTCAAACTATTGCTCTGATACCATCCTGTGAGACCCTTCCGATTTCTCAAAGGTCTCAAGTCAAGGCCCAGTAGCAACGCAATATCAATCATGAAACTAAGATAAAATTAACAGTTGCGGAATAAAAGTTAATTACAAACAGAGACAAATTTTTAAGTAATAGGGTACAGACTTCTAGACTATTTCATCAAAGCACATTATAAACTAGCCCAAACCCCAAAGCTCATCATAATCAAGTACCAAGGTATTGGAACAGGTTCTAATGCACTTCAAGCTCTTTCAAAGTCCTGACCTATGAACTAGGTCCAGCCAATCCTTTGCCTTTACCTGAAAAATAATGCAACAACGGGTAAGCTTATTTGCTTAGTGAGAATGTAGAATTTCACATTTAACATGCAATTATGAACGCGGAAGCACATGCACTGCACTCGGCTCATGCACGGCTCAGCTCTATATGCACTGCACTAGGCTCATGCACAGCTCAATCTCGAAGGGTCATTGGCCAATTAATGCTCTTTTGATGCGCGACTTTTGCTCAGCTCCCAGTTATAAAAACTGTTGTTGCTCTTGAGACTTTTAGACAAATTCATAAGGAATGCTCGGATGATGATAAATCCATACACACGCATCATTAGTGGGGATCAGCCACGTACTGGGCTAGCTACCAGTAAAAGCTCTATATGGATATCATCGGAATGCTCAGCTCTAGCTACCCTCTGTGCTTTCATCACGTAAATCAGCACATCATAAGCCTAACATTAACCCAACACTGAGCAATAGTGATGGTGTTAAGCTTAACAATCAAGTGACTCGTCAAAGAATCGAATCTAGAAGAAGAAATACTCAGCTCAACAAATTATAGTAAATATACTATGACAATATTTCAATAAGCTCAAGATCAGAATATCAATAAATCAGAATCATGCAACAAAAGTCTCAATTCACATAATATGCAGTTAAAATGAAATCTACAACTCACAGTTACTGGCTATTTGTGCTCTGTTAGTTTCTGGCTCTGGCTCTGTTGCTCACAATCTGTTAATCATATCATTATTGATATTTATTAGCCCTTATATCATCTGAATATTATATATTCAGTTTTCATCATTTATGCTCAAGATTTATTCATATTTATATAAGGAATTCTGTTGTTATATTTTGAATCATAAAATCACATCCGGATTAGGACCATCTGAATTCGGACCATCCGAATTCGGATCATCCGGATTCGGTTCTAGGCACCATACGAAATGGCATCCGGATTTGGTTCTAGGCACCATCCGAAATGGCACCATCCGAACTCGGGTTATTCGAGTTCGGACCACCTCATCCGAAATGGTACTTGATCCGAAGTGATACAAGATTCGAAATGGGGCTCCATCCGAATTCGGTCTCATCCGAATTCGGATCCCATGTCTTCATTTTTTCCAGAAATTTGTTCTTGGTGTTCTTCTTGTGTTCATACGGATTTTTACTAAAATCTTTCTAAATTCATTTTCAGTAACATGCAACTTAACATAAAGTTGTATTATCATTATTTGGTTGATTTTATACTATTTTCCTTATCAAAAACATCATAAATTTATCAAAATCATCCAAATTACACACTTTTTGCCAAGAACACAATTTTTAACAAAATTTCCGATTTCTTCATTATTTGAACAATCTGATTACTAATTCTTGTTTCTGTTTCATTTATATACTTCAATTCATCATAATCTTTCATAATTTTACACATGCAACATAAAAATTCATAACTTAATTTCTTTGGTTTCGGTTTTTACATAAAACCGAACCAAACTTTGAATAGTTTGGAAAATTACCTTAAATTCTTGTCAATTGATGTTCCTTGATGATACTTGTATCTCCTCTTTGTCTTAAATCTTCAATTTGATTGCAAATTCATGGAGTTTTCTTTGAATTCTTGTGAAGAACCGTATATTTTTAGTGAGAGAGTAGAGAGAGAGAGTTAAATTGCATTTAATGATCTTAAATGATCATTTTCAAGGTTTATATATATATAAACTTTGGTTAAATTTGCTATTTAACCCATTAAACTTTTGTATTTTACATATCTTTTTAATTTACTCATCTTTAATAATTAATATCATATATATAATTTAAGCAAATATTTTCAAACTTAAATAACTTACATCATAAATAATGTAATAAAATTACATTATTATCTCAAAATCAGATATAATAAGATTACATTATTGGTTCGATGGTCAGATATTAAGTTGGCTAAAAGTTGGGTTGTTACAGGTGTGGTACTCCTATAATACTGTTGAGGTCCTGACCTAGATTGATTAATGACTCGATTTGGTGAATTAGTCCTAATCACTTCTTTCGGTCGACCTGACTCGGGCATTTGTTTCACAGCAGATTTTGGTGCGGCATGCACAGTTTTCTCAGTATGTTGAGAACTACTAGTGCTCGCTACACTTGGTGAGGGCTTATGTTGTTCCTTCTTTCCAGGTTTAGGTGTAGTATCTACTTTCCTATGTGGACAGCTAGACGCAACATGCCCCCTTTCGTGACATCTAAAATAAAACATTTTGTCAATTGACTTTTTATGAGAGCCCTTTGACTTAGGTGTCTCACTAGTGTCTGGTTCTTTTGTTTCAACTATAGCGACTAGTTCATCCTCCTGATCATTAAAGTCAATTCCGTGTTGTCCTAAAGGTTTATCACTAGAGGATGACACAAATTTAACCTTCTTAATCTTGATATTATTAGCAGTCACCTTAGTTTCATTTTCCTTAATAATTTCAGACACTGGTTCCGGTATTTCCTCTGATTCAACTGATTTTTCAGTTTTCTCCTAAGGTTGAGGTACATAATTATCGTTGAAAGGTGGAGGACTCTCATGATACCTTAGACCTACAGGCTTCTTAGACTTTCGTTGTGCATCTAAGATCTTCCCTAGGTTGACTGATGAGTTCCTAAACTTTTCAAGTTTACTATTTACCTCAGCTACCTTTACCTTAGATTCGGCTAGCTCTACTTCTTTGGTTTTAAGCTCTTTAGTCAATGGCTCAACATGTTCGTACATCAGTTCTAATCTAACACATTGTTCACTAAGTTTGTCCTTTAGAACTACGACATCTTGTGCATCGGCTTTAAGCTTATCCCTAAGATCTTGCTTTATATCTTCTAAGCTAGCGTTGTCTGATTTTAGTGATTCATTCTGAGCAGATATATTTTGATGTGATTCAAGTACTAAATTTAACCTATCGTTAGACGTAGCACACAAAACCCATAAATCATGGAAAAGAGAAAAGTTCAGAGTTACCTTGGCATGATCTAATTCCACGTTGGCCATCCGTGCGGCGAACTCCAGAATCGTCTGATCGTCTGACTTTTCTACCCACATCGGACTGCTTTCATTCTGACTGCTATCCCCTGTCGTCTCCTCTGCTCCATCACTTCCAGTCTCGGTCACTTCAGCCATAAAGGCTCTAGCATTCGATTCTGGATGTGTACTCCAGTCATAAGTTCAATCTAGCTGTCTGTCTGATGTGACATTCGATAACAGACCAGCTATATTCGCCTGACTGGTTGAACTACTCGGTAGATATCGCCCTTGCGATTGATTTTGATACTGTCCTTGGTAGTTCTCTACTTTCGGTCTCTGACACTCTCTAGCGAAGTGTCCTAACCTCTGACAGTTGTAACACTTAACCTTGGACTTATCAAATCCAATCTTATTGTTACTAACGTTGAGGTTTCTACCCATCCTTTTGATGAACCTTTTAACTCTTTGAGTTACCATGGCCAGTTGCCATTGCAGATCCATGTCTTCAAGATCATCAGGATCTACCTGATCGTAATCCTCATCCCTAAGTGCAGGATCGTTGATTTTGCCCTGAACGCAATTGCCGTAAGCAGCCACAAAGGAAGCAAACAGATTCAGATGGTCTTCTGCAGATTTTGCGCTCATAGGCATCTTTGAATACCATTGAGATGTAGATGCCGGGGTAGCCTGATGCTGCTTTTCTTCTGGTCTAGCAAACCCTAAGAAAGCCCTACTCACGGATCTATTTTGACGCGAAACCCTCCAACGAGTGCGGAATCCTCGTTAGCGGCTTGACGGTAAGATCACACTCATGGGAACACGGAGACTACCACGGTGTTATACGAACGACCACGAACGTACCTACACGATGATTCTCTCCGAGAACACTCTCTGAATACTAGTAAACTCGAGATCGCCTTTGCTTAATCACCCTCTGAAATTCTGCAAAAGTCTGATAATTATTCGAGTTAATCCTTAATTATACTGACCAATTCGAGTTTGTCTTAGGACAAATTCGAATCAGGCCCAAGGCCCATTCGAATTTTTCCACTTCCCAAATTCGAATTTACAAGTATGTACAAATTCGAATTTATATCAAATTCGAATTTCTACTTTCATACTTCTATTTGAACATATGATTTAACTTATGTTTGAATATATGTTTGAACTTTATGTTTGAACTTCTTGTAATACGTTATACCAAGTTCAAACATACAAACAATAAATATCAAACACACAAAATCACATATGTCATACACTAGCCAATATTCAATATTACTTAATTTGACTTACACAAAATGCCAACTATACTTAGACTGCTATCGTCACACAAGGTGTACCAACACATGAGTTGGGGCCAGCCCACTTCTGTGTCAGAGGTTCGCAGTTTCTTGGGTTTGGCAGGGTATTATAGGAGATTTATAGAGAGTTTTTCACGGATTGCAGTTCCCCTGACGATGTTGACTCGAAAGTCTGTACCGTTTGTGTGGACCGTGGAGCAGGAAAGTGCCATTCTGGAGTTCAAGAATCGGTTGTGTAGGGCCCCGATTCTAGCATTACCAGAGGGTTCTGAAGATTTTGTGGTATATTGTGATGCCTCGTTTACCGGGTTAGGGTGTATACTGATGCAGCGAAGCAATGTGATCGCTTATGCCTCGAGACAGCTTCGGAGCTACGAGTTGAGTCGGCCGGTGCACGATTTAGAGTTGGACGCCATTGTCCTTGCCTTGAAGATATGGCGACATTATCTTTATGGGACGCGATTCATAGTTTACACCGACCATAAGAGTTTGCAGTATCTATTCTGCCAGAAGGAGCTGAATATGAGGCAGAGGCGCATCATGGAACTCCTGAAGGACTATGATTGTGAAATTCAGTACCACCCAAGGAAGGCCAATGTCGTGGCCGACGCTTTGAGGAGGAGATCCTATGAGCAGACGGTTACATCTAGAGCTTCTCGGTTAGAGATCATGACCTTGATTGATAGTCTGTGGCTAGCTCAGGAGGAAGGGTTGAAAGAGGGAAATGTGCAAAGGGAGAGATTGGCTGGGCAGCTTCAATTGTTGAGTCGAGATGAGCAGGGGCTGATGGTACTTCCTGATAAAGTATGGGTCCCTCGAGTAGGGAATTTGAGACAGTTGATTCTAAACGATTCGCATAAGTCTAGATTATCTAATCATCTGGGTAGCATGAAGATATACCGAGATCTGCGAGTTCATTATTGGTGGCCGGGGATGAAGAGGGTTGTAGGGAAGTATGTCGAGGCATGCATGACGTGTTTGAGAGTGAAGAGTGAGCATCAGAAGCCTCATGGCAGGCTCCAGCCATTGGAGGTTCCAGAATGGAAGTGGTACGATATTACCATGGATTTCATTGTGACACTTCCACGGACTGTTCGTGGAAATGACATGATTTGGGTTATCGTTGATCGGCTTACGAAGAGCGCTCACTTCCTAGCCGTGCGACTATTTCGATGGATCAGTTAACGTGCCTCTACATCAGGGTGATAGTAGCGAGACATAGAGATAGCCGATTTGTATCGCAATTCTGGCAGAGCTTTCAGCGAGAGTTGGGCACCAGAGTTCAGTTGAGTACGACTTATCATCCGTAGACAGGGGGTCAGACGGAGCGGACCAATCAGACACTGGAGGACATGCTGCGAGCTTCTGTTATAGATTTTGGGGGTAGATGGGATCTTCATTTTCCGCTTGTTGACTTTGCCTATAATAACAGCTACCACGCATCTATCGGCATGCCTCTATTTGAGTCTCTTTATGGGCGTAAGTGTTTGACGCCTGTGTCTTGGGGAGAGGTTAGGGATCGTCCTAATAGCGGCTCGGGGATTCTTCAAGAGACTAACGACAAGGTCGGTATGATTCAGGAGTGAATTAGGACAGCTCAGAACCGGCAGAAGTCCTATGCTGATCGTCAGATGTCTGAGTTAGAGTTTCAGGTTGGAGACTCCGTGATGTTGATAGTCACGCCTTGGAAGGGGATCATTCGATTTCGGACACAGGTTAAGCTTGGTCCACGTTATATTTGGCCGTTTGAGGTTGTCGAGAGAATCAGGGATCAGACTTATCGCCTGAATTTGCCTCCAGAGTTATCCAGTGTTCATAATGCGTTTCATGTCAGTCAACTTCGTAAGTGCTTAGTCCGTGATGATCAGAGAGTGCCCTTGTCAGAGATCGAGGTCGATGATAGACTTCAGTATGCTGAACAGCCAGAGGCAGTGACAGATCGAAAGGTGTAGAAGCTATGCAACAAAGAGGTGGCGTTAGTATTAGAGCAGTGGAAGAACCATAAGGGTACCAGCGCCACTTGAGAGCCAGAGTCTGAAAAATGCGTAGCCGCTATCCTCACCTATATGCTTCGAGTTAGATTCTGAGGACATAATCTTCATAAGGAGGGAGGACTTGTAACATCCTAATTTTTGGAAAGTTACGTGGAATTATTTTATTGGATTAGTTATTTAATTTGGGGCCCGGTGATATAAAATTGTGTTTTATGATATTGGGATCGGATATGGGGTACTAAGCCGAGGTTAAACCGGAAACGTATATATGTGTGAGGTGCTTGCCTTTGTGCTTTCATAATTCCACTCCCAAATCCAGAAATTCAAGTGTGTTTGTGTGTGTGCTTTTAAATCCAGCTCCAGCGGCAGCCAATTGAGGAATTTAAAGTGAGGATTTTGTAGCAATTCATCTCCTTCCTTCTCCAAGTTGGTTCCAAGGTTAAAGGTGAGTTAGAGCTTTAAATTCATATTGCTGATTGTTGTTATCTGTTAGAAAAGAGTTTAATTAGGTTTGGTAATATTTCTGAGAAATTCGAAGTGGTAAAATCGTGTTCGTCAGTGAGCGTGGCCGCAATCCCTTGATCGTAAGTCGCGATGTTCTTGAGATGAGCTCGGGGCCGCGTTGCCTTGAGCGCGGCGGGTCACGAGCGGTTCGGGTGGTCGCAGGTCGAGATGTGAGCGCGGCCGTGATCAGCCAGCACGAGCGCGATCGCGATGGGTCGGGCGCGACTACGATGCGTTGAGTGCGGCCGCGATCCGACTAGGGTTTAGAGTTAGGGTTTTGAGTCTTATGAGTCTTGCGTTCGAGTATTGGGTTGTGTGAGTTGTTTGGGAATCGTGTGTAGAGTTGTCGGGTTGAGATTGTGATATTGAGTATTGCGTTGTGATTCCAGGGTCTCAGTTGATAGGGTTCGGAAAAGGCAGGGAACCGAGACTTGAGTAGTTTGACTTTAGGGCAGGTGAGTTTGCATGCTCTTCTGAGATACTTGTACGGTTGTTTATTTAATACTTGCATGATATTTTATTGAGCTTTTTTACGAGATATTATGTGTTTTATTACGAGCTTTTATTGAGATTCCATCATGCATGTATTACTGAGCTATTGTGAACTTTGTTTTATAATATGAGATTTGAGACACACGAGCGATCGAGTTACTAAACTGTATGGCTGGGCAGGGGTCAGGTCGCTCCCAATTCCCTTTAGAGTCCTGACGACTGCTTTGTGCGGTCTTGGGATTTGGGTACGTGGATACGTCCACATGGGTTGAGTACCTATCTGAGCTACCTTGTGGGATCTCATATACTTGTTCAGTGCAGAACGTTGAACGCTTTATTATCGTGTTTACTTTTATTGAGATTTATAATCGTACTGTAACACTTGCATTCTCAGTAGCTATAGCTGACCTATATGTGTTAATTTGTGTATCTCGGGTGATTGGAGCGCTAGTAGGCCTATTGGACCCAAGTAGGTAAACTGTGACATCTTCGAGGAGTAGCTACCTGTTGTAGAGGTAGTTATATTTTGTGATAGTTAGTGATATATTCAGGGATTTCTGTGACTTACTTATGTATGTTTTAAAATTATCGGGTTTTCGCATATGTGTGTTGTAAATAGTTAGCGATTATTATAGTCTATTGCTGATGATGTGTTATTTACGTGGCAATTGGGATTAGTTCGAGGGTGTTACTATATATATATGTATGTATGTGTGTATGTATGCATGCATGTATAGAATCAGGTTCATCAGCATATCTATGAGATTTCAGCGTACCCTAATGTCCATGGTCATACACATATATTCTTTTCGAATAGACATGTACTCCCGGTATCAGTTACAATGCTCACTATTACGGATCCCACGACGACAGCTCCCGCTGAAGCAATTGTTGCTGCGGAATAAGATTTTTTTTCAAAAGGAGCAATATCATAAATCTTGTGAATGGTAAGAAAAATCATGTGAATAGTGTGAATGATGATCATTCACTAGGATGACCATTCACATAAATACGCATTGAGCATTCACATAATTTTTAAGGACACAGAAAGTGAATGTATGTGAAATTCATATATCATGCATATAACATTAATTTAAACATGGTTATGAGAAAAAAATTTTAAAAAAGTTATTTAAGGTTGTTACATTCGGTATACATATATATATGTATATGTATATATATATATATATATATATATATATATATATATATATATATATATATATATATATATATATATATATATATATATATATATACACTAGTAGTGTACCCGCGCAAAGCGGCGGCGACAAAAATAATTGTATTTGGTAGCTTGTAGCATTAAGTTGCACATTAATCTCTAAAACCACAAATGGAGAGTAAGATGATGGTTGTCAGCAATATGCCGTTTTCTAATAAAAAAACGATGATAAACAAACATTGAATCAATAAGAATAAACGTTTCAAACAATTAATGAACTTTGTTATTCTTATCCTCTGAAGGTAGGTCTGGCTCGCATGGGGTTTGTATTAACAGTTTTCAACGTCAAATCGTGTTCACCCAATTATAACCCATTTAAAATCCATGAGATTTGTATTAAATTTTGTATGCAAATAAAGCTTATACATAATATTTCAAATACTCGTATGTCTTAAAATTTAAGAATGTGCATTGTCTACTTGTAGCAAAACCATACAATACGATAATTATAAACCAACATCTAAAATAATGGGGAACTCTTAATAGACACCTTATTTTACCAAAGAGACACCTTTATTATAGGTTTTTTTTTTCTTTTTAATTAACTTTTTTAGGTTTTTTTTTCCTTTCTTTACTTTTACGAATGTTAATATATTTTTACCTTTTTTCTTTTGTTTTGCCAACTTTAATATATATTTTTCTTTTTTTTTTTGTTTTACCAACTTAAATATGCATCGTTTTAAAAAGGTTCTTAACATAAAAAATAAAATTATATAATCAAAGGTAGGTGTTTAACATTAAAAAAAAATTAAAAGTTAATATGTAAACATAAAATTATATTTTATTCATAGTTGACTTCCATAAATTTAAAAACACAAATTAATCATCCTTTAGTTTTATACGAGCTTTGTTTGTAAATCTGAGTTGTTTGTAGAATTTAAAATGTAACTTATACATACGTTCACATCCAATAGCTATCAGAGTTTTGTTGCAGATATTAATAAATTTAAAATGATGAAATAACATTTTATATGTTTTTATAGATGTTTTAACCCTCATAAAAATCATTTAATTTAAAACACAATTGATTGTTTTTCTTTCATATATTACATCCATTAGCAAGTTTTTTTTTAAAATTTAGAATATTTAATAATTAGCTAACTTGTGTAGATGAAGTTAAATTATTATAAACGTTATTCCACCAATAGAGATTTGCTACATACGGGTCCAGTGGTCACAAATGCAAAATACATGCACTCATGGAACCCAAGTATGTAAAATACATACAGAGCTCAATTCATGCATCTACCCACACAAAGTTAAAAGTCTATGATCCTTGGTCCCAAATTTGTAGTTGATGTTCATGGCAAATTTGACCTAAAAAAAAGAAGAAGATGGTGTCAGTGCATCATTCCTTGTGATCCAAATGACCAAAATGACACTGCCAACTGAAATAATGTTTCTGTGAAGATCTTTCTCATAGGACTTTTAACTGTAGAGCCAGCCACAGGAAAGCAGGTTTCGATAATAGCATTATAAAGTATAGATTTAAGAAGTGAAGCTTGACGTTGCTCAATTATCATTAAAGCCTGACAATTCATATTAACGACATAATATTATCAACTTAGAATTATATTTAACTTGCCATAAGTACACAACTGGTTAAGATTAATGACAGAGTGGTTGAATGTGAGCCTAATTTGCATTTGTCTTGGAACGCCATCAACCAATTGTATACCTAAGATATAAAGAAATGAAAAAGAGATTGTTGGTCTTATTAAGTGACATGAGGCCAACAAAAAGTGACATCATCATAAAGATAATTGCAAACAAGAAAGTGTCATCATCAAATCATGAATACAATTAAAATATGAAAAACAATGTTTTCCCAACGAAACACCAAAGGCATACTCTTGTGTCATTATTTGGTTCTTGAGGAAAATGTATGAATTGACCATGAATAATGGGGCCTTGAAAGTGGAAGTTGGAATGAAGGGAAATGGCATAAAGGAATGGAATCTATCTATTACCTATGGACTGAAAATACAAAAAGATGCAGGGTCCATGAAGAACAACAATACGTGGAAGCTAGACATCAAGAGGAGGAGGTTCTCCAGGCAATGCTTCGCTTCCCATCTCTGTTAAATTACATGTCTGGAAATCATCAGTAATTGGCCAACTTCAAAGGGTGAGTCAATGATTAGCAGAGATAGTGGAAAAGAGTCTAGGAAATACAGTTCGCATGTGTAGATAGCCTGAAAGATGGGCAATTCGAAGAACCTCATCGATATGTTTCAACCTGCATGAAGTAACAAATTAAGTTGAGCACCAGGGGTTGATATAGGCACACAAGGACGTAGAGAAATCAACACGTTAACTACCCTCAACTGAATACATCGTTTCCATTGAGCTTATGTTTGAATTTGGAGAACATGTGGAGTACTACCTTTGATCAAACTATGCTAATGCAAATCAAACGAACTTAAATGAAATCAATTTATTAAAGAAAAAGAGCTTTTAAGAAGAGTACATTTAAAGTATAAGAGTGTATTTGCCCCATGGATAATACCTCAAAATCATTTTCAGTGAGTGAAATAGATGATCTTCTTGCTTGAGGGGTCTCACTCGAAGTTGAAGCCTGAAAATGATCGAGAAATAGTTGTTTTCCACTAGGACCATCACCAATTGCTTATTCGGACAAGAGTAGACTGTGTTGTGGATGATATAAAATTCATTAAGTTTAATATTCAGAAGTTTGAAACTCACCATTAACCATGTAAGTAAAAACCTACATAAATAACAACAGAAAGAAACAGATACTAAGATTGTAGTGAAATTATGTGAACCATAAAATACAAGTCAACCATAAAATTCATGAAGTTATTGTAGTGAACTTACAAAAAAAATTAAACACACTTACAAGGAATGAATTAACAGGAAGTAAGATAGATCAAAGAGACGAACTAAACAAATGGGTGGCAAGAAATTAGTGAAAAAAGTAACCAAATCACTAACAAAAGGATGGCCACATGATGTATGATTGAAACCTCTGTTACATCCATGGATTCCAACTTCCAACCTTTTGACCTTTCTACTTTGAACCACAAACTACAAGGAATATTGGTCAAAGAAAATCGAAGATTTACAGATACCTCACTTCACTGAAATGAAGCCGGATTATTTTATTCTTGGGACCCAAAAAGACAGGGTCAAAATTCAAATACGACACTGCAATGTATCATGATTGATTGATGATACTGCATACACATACACACATGCTGGTTTTTCTTCATTTTGACTTTGAAATTGTTTTCTATATTTTTGTTTTATTCTGACACTTGGTTTTCTTGAATAGCAACCAAAAGATAAAAAATTGCTATTTTGTTGAATTGATTTGGGATATTAGGGAATCAGATGAGATGAGAGATGGAAATCACCTGCTCAGCAATGTTTCCATCTTCTGACAGAGCTTCTTGGCTTTTAGAAGATAATTTAGCTAATGTGGTGGTGTGAATAGCTCCAATTACACCACACAACCAGACACAAAATGTTTCCATATAGTGTATAAAATCCCCAAGCTGCCACACACACACAACAGACAGTCAGATAAATTATGATTCTGAACTCAAAGAATATATAATTGAAATGATCAGATCAAATGAGAACTTACTCAAAAGTTTAGCACATATTATGATCCTTACTTCACAATCATGCGTTACTCATGTCAAGTCTTGCCCATATCACCATATACACCATGACTTTTGCCTTGTCCAGCCATGACAACCACCAACTTCTTTTGCTTCACAACACCTACTGCTTCAACTGTACCCATGATCAGGAAAAAAATAATATATATATATATATATATATATATATATATATATATATATATATATATATATATATATATATATATATATATATATATATATATATATATATATATATATAGATTCAATCTTTCCAATCAAGAAAGTTCAAAAAGGAAAACCCTCAATCAATATTTCATTAAACTTCCAAATCGATGTGAGTCACAAGATCAAAATACATATCAACATGATTTTCCAATCAAAACCCTAAGTTATACAAACTCACTAACAATCAAATAGAAAACAGATTTAATTAAATCCAGTCAGAGAATGGTAAGGTAATGTCTAGTTTTATTGTTTTTTTTATTTGGGATCTCCTTGCAAAAAAAAAGTATAGTCTAATAGATAAAGAATTGTGATGCATATCATGATGACTAACAAAACAAAGTACTTCTTTGCATTGGCAGCTAAAGACTGGCTGGCTATTTGCAGCAGCAGCAATTACTGGTCCAAATAAGGTTGGTCGTGCAACTGTGAGATTAAAAAGGGCAATTGCATATGCCATCACAATTCCATGGATCCCTTCGACATGGAAATACCATAACAGGAGACAGAGAAAAGAAATTATATTAGAATATTATACTTAAAAAGATGATATGATAAAAATAAGCCTAGAAAAAACATAAGACTGATATGGTAAGTTGATGACTTCAAATAAACTTACAAAACCATAAAAGTTTTACCTCTAAGGGTGCGTTTGGTACAGAGAAAAGAAATGAGGAGAAATGGAAATGGAAATGGGAGATAAATGGAATTGGGGAGAAATGAAAATGGGTGGAGAATTGAAATTGTGTATCTTGTTTGGTATCAATAGAGAAATAAAGAGGAGAATTGATGACTTAGGTGGAGTAGAGACACAAAATAGTCAATTCTCACCATTTCTCCACCAAATGGAGAGAATTGCAATTCTCCATATTTTGCCTTCAAACAATTCCCAGAGAATTCAATTCTCCGCCCAAAAATTGAAGCATTTCTCCCAAACAAGAGAAAACACAATTCTCTCCCCTCAAATCTCTCTACCAAACAGCCCCTAAATGTCCGATGCTCCCATTTAGGTTGAAACAATGAGAGACAAGGCCATCAATTGGATGTGCTCGAAAGCCCCATGCATGAAATTTCTTGTCAGAATAATAACACTACAGTACCTCTCCAATCTCTAGAATAGCCTTAAAATTATACAAAACCAAATTTGTGTTTTTTAAGGGTACTTATTTATAAAAAAAATTTGTGCAAATAAGGGATCACCTTCTGGTATGCATTTGGACGACCAGAGTGGTCGATATAATGTAATGAATCTGGCAAACGAGGATTTCCGTATGAAGCTGTAATAGAAAATAGGAGATAAGACACAACATTTTTGCCAAGAAATGGTCAAAGACTCAAAGTAACCTTTATATGCCAAGAAAGCCAAAGGAAATAACTGGTAATAAACTATTACTATAACATTCAGAGTTTCTGATCATGGACTTTGTTTTCAAGTATTTTACGGTATTATTCCTTAAGGAACTGGCTATTAGAGTAATAACTTATTTTTGTTTTGCTAAAAAGAAATGGCAAGAGTTAAAATTCTACAATTAATTGAAAATTTAACACCTAAATAATACTCCGAAGTGTACTACATCCCATGCATGCTATCTATGAGTGTGTACTCCTGGCATGATAAAAAAAATTATCATATGCTCGGTGTTGAGTACTTGAGTTTACTGCAACTATCAAGTATCAAAGATCAAACAATTGAACGTTAAATCATACGGAGTTAGACATTCAGCTACTTGAATAGACACTCTCAACAAATACGGTTGTTTCCCTTATATTGGAGAACATAGAAAAAAACCATACATTATTATATAGTTACTGTAATAGACTAATATGATATAGAAGCATCTCTGGTTTAGTTGTAAATCTTTCCGTTCACATGTAATTGGTCAAAAGTTCAAGTCCAAGCCATAACACGGTTTCAATGTATTTTAACTTAAGTCAATATCAAAAGTGCTTGTAGACCTTCTCTATGAGGCACTTTTTATATTGACTTAAGTTGGGATAAAAATGAAAAGGTCAATTGAAATATGGAAGAGAAAATTGAATTACATGTAATAACCTGAAAAATGAATACATGAATTGAAATATGGAAGACAAACAAAATAACATAGAAAACGTTTCAAGCATTTATTCGAAAAATTGATGGGCATACAAGCACTGCTATAAACAAAACAAAATTAAATATAAAGCAATTAACCATACCAAACATTATCTTTATGTTTTCACAACACAGGTACCTACTCAAACCTTCATCAGAAGCACGAATTTTAGAGGCAAAGAAAAATATGCAAGAACTGGAACCTTAGAAGCTGAATCGATTAAGGTCTGAACTGATTTTGAAGCAGAAGAACTGAATTTGATAACAGTTTATAATCACAAAGTGAATCAATCGCCAACGATCATTGTGTAGGGGAAGCCGCAAATGAATATTCTTTGAAATTAGAATAGATGAAATCCCCTGAAATTGAAAAATATGTTAAGCAACAATTATTCAGAATATCTGAAATTGGAATCGATTATGAGGCTGAAAGAAGAAATCATCAAAGGTGATATGTGATACCTGGTTGGAATTTAAAAGCCATTGGTTTTTGAAACTGCAATAACCCAAACCAGTTACAATCAATACCTTTGGTTAAGTCATTGTAGTGTCAATATAGGTGAATGAAGTTGATAAAGTAGACAAAGAGCGGTGGAGTTTATACCAGAATTCGCAAATAGATACCAACCAAACAGAGAGATAGTGAACCCCATAGAGGAGAAGAGTGTGAGAAATTGGAAAGGAAGGACTTCAATGAGTTGTGAAGAGATGAGTTGGTGGAGTTTTCTGAGATGGAAATGGCGAAGACACATGCATATGGAGCGGTGGTCGGCGATAGGCAGTGGAATTTCAAATTCAAAAAGCTGCAGATACTTGTACCATTGTAATAAAATCTTGTGCATTGTCTAAAAATTCAAGATCGTGTTATACTTCATTGTACATTGTGCATTATAATTAGTAAAAAGCTAAATGTTATATTAGTATATATATATATATATATATATATATATATATATATATATACATACATACATACATACATACATACATACATACATACATACATACATATAGATAGTGGTCTTAAAATCTAAAATTCTATGTCTCTTAATTTGACTTTAGACTACTCTTTTTCTTCTTAAAATTCAGAAGAAAATTTATAGGATAAAATCTATTAAATCTGATAGTAGGTTTTAACTACAAATTACTAGGATAACTTTTATCATGTCATGTTGTAATGTTTTGTCACGCCAACAATTTTTAGATCAATAATAAAAGAACAAAAGTAAGGAAAAAAAGAAACAAAAAGTGTATCCCATTGGGAACAAATGTTAATAGAGTTGAAAACAATTTTATTGTAATAGTTCAGGGGGTATTTTGTGAATACTCTATAATTGTAAAGTTGATCATTCTAATTTATCTTCGGAAAGTGTTAAGAATCTAGCTAAACCTCCTTAATTTGATACAACTTCAGATCTTAAACTCAAGTATCTTTTAAAGATACATAAAGGCAAAGATAAAATACTGAAAAACTTCCTGTCAAGATTCACCCTGGTGAATCTTCGAAATCAAAGCTTTTAAAAGTTTCTAAAAATACTGGTTATTCTTATCAGAAAACATCTTCACAGAAAAACACCAAGCATTATCAGAAATACGCTAGCACCGGATAGTTTTTTCAGAAAGAAGAGATTGCCAAATTCCGATCGTTCAAATTCAAGTTTTTTTGTAAATCAGATATTCAATTTCATCATACAAAAAGAAATTTGCTTTCTGAGTTTGAGAGAGAAGATAAGCAAAATATTCTGTAATGGGTACCTAAACCTGTACTAAAATGGTTACCAAAACCCGTTTTGAAATGGGTACCCAAAAGTGCTAACTAGTCTGGATCCAAATCGGTTTGGATACAAAAGACATCTTGATTTTTGCTGAATAAAGGCTTCCACTAACATCAGTGTAGAACTCGAACGTCATTGGTAATGTTTTTTAGTCAATTCAGACTAGAACCCGGTCTTCATTGGAAATGGCTTTTGTACTTCTCAGTACAGAACCCGAGCTAAAGGCTTTCCGTTACATCAGACTAAAACCCGAGCATCCACAACAAAGGCTTCTAATCACTTCAGATTAAAACCTTATTCTGAAAGACAAATCTTTCTGAAATTCCAGTCCTGATTTTTACTAACTGAATTGACAAACAGGGAGTTTTATTTTTATAATTTTTTGCTCCTGATTTATTTTTCATGAGTTGACTAACTTTGTGTGCTTATTTCCAGGGAGAGTTTCAGATGCACTCTGATGATGACATCTTTTTCACCAAATTGTGTGTATTTTTCACGAAAATTTATTTTGCACACATAAAAAGATTTTTGAGCTGAAAAGAACAATTTTTATGAATCTTAATTTCTCATTCTCCGAGTATATCATTGAGATTAATTGATCTAATCTCTTTGATTTTTCATAATCTCGTTGCTTCTGAGATTCTCTTTATCATACTTCTTCCTATTCATTCATCGTGGAATTCTCCCATACTCTCCCTTGAGCTAATTCTTTCATGAAAATCTAATTTATTTCATTTCATATATCAGATTTTACATTTCATTTTGATATCTCCCTACTCATCATTTCCATATTCATTCTGAATTTCATCTCCTAATAAATCTGAGCTGAAAATCCTAATCATTTCTTTGTTTAATATCCCATGAGCTGAAATGCTAAACTTTATTTCTGCTGACTCTGATTATACACCAAAGTGTGTGATAGGCATAAACATTGCTTCTATGGTCTAACCAGAACTGGAAGACCTACCCAATGAGCAAACCTTTTGTAGTTTGTGTGGGTGAGGGTTTTTTAGGTTTATTAGTTTAGAAGTATCAGTTATCACGGGATACTAACAGGGTCGAGCAGAGGTAAAATGTAAATGAGAGGGCTATATTGAAAGGAGATGGTGGTGCATCAGATCATGTTTTCGATATAAAGCTGACTGAATTTAATTATGTAAAAATAAGCTGGAAGGAGCTTAGTTGAAAAATGCCAAGAACTGAGAGTTGAGAAAGGGTTTGAAGAAAACATAATCCTACCTACACTGTGTCTGCTGGGTAAACCACATAATTTATCAAGCCCTAGGAGACTTGATATTGAAAAAGACGTCATGGACCCAGTGACGAATGCACTTAACCCCACCAACCATTCAGTTATCTCTCAAAAGGTTTTTGTTTCAATAATCACGGAGATATAACATATTTCTATCGATATATCACTTGGATATTATTGATATTGAAATAAGGAAGACATTTGCTCTAGTCTCTAACTTCAATTGATGCACATTGTGTCTAGAGCTGATTATATACACTATTAGGACACATCGAGTCTAACAGTCTGTGTGACTATAAACTGGTAGTCCAAAGTGACTAAGCCAGAACAAATAAGAGTAATTTTTCATGATAAAGGATTTCACGATAACTACTTGGAAATCCTACCAGTGTTAACATCACGCCAGCGCTGAAAGTAAGTCACATAGATTATGTCTTTTGTGCTAACAGGAATCCTATGTGGACCTACACTTTGTTCCTTATAAATGAATTTGTTTCATTTTTCACAAAGTTGTACAACTTTGTTTGTTTTGAAATGAAAAAGTATAAATTTGAGGGGGAGTGTTATATTTGTTCAGTATAGGGGGAGAGGATATCATTTTGAGGGGGAGAGACTCAATTGTAATATTTTGGAATTGTAATTGTCATTGAAATTGTTGTTGTATTTCTGCTACCGTAAATACACTGCATATATGTCTCTAAAAATTTTGCATGATGTTCATATTTCTTATGATCATCATGAGAGAGAGAAAAAATATAGTTCTGAGACAACTTCTGAGTAGTTTGAAGACATTCGCAACAACAACTCAAGACAATAGTGCAAAAGATTTAAAGATGAAAGATGATAAGTTGTCTATTATTGATCAATGGAGAGAATTAAAATCCGTTCATGATTCAAGGGGGAGAGTTTGCTCAAAAGGAAAGAGAAGATCAGAGAAGAAGAAATATGAAGATCAGAGAGAGACAAAGAAGTTAAACAGAAGAAAAGAGAAAAGTTTTAAAGCTCCTGTGTTGAACTTTGATTGTAAAATTGCTTTCATCTCTAAGGGGGAGATTGTTGGGAACAAATATTAATAAACTTGAAAACAATTTTATTGTAATAGTTCAGGGGGTATTTTGTAAATACACTATAGTTGTAAATGTATATAAATAGAAAGTCAAGTACTGTAGAATGAAAAAGTGATTGCACGAATTGCATTGAAATGAGAAGATGGTGTGCTGTGCAAGATATCAAGAAACTCAATGTAATATTTTCTCATCTTAATAGAAATCATTCTGTTAGGTGTGTTATGATCTTGTTGTGCTTAATTATTAAATGAATTATTGTTAATATTGAATTATAATATACAACTTCCTATAAATTAATAATATATAAATCATTCAAAGAAATTTGCAAGAAAATTCAAACACTATGGATCTCATGTTCAAAACAAACAAGTTTGTATGGACCTACCAACAAGTAATCATTACTTGTAATTAAGAAATTAAAGAAATAAAAAATTAACGATATGGCCACAAACTTTCTCCTACAAACCACTGATGATGTTGCTCTTAACTCTTAATAACATATGATATAGTGTACTTGTACAAAACTACGAGAGCAAATAATTTTGTTGGACATAGTATTTGAAAAACATTAATAAATGATGATCATACAACATGGAAGCGAAGTTTCAAGGTTGCCCGTTTATTTCACCACAAACAATAGCTTATTTTAACAAATTTATTAATAAATTGTCATTAGTATGTTATTTAAAAATATAGTTAACCGTCTTAATATATATGATATAAAATTTTAGTTGAAAAATCATTTTGTTAACCTCATGCTTTTGGTACTTAAAAAGATAAAAACACAAAAGTCGGCATACGAATAAACCCTTCCAAACCATGTTTGTTTATTTCTTTGATAGTTCATTCAAACAATTACGGTCCTCACCATCTTAGCATTATGAAATGTACATTTAAGGTGGCTTTTGGTTCATATGATGGAATTCAATGGAATTAGAATTTAAATTTAGCTTGTTAATCATTGAGAACTAATGTAAATGGTTTAATTTTATGTATTATCCATCAAATTTCCTTGTTTACGGGAATTTGACATTATTTTTAACTTATACATGAATTAAATTCCAACCTATACATGAATTAGATTCCGACCTACATCTCTAACCAATACTAAACACCATATTTTTATATTCACCATCAACCAAATTAATAACTAAAATTTAAATTTCAATTCTTTCGAAATCCATTTCGTGAACTAAACGCCACATAAGAATACGACATCTTATTAACAAATCATCAAACCTTTAGGTTGTGTTTGGTAGAGAGAATCGATAAAGAAACTCAAATTATTAGTTAGAAGACTTGAATTATGTAGATAAATTCTCAAGTAGTATCAATATATAGCTTCATATTTAATTCTCTTGTTTCTCTAGCAATGATGGAGAATTAAGTAGAAGCTAAGATTAAGAAAAGAAAATTATAATAATCATAAAGTTATTGTATTTTCAAGTTTCATGGTCTAAAGAACCAAAGACTATATCCTCATTTCTTGTTTCCTCAATTTCTCTCTACCAAACGGAATTCACCTAAAGTTGGTCCGAATTGGACCGAAGTGTGGTCCGAACTAGGATGGTATTTGTTCCGAATTAGGATCCTAAATAGGTCCGAATTACAGCAGGTTTTAGCAGTTTTCTAAGGCAGAACAGAGCAGAAGTCGATTTTTTCAGTTTTAAAGCCTAAAAAACATTTCTAAATGATTGAGAAACTATTTTAAACACTTTTGGTGATTTAAAATAACCCAAAACACTTAAAAACAGTAAAGAACAAGCTAAAAACCCACTAAAAACCCATATTTTTGAAAGTTTTAAAAACTCCGATTCTTGATGATTTTTTATGGGAATATGGAAGTGAATGAACTCGAAATCAGTATATGATGGTATTGTGATGATTATAAGACTATAATAACACAACATACGCAGAAACACAGAGAAAAAAAAATCTAACCGATGGAAAAGATGAAGAACTCGAAGAACAAGAAGAAAACCCAGCAGAATCCAAAAAATGCAAGTTGAAATCCACCTTTTGGCTCTGATACCAATTGTAAATATGTATTCCCGTAATATAATCAACACCTTTATATTCTTTATCAAATCCCAAGAAGAACAAAGCTCAATAGTTGAGAAATGATGAAGAAAAGACAATAAGAATGTTGAGAGAATATGTGAAAATGGCGGCTACTCTTTGTATTCAATATTCAACCGTGTATCAATTACAAAACCCTAGGAGCCTATTTCTAGGCTCCTTTAATTAACTATGGTGCATTGACAACTTTGGCCCCAAGACTTTTACAAGAAAATAAATACGAGACTAAACAATAAGTAAATAATTATTACAAAATAACTCCCTATGGTAGAAATTAAATGTCTAACAATCTCCCCCTTTCGATCATTTAGGAGGTCCTGGAACTCTGGCATGATCTGTTGATTCTCGGAGTCCAAGGATGACGTCGAAGCGTCTGGTTACTTTTCTCATATGTAGCCGTTCGTTCAAGAGGTCAATGCCGCTGAGGGTATCCGGTATCTCCTTTGGTGAGCATCTTTGTTCAGGATCTGGTTGAGCGTCAAAATCTTGTACTTTCTGTGTAAGAGCAGCTCGAACCAATCGGAGTGTACCATCGGAGTAACATGGAAGATCCTCAAAGCGCATGTACCTTTTATAGCCCTTGTAATTGACAAAAATGACACCCGGGTCTCCAGAGAGTACAACTCTGTAAGCCGGATGATGGGCTAGAAGGAAGCTATCCTGTTCGGGTGCTCGTAGGCCCACTTTAACCAACGCGCACTCGATCGCCATCTGGAAGTCTCTTAGGCACATAATGATCGAGCGGCGGTTCATGCTTCGTACAAGGGCACCTATAGCAGTCATGTGGGTCATACGTTTCCTGATGCGATTTTTCAGGCAGTTGTGTTAAAACTCAACGTCATCTTCTCTTTCTACTTGAAAGGAAGGATAGTAGACTTTAGCTCTTTTGCACATTGTTATGGTTTGGAGTTTCTTTATCTTCTATTTCGAGACCTTTGACCTTCTTTCCCGGAGCATCAGTTGATAGAATTCGGCCTGTTCAGCTTTGGTTACATTTGTAAGTTCCATAAGTAGGCGTCTGCTGAAGGATCCAGGCTTCTTTCTGAATACCATTTTGAATCTTTCTTCTAAGTACGGGTTTTGAAACTGCTCCGGGGGAAACTTCTGTAAGAATTCTTTAAGGCCCTGAACGGGGGGTTCTTCAATTTCATCCTTTTTAGCTTCAAGAAGCTTTACGATTGCCCCCTCCGTTCTTGTCGAATTTTGTCCTTTTCTTCTTGAGGCAGTTTTTGAACTTAACCTTTTGAATACTGACCGACCCAGAATATGTCATCTTTTCTAAATATACCAGGGCCTTCTGGAGTTTCATCGAAGCAATCGACCCTTTTGGTTTGGGAAGGACCTGGATGTTCGGTTTGTTGGACTGGAGGAGGGCTTGGGGATCTTGGAGGGCTTGGGGATCTTGGAGGGCTTAGGACAACGTGATTCTTTTAGTGACTGAGGAGCTTAAATAGATGATAGGATTTCTTCTTGAGGGGCTGGTGGTGGTGAGTATAGGAAGTCAAAGGAAGAGGATGGAGATTTTTTCGTTGGAGATTCGGGTTCAGGCTTAGGAACTATTAAGGGTTCATTGTCGTCAATATCAGAATCTGAATCAGATACCAATATGATTTCAACTTTCTCATGAGCTTCCTCGAATTCTACCATAGCTGCCATCAGATCCAGTGGAGATGGACCCTCGACCATGGGTTCGTCTTCTATTAATAAATATTCCTGAGCCTCCTGCCTCTGTTCCCCTGACCCCTGAAACTCTGTCCCTTCGGTGGTCTCTGCTCCCCCTATTAACATCACGGGTTCCTCATGCTGAACCTTCTGCCTTTTCTCCCCCTCATGACGATCAGGGTCGTCCCGATCGTCATGCTTTCTTTTTGGAGCCTCTGCTTGAGGACGGCACAGGAGTTCAATTACTGCCGACTCAAGGCGGTCTATTCTCGAATTAATCTGCTCTTGCACTTGAAGTATTAATCGTGTAAGCGCATCGATCTTGTCTGAGAGCTCTGCCAGTTGGTTTTGGATTGAATGGGATCCTGGTGGAGGGCCAGCGTCGGAAGCGACACCCTTACCCTTTATGAGTGAAAGTAGGGCGGTGTGACGTTCCTCGGCAGCTTCCCTTTGGGCGTCCAGGTCAGCCCAGGTAATCACGCCGGCAGCACGTAGAGCTGCCGTTAACATCTCCAAATTGATTGGGAGATGGCCGGAAGTGGATGGCGTTGATTGAGCCACTCCCGGTCTTCCTTCCGTCATTTCTGGCTCCTTTATAGGACGCTCAGATCCGGAAGTTTGAGGAGCTGCCACGGAGGCAGCTCTTGGGGATGGCACGGAGGCATCGTGCGGTGTGTGTGTTTGGGGGGATAGAATTGTGAATGAATGAAGTGCGGTCACATGGGGAGGAGTGTGACCTCTTTCAACACCGCCACTCTCCGAATGAGAGGGCGATGGTGTATGTGCTATGACCCCGTGGAATGAAGTGGTCTCCCTTTGAGGGGAGACCAAGTGGGTGGTGGTGGTTATTTCGACCGTTGGACTGACGGCCTTATGATGAGGACTCCGGCTGATTGGGCTTGGTTCACCCTCGGATTCAATATCCATCGCTCGCACGACAGTGACGGTTCTTTCTGAATCCGCCGTCTCTGCTGCTTCACCTACTGCTTCCTCCCTCACTAACACAGGCTCCCCCTCACCTATACCCAGAGATTGTTGAACTTCCACCTGAGCTTCCTAAGCCTCACTCATGCTCGCCTCACCTTCGGATTGGCTAGTCTCAGTCGGTTCTGACTGAGACTCATCCGAATAACACTCTTGAATATATGCCCTAACCCTTTCCAACCCCCTTGACCTCATTAGCAGAGATAGGGGAATTTTCATTTTCGGCACTGTGGGGGCCCCCTTTGGCAGTGTTAGCTTTTGAATTGCCACTGTGGGGTAGACGTCTGCCTCCGGACGTTCGTGGATATCATCATCATTGTCCATGGCGTACTGGATGATGAGCTGCAGAAACCGCTGTAGAGGTATGTATTTTCTGCCTTTCTTGGTTCCCCTCTCCACGTGGACTCTTCTTAATTCCTCGAAAGGGAAAGCAGCATAATCCACACGTCGGTCAAAAGCAAAGCTGGTGAACATGGCTAGTACCTGAGCCGAGGCGGAGTCGTGGCCGGAGTGCTTCGCGGTGAAGCACTTGTTGATTACATCAAAGAGGATCCGCCAGTGGGATTGAAGATTTTTGGTGCGGAAATTTGAGGGTTTGAAAGAGGGCCATCATAACCTAGTGTTTGGATTTCAGCTAGGGTTTCGGTGATGGATGGGTTGGGATCAAAATGTTCGCGGGTTGGTAGGTAGAATTCGGCTGGTAGGTGAAGGATATGGCGTATGGCGGATATGGTGAGTTTGACTGGAACACAGTCGATGTTGGATTTAAAGTAGGGTTCGGCGTCAGGAAAGTATTGCAACCTGTTCCAGAATTGTTGAAGGTAAATCTGGGGAACAGCAATTGCGGTGGATAAGGCGTAATAGATGGGGTGGCGAGTGAGGATGTCAAATGCGAGTGTTTGGGGTTCTTTGGTTAAAATGGATACGTCGAGTTGCCAGTTGTGCGGAATAAACTCGACAAACTCGGAGTTGGGGAGGATGGATTGTTCTAGGAGTTGTGCGTTATTATTTGGGATGGGAGGTGGGGTATGGTAAGATTAACTGCCGGTTCCATCATCCTGCAATGGTGCATCAAAGTTAGATAAGTGTGAAATAGAAACTGTCTGATCTGTTTAGCATCGGGTCTTTATTAGGAGAATAAAATTCTACTAATAAAGGCCAAAGTCAATCGTTAAGAGACCGATGTTAGATAAGACCTTTTCACTCAAACACTAATCCTAACTCTAATCAATGGTGCACCGTGATGATAATATTTTTGTATTTTTTTTAATTTATAGTGAAAATGCAAAAAAATGGAAAAATTAAAAAAAAATGCTAAGTGTTGGATTTCGGATGGTCCGAATTCGGATGAACAGTGTCATCTAATTCGGATCAGGCCGAAATCCGGATGATGCATGAAAGGAGATGTGGGTGTCCGAATTCGGATGGTTCATGAAGAAGAACCGAATTCGGATGGGAACCGAAATGGATGTTAGTAATGATGCGGATTTGACTCGAATTCGGATGAGGTTGTGATTTAAGTCCGAATTCGGATGGAATGTGCGGATGAAATGTTATGCATGCAATGAAGACAAAAGATCGAATCCGGATGGAACTTAAATTCGGATGAGGACCGAATTCGGATCCCATCCGAGTTCGGATGAACAGGACAGAAACACTTAGGCTGAAATGTAATTTTTTGAAAAATATGAAGGACCGAATTCGGATCAACAGTGATCCGAATCTGATCATCAGATGTCCGAATTCGGATCTACAGTGGTCCGAATTCGGTTTGGTTACTTTGAAAAAGTTGAAAATTTTAGCCTAAGTGGGACATCCGAATTCGGGTGGTGGTCCGAATTCGGACGTCCGAAGATGCATGCACAGTTAATGAGTTCATGCAATTTATGAACGTGAATAATTAATAGTTAATAAAAATGCATGAAATTACAGATCATAGTCTAAAAGTGCATGATGAACATTTTATCTAACTATACGTACGTAAAAATAACACAATAAAGTAACTAAAATGAGCAAAAACCGAAATGAACAACTAATAAAAATTTGAAAATCAAACACACAATTTAAGACGTTAAATGCTGAAATAAAGATAGAAATAGGTTACCTGGTTGTGCAGAAGTCGAAATAAGTAAGAAAAATGAAGAAACTTGATGGTGCTTAAAGCTTGGAAGTCGGAAATGGTGGATGAGGCGGTCGTCGGCGACGGGAGAAAGAAGAAGAAGAGGAGAAGAAGAAAACTTGAAAATGAAGAAATGTGTAGTCTTTGACCGTTGACCCGCCCTTTTAAAGGAGGGGGTCGGGTCGGGTCATCACATCAGATCCGCGTCCAAAATAGAGAGATGGGCCGCCGAATTTGAACTCACCACACACACAAAAATAAACCAAGGGATTTTGGGCCTTAAACATTAATAGAAATAACAAAACAAATTTAAACAAAAATTTGACCCAAATTATTACATCTTTTTGAGTTTTTTTTTGAAACAAAAAAAAAAAAAATTAAGCAAAACAAAATAAATATTTTTGATATTTTCTTTTAACATTAACGTTAAGACAAAAATAAAATAAATTAACATAAAATGTTTTTGGCTTTTTGATAAATTTGAACAATTAAAATCTTTTTGGGATTTTCTGACCTATTAAATTAAACTTAAAAATAAACTAAAATATAACCAACCTAAAATTTAAAAATTTAACTACTAAAATTAAAAGGAAACAAAGAATTATAAAATTAACATCCTAACTATACTCCCCCTCAAATAAATACCACTTCCCTTCTTTTATCCTTTTCAGATTAAGTTCTTGAACCTTGTTAGCCTTAAAGATACAGACAAACCTGGATTATGTTTGCGTCCCACTCCGTGATGAACAATTCACATAGCAATTTGTCAGGATCATTAATTGTTAAAAATGTACACAGATAAGGAAATATTGAGTTTCAATTTTGTGACACAATCCTTAAATTTAAATAACAGATATTTTCTAAAATAAAGGAATTTCAATCACGATGGATTGAAATAGATTATTTAAGACAATATCTGATATTTAATTGGAAGGTGGATTCAACACGCCGATATGGGATACTAAAAACTGAAAACGAGGTTCGTCTAAAGCTTTAGTAAATATATCCGCAAGTTGAGAGCAACAACTTGCAGCTGCTACATACTCAGCCTCAGCTGTGGATGTGGAAACACAATTCTGCTTTTTGGAAGACCAACTCACCGGTCTATCTCCCAAGAACTGTATTCCTCCCGACGTGCTTTTTCTGTCAACTCTACAACCTGCAAAATCAGCATCTGAAAAAGCGGTAAGATCAAAATCGGATCCCTTTGGATACCATAGACCAAGTTCGGATGTACCCTTATGTAGCAACTGTCAATTTTGCGTTTCAGGTTAGACACAGACCCATCTATTCAAGTTACCTTTTCATTACCCAATTGATTTCTTAGACTTAAATATAGAAACATAAGTTGCAAACAATTAAGAAATTTCGTTAATTTGCTTAGTTTTCTGCGTTCGGCGCAGAATTTTCTGATAATTTTCATACAATGCCAGAAAATATAATTAATGGATAGACATAACAAGCTAATAATGATTCAAAAATACAAAGACACATAATGTTGAATTCACTTAGTAATTAAAGCAAAAATAAGTAACAAAGTTAATCAAAGATTTGAAGAAAGACATCCGTATTGTGCCAATTTAACTAAAATAGAAACAAACTTATAAAAGTTTACATAAATAATAATAAATAAGAGAAACATAAATTTGAAACATAAAAGTTTTATAAATATAAATTACACATGCTAAAAAGTTACTTATGTCACAAACTAGTAAGAAAATGAGCATAAACTTTACTCTTTATGCACAAACAAGCAACCAACTCTTAAATACATATATTTACAACTTTATAAGAAAATAAATAAATAAATAAATCTGAATCTCACCCTTTAAGGTCCAGCCAAAAAAAAAAAAAAAAAAGAAAGAAAAGAAAAAGAAAAAGTGTGATTTTTTCTATAAAAATCACTTCAACACTCCATCTCTTCATCATTCTCATTCCACTCATTCTCTCTCTTGTTTCTCTCACTAAAACTCAGATTTTTTCTCTCAAAAATCAGCAGAAAATTCAGCCATTAACACATTCATTTGAACTCTTCAAGTGTGAATCAAAAGGTACAAACATGTGTTCATGCATCTAGCATGAACACTACACTCAAACTTCATCTTTTTACAAGTTTTCTTGTTATTTCTCCTACTTTTTCTTTCATTTTTCTTCAAGAACGATTTTGTTACTTGATGTTTGTAGATTAACCATAAACACATGTTAAATGTTGTAAAAGATGGTAATCCATGATCAAACCTAAGTCAAGAAACAAGAAAGCTCTTGAAAAGCTCAAAAATGGGCATGCATGGTAGCTTTATGGTTCAAACACTAAAAATCCCATACTCTTTTGAGTTATTTATGGGGTAAATGTGTTTTGAAGATACCTAACACCATTGCATGTTCAAAACTTGAGTTTAATCATCAATAAAATCGGATTCATAAGCATGCACATCAAGTTTTGTCAATAACTTGTATGCTGTTTGCTTGAAGATTTATGAGCAGATTATGACCCAACTTCAAATGGTCATAACTTGTTCATTCTTGACCCAAATGGGGTGATTCTTCTTCTGAAATTTAAGTTTATGAGTTAACTAACTAACCCAAGTAGTCTCATTCAAGAATAATGTGTATTCTGTTCTACACGAATTTTTAAAAACAAGTATACAGAATCATAAATCTGGATAGAAAGTTGGGTTGACTTTAAAACACCATATCTCACACATGCAAGCTTAGATTTAGTTGATTCTTTTTCTGGAAGCTAGTTTTATGGGTTAACTTTTGAACCCAAGTAGAATCATTCAAAATGATTAAGTATATAGCCTCCTACTGTCCAAACAAGAAAGGTGTGCAGACAGCACAACCTTCTGGACACATATTTTTGTACGAATTTTTAAAAATACTAAATCTTCTTAATAAATTCTGAAATAATTATACAAAACATATAACACATGGAAATAAAACCTGTATAATTTTCAGATCCAGAAAGTGGCTAAAAGTTAACTTTTTAGATCTCTAAAGTATACCCAAAAATCTGTCCAGAAAAGTAAATATTCTTGTTTTGTCTTTACATGTATTAATCATTGCACCTTTCTGTTATAATGTAAGATAAACCCAAATTATTCTATTATATCCATATTGGTTATATAATAGATGTTTTACTTATAAGTTACTAAAATCATCACATTTATTTTACAAACAAAGGATCAAAATAAAAATAGTTAATTCTAACAACATTTGGCAATTGAATAGATTTATTAGAAATTAGACTTAAACATGCCTATTTAGACAAGAAACTTACCTAGAATCGTTTACGTATTTTAGGAGGTAACTAGTGATTACATTCGAAGCTCGATTCAATCACATTGGACTATTGTGAGTATTCACGGCCCCCTTTTTACTATATTACGTTTTGGGGGTGAAAAGCATGTTACTATTCATTTGAGCTCTTAATGCACTTTCAAACTCGTTTATGACAATGCATGCAAACACTTGTTATACAAACTTGTCATACATACAAACATGTTTATGCAAAGCAAACGAACTCTTGTTATACAAGCGTGATACATTTTATGCAATATGGTTGTTCTTACCAAACTTGATACAAATGAACTCATACATTCGTTCATTCATTTTGGCACATTGGTACGGATACAATTGTAGTCTTTTATGAGTGACAAACTAAACTGTGACACCCTTGCCACAACAACCACCAATTACAATTCACCCAGGATTAATCATCAATTATAATAATACATAATGATCTGATACCCTAAATTAAGTGCGGAAGCATTTAAAATATATAAGTCAAGTAGTGCAGCAGTGTTAAACACCCTACGATGCTATGAGGTACCAAGTCTAAGTCTACATACCCATTACAATTATTACAATCATCCAGAATATTACAACATTGTCTCATAACATAAATTACCGATAAAATAGTGCCGAGTCTCCCAAATCTTCCAAAATGACCTAACTAGAAGGTCCAGCAGTAGATTTTCCTTTGCCTGTAAAAAAAAATACAACAACTTAAACGTAAGCGAATGATTAGTGAATACATAGATTGCGCATTTTATAAATTTTTATGAAGCCCAAGGATAACACAGATGACCAACATCGGATATCCTCTTCGTACACAAAGTACGGACCAGAGCCGCAGCCCCTTCGAGCCCACAGCTCGGCATTTAAACATACCATCTGAGACAAACGTACGATCGGGGATGACATACTGCCTACCGGGCCTAGGAGGGATCAGCTCCAGGTCATATAGCATAGTAACATCAGAGTAATCGATGCGACCCACCGGTCCATCACTAGATGCACAACAACCGAAAGGACATGCAACAAGTAAGAATGTGCATCTAAATCTACGCAAGTTAGTAGAATTCCAAACAAATAATTGAAGCAACAGGTCTCAGCAGGCAAAACTTACATAAAACAAATATAAACATGCGAAATCTACTGTACTCACAGTGGGAGCGTAATTTATCTTTTAACCGATATTATTT
>JAANYP010000438.1:10700-49702 GCA_020465985.1 Centrapalus pauciflorus | reverse complement strand
GAAAGACGCAAATTTGACATTCCTAAATTAGTTAAAAGCAATGCAACAGTAGACAAAGTAAAAAGACAAAAGTTCAGCACATGTGAAGACAAGTCTGCTTTTCAGAAAAGTGCAGAAAAGGTAATGTTGTCTTTTCAACAAGACTTCTCCTTTTTCATTCCGTCCAATGAAGATGTTTCTCTTAGATCCTCTAAGTGAGTATAAAAGGAAGCTTCTAAGGTCAGAAAGAAGAGTGAAGAAAGCTAAGTGCTTAAACCAAGAGTGAACGTGCAAGTGTGATCTTCATGCATGCAAGTCTTCTGTAAACCAGCATCTGTGTGTCAAAGCTGTTTTACCTAAGCTGTTCCTTAAAAGTCTTGTAAACACATTGAGTGCATCTTAGTGAGTGTATTCAGTGTATACTAGTTTGAGTCTGTCTTAGACTAGTAAAACATACTGTTGTATTCTGTCATCTCAGCTTGAACCATTCCGCATTCAAGCTTGTTTGTAATTAACAATTGTTGATAATACATACAAACATTGAGAAAAAGAGTGTGTAGTTTTTAAAGTGCTGTATTCACCCCCCCTCTACAGCTTATAACTATATACTTTGGAAACCTTTCAGGGCCTACATACTGATTATATGAATTGGGTTCATAAATGTTTCTAAGTGAATTCATGGGAAATTAAACGAGTTCTATCAAGTGGAAATCGAATTAGGTGTTAAAACCTCCGGCTGTGCAAGAAACAGAGCACAAGCGCCTCTGTTCGTCCGTGACACGGCTGCGATCCCATGATTGCGGGCCACGATGTTCTTGAGATGAGCCCGGGTCGCGTTGCCCAGGGCGCGATGGGTAGCGGGCGGTCCGGGTTGAGAGCAGGCCGCGTTGTGATGAGCATGGCCGCGACGAGGAGCGCGACCGAGGTCCGTGGGGCGCGACTGTGATGGTCAGCGCGACCGCGATCCGACTAGGATTTAGGGTTAGGGTTTTGGGCTTTTATGAGCCTTGTGTTTGGGTATCTGGGTTTGTGTGTATTACCTGGGAGTCGTGTATAGAGTTAGTGAGCTGTGATTCTGATATTGAGTCATTATGTTGTGATTCTAGGGTCTCGAGTTGATAAGGTAGGGGTACGGGCAGGGAATCGAGACTTGAGGAGTGAGTTTCCAGGGTTAGGTGAGTTTGCATGTTTTTCTGAGATACCTGTACGATTTTAGGTGCTTATTTTGGAAAAAGAAGATGTGTGCCGTTCTTAGGTTTTTTGGTTTATTTTTCTTAAAAAATCAGAGATTTTGGTGTTTTTAGGTACTTGTTCTTTACAAAACTTATTTCTAAAATCAAACCGAGCACTTAGGTACCAGTTTTAGGTTCTTGATATGGTACTGTTTTATTGAAATATATATTCTAAGTGCAATCTCGGGTCCCATCTTCGTATCCCACTTCAGGTGATACATCTTCGGTTGCAGCAGAACTTCGATTTTATAACCGAACTTCAGGTCACCCAGCACCCGAACTTCGGTTCCATTAACCGAATTTTGTGTATCTTATCTTGTTCCATTTCTCTTAAGAATCTCTTTTACTTTTGTCTCTCAAACGAAGTTCAGGTCCAGCACAACCGAACTTTAGGTCACTCATATTTGAAAAACTTAACCTATCTTCAAAAACCTTCTCTCGGGTCATCAACCGAACTTCGGGTCCCACAACCCGAAGTTTACTCAACCGAACATCGGTCCTGCCCGAACTTTGGTTCATCCTCAAAACACTCTCTGATTCAAACGAACTTCGGTCCATCCAGTTGATTTTCAGTTTCCACTTCAAAGATCACTTCACAACACTCACCACTCATATTCAACATGTCCAGAGAAGCTCTAGTCTTGGGTTCAGAGAACAGACCACTAGATTTCATTCCTGATGAGTTTGAGCAAGGGAAAAAGCGGTTTCTAAAATTTATGAGCATGCAACCAATGGGTCATCTCATGATCCAGTTCATAAATGAAGGACCGACTGTTTTCTACTCGGACATTCCTGCCGTTTCAACTGTTGTTCCTGCTATTCCTGCAGCCAAAGAAGTCAGGGGTCCTCACAGGGCAGAATATGTATTATATCAGGCCCTTCCCACTGATATTTGTAAACGTTGACAGCAAGATGTCAGCCAAAGAAATGTGGGATGAACTTGAAATGCAGATGCTTGGGGCTGATTTGAACGACTGTGCCAAAATTGAGGAAGCTAAGGCAAAATTTTCAGAGTTTCGGGCCAAGGATTTAGAATCCCTACATGGTACCTTCACCAGATTCTGCACTGTATTGAATAACTGACTGTATTAAATAACTGAACAAGCTGCATATCATCAAAGATCAGGATGATATCAATATCCAATTTCTATCTTCTCTGGTCCGGAATGGGGCATTGCATTTCGGGCAGTTAGGAGGGGTCTGGAAATCAGTCAGGTCTCCATAAGCGTTCTGTTTAAAGACTTGAAGAAATACCAGGGCGATGTGGATGCTCACAAACAGATGCCCAATTCTTTGGCTTCTTTGTTACTGAATGTGAACCAAATTTCCAAAACCAATGATTCACTGGCATTACTATCATACAAGACACCTGTTCCTAAGCAAGTCAACCCCATCTCTATTAGTATATGGTGTGTAAAGATGACATTACTACAACATCATGGCTGATTTCATAAAAAACATGAGAGTCACACCGATGAGCACAACTGAGCAGATGTAATTAAACTATTGAATAAATGATATTGGATATTGTTTATGACACGAAATGATCATTGAAAGTAAATTAATGTGTGATTAATTATATCTCAAAGTACGGGGACTAAAAGTGCAATATTAGATATTGTATTGATTTAATTGTCATTGGATGATAATTAAATAATTATCTAGTCTTTTATTTAGTATTGGATTTTAAATAAAAGATGCATTTACTTGAATTAGTATTATCATCTATTATTAGATAATTGGATGGATAATTATAAACTAATAAATAAGAGAAAATTATAAATAATTATCTAGTCATTTATATATTATCAGTCTATATATAAAATTTAAATATTATTTAATAGATATATAATTATAAAGATAATTATATAAGGTTTAAATAATAAAGATAATTATTAAGATATATATTATATTATTATATTAGAGTTTGATTAAAACTAAAACTCTTAATTAATAATATATATAAATATATACATACGGCCATACATGAGAATATATTGATATATACAGTGAGATATATATAGTCATTAGGGGTGACCTAATGAAAAAGTGGGGTTGCCACACACACACACACATGAATGTGGACGTGTGTGTGATGGTTTTTTCTGGCCGTACGAAACAAACACACAATTGCGTGTTTGGTTTTCCCGTTTTTCGTGTGTTTGATTGCATACATGGCGCCGCTCGATCGTGTCATCACCGGTGGATACCGAAAGCGTCTCATTCGTGTATTCTTGTCATAGAATACAAAGGTACGAATTTTTATTGCTTTCTCGTTTACTTATCTTAAGTATACTTGATGATCCGTGTACGGAATTCGTGATTTTAAAAAGCTTCCGTTGTGCGTTAATATGATTAATGTTTATGTTTTTATGAAAAATGATACGAATTTCCAACAGTGGTATCAGAGCCAAGTTAAGTAACATAATGATAGTATTATTCGTGTATTAATGTCCAACGTTCTTAAAGTTTCGATTTTTTTAATTAAAAGTGTTTAAACGGTCGAAATCAATAATTAAATCGTTTAAGGTTTTGATTTGGCTTGGAGAAAATCGACCAAAGGTTTTGGAAACCCCATGGTGATTCTCGGCCAACCTTGGAGTTTTTCGGAATCGGGATTTTGAAACCTTAGTTCGTTTTATTTAGTTGATGTTTGATTGTTTAAAAAGTGTTTAATTGATTAAAGTCGAAAATTAAACGTTTCGGTTCGCGAAATCAAACCTAGAGATTTCGGCCATGGTTGAGACCCATGACCTCTCGGTTGTGATGTGGTAACCGAGGTGATGGATTATTTGTTTCCGTCATGTCGTTTAATTCACGGTTAAACTCGAACGATTAAATTAAATGCGTTAAAATCGAATTAGTAAATCAAAAGTGTTTTGTTATTAATATTTAAACATTTGTGACTAAATGTGTTTTCGGTTTTACAAAATTAAAGTGGGAGACTTTATTAGTTTTATAAAATTCACAAATCGGTTTAAATATTATTCGATTCGATAATTAAACGATTAATTGGAATATGGAAATTTAAATAATCAAAGTGAGTTGATTAAAGGCTTCGGTTAATTTCAGCCGTCAAAGGGTTTAATACCCTACTTGTTTTCGGTTCATATGGGTTATTGAACCCGAGTATGAGTCGGTTAATTAAATTGGTTCGTTTCCGTTTTCCAATAATTCGTCGTTTAAATTAAATCGGTCTTAATTAAAAGTTAAATTTTAATGTTGAAATTAAATTTAATGGTAATTTTAATTTATAAACTAGATTTAATTTATGCATTTAATATTTAGTTCCACAAAATGCATTATTAAATTAAAGAGAGTTTAATTTAAGGATTCTAATTTCAAATTGATGTAATCGTGACTTTGAGTTTCATGCTCGGTCATGGTTTAATGTTTTGAGATTTGATCTCGACATTAACGTTTTTGGTAGAAATCGTTTAAAACATTAAAGAAGAGTTCTTGGTGTTATTTAAAGATGGTCAATTTTCTTTAAATATTTTAAAAGACATATTTTATTGGTAAAATTGTTTATTTAGAAAATTGACATGTTAAATAAAGTTTATTTATTTTTAGAAAGGTGTTTCTATAGAATAATAGTTAATTGATAATTATTTAAAGGAAGTTTAAATTATTTATCAATATTATTTGAAAATAATAACTATATTCATTAAAGGTTGTTTAATAAAAAGTTTCTTAAAATAGTAAGTTTAAGTTTCAAAGGTGTTTAAATTGTTAATTGAATATTTTAAGAAAAGTGTAGTTTTTAATCCAAAGATAATGCAAAGAAGGAATTGAATTTGAATTTTTCGGGAAAAAGTTTCTAATTTTGGAAAGTGTTCCTGAATTTCGAGTTTACGAACCGTATTTAATTTAAGAACGATATTGGACATGATTACTTCAGTTAATGGTAGATTAATTGGTCTTGGAATTATTTTCATGGCAAGATGAAAATGAATTCTGGATTATTAATATGCTTTACTGCTTTATTTATGTTTGTGACATAGCCGAGCCTTGAGACCCCTTGTTTGTGATGGTTGTTTGTTTAATCTTAATGTTTGCTATTTTTTTTTATTACTGGTTATTTTTGGGAAGGCCTGCGTGCCATTGTCTCGGGTTTTATGATGTAACCTGTAATAGGTTAGAAAATAGGCAAATGTATTTAGATTTTTATATGTAAAAAATCTTGGCGAAGATGTCCATCAAGAAGAAGGTCATCCATCAAGGACACTCGGAGACATCATCGGATGTTGAGGCTAGTGGGAGCTGAAAGAGTTCATCCTTCTTTCCTTGTGTGTTGATCTTGTCCCTTAGGTTTTGACCTAATTGGTTTGTCCGTATGGCTCTCGGAAACCAATTTAGTTTCGGCAAGGCTATGTCACCATGTGATTGTATGTTTCATTTCTTTATGCATTATTTATATATGCGTGGTTGTGGTGACAAAGTAAATAAATAAAAGAAATCAAAACTACAATCATTTTCGGTGAAAAATTAAAGTAATTAAAAGGAAGTTTGAATTGGAAACTTTAATTATTTTATCAGGTGTTAGATATGACATTTTTATGAAATTAGTTTTTTTAAATAATTTATTTTTAAAATGTTATATGATCAAAGAGTTGAAATTCTTAAAACTGGTACATTAACTGGATTGTTTACCAGAATAGGTGGTGTCTAGGACAGTCTTGCTCGGGCTATGGAATTTCTAAAAGGTTTAGAACCGAAAGAATCCTGCGCGCGGACTAACCTGACTGGTCACTAGTTCTTGGTAAGAGACTGGTTATAAACCCTAATTAAAAATATGACACAGCACACCGTCCATATAGTGGCACTCACGGTGACCGGTCGTCGTAAGTAGGTTCAGCCTTCGTTGGGTGCTTACGCCGCAAACTCGGAGAGCTGTGAGGTAAGCACTGCGGATCCTAAGTGAGACTTGGGCCAGTGACTTGCAGTTGTTATATGGTGTGTGTCAGTGGTGGTTCCTCAGTAAGACTGTTGCCCAAGGTGTGGATGAGATTAAACATGATCAATTTGAGAAATTGAAAATCTCATAGGATCTAACAGTTGCAAAGTGGTTGTAATTGGTAATAAGTTACCTGCCTGAATAGCTTATTCATGTAGGTTCAGCCTCCGTTGGGTGCATGAATATGTAAAATGGTTCTTAGGATTAATAAATCATTTTCTAAATTTTGGGTTATTGATTTATTAATGGTTAATCAAATACTAATTTTTTGAAAAATTGTTTAAGATGGTTGAAAGAAGCAGAGGTAAAAAGCGGTTTAAATAATAATAATGACAATAATGGTAACAACAATAATGATAACGTCAATCTCCTTCCTCAATATCCTTCCTCCACTTGCGAATCTTCCCTAAAAGCACATGTTGCTACTTTGAGGTCCATTCGGGATATAAAGAACTCAAAAGAGGCAACAACCTGAACTCGGAATAAGATCTGACAAATGTTCTGAGTACAGAGTGAAAGTCATATATTCTGGAAAGGGCACCAGAACCTATTCCTGCAGAGACTGCTACAGTTGAGGAGAGAAATCTCCACAAGAAGCACTATGAGGATTCGGTCAATGTTGCCTGTCTAATGCTAGCGACCATGACATCTGAGCTGCGGATTAGCCTTATGGACGTCTCAGATTGCCAGATGTATCACCGGCTAAAGGATATGTGCTAGACTCAGGCTCGGACTGAGAAACAATACAACTAGGGCTCTGAGCTGCTGCAGAATGGCAGAAGGAACAGCTGTTAGACCCCATTTACTAAAGATGAAAGGTTATCTGGATCATCTTAGCAGACTTGGGTATCCCGTGACACAGGACATGACCATGAATCTGATTCTCAATTCCTTATTGAAGGAATTTTAGCAATTTGTAATTTGTTACAATATGCATGAAGAAGATGATCAGTGGGTTGCATCAGATGCTATAGACTGCTGAGGGAATGATTAAGGAGAGAAGATATGGAAAGATACGGAAGGGAAAGTAAGTTTCCAAGCCAGAGGTTAAAGCTAACAAGTAGCTAAAACCTACAACCAGAGAAGTTAAATCCAAATATGACAAATTCTTTGATTGCTAGGAAACTGGGCACTAGGAAAGGGAATTGTCCCAAGTACTTGGAAACGGTCAAGGTTGACCACATTGAGACTTTGTGTATCTGAATAAGTCACTTCTATTGTTCTTGGATATGTGATACCCAATTGAACAAAGTTTCATGCATAATGTCTGCAATGACTAAAATGAAGTGAAAAGAGATGGCAGATTCAGTGGGAGCATAGAGACGTCTTAGAGAATACTCTGCTGGACACTAATTTTCATGTCATCAATAGTTTATCATGGTGTAATATACAATAGTTGAATTTCTTGCAAGTATTTTTGGGACAGAGAAAGAATTTTTTTGAGTTAAAAATTTATTGCTTGAAATTCCTATTGTTTAAAGCCATGATCATAGACTATTGATTCAAGAGGAACTTGAATAGTAACTTGTTAATAGAGATTGGACAAGCTAGTAGTCACATTCAGATAAAAAGGGTTAACTATGTTGTTGTGTAAATTGTTCAAGTGTTCAAATGCAGTTTCATTGAACTTGTTAATTCTTGAAAGTTAGTTTAAGAGATTATATGAGTTGGATAGTCATCCGTGATTATATAGATGAAACTAATAAAATGCAAAATTAAATGTAAAAGAGTTACATGGAGGTTAATTCGCTTAACTTGTCAGATGCTATTCAAGACTTGATAAGTCTGGATTGTCTAGACAAGAAGTAATTGCATTTTATTACATGTGAAATGTATACAACTTGTGTGATGGTTAGTCAAGTAATAGCCTTTGACTTGTTTAAACACTCGTCGGCAAACTTGACGGAACACTACAACAAAATGTTGTCGATAATCAGGTTCTGGTGGTTATGGATCCATATCACAAATTTTGAACACAATGTTATTAAAGATATCCTGTTAAGATATAGATAAACTGCATACTGTCAGATTCAAGACTAAACATCTAAACGTATCACTAGTAGCAATTAATCTTAATTGCTAGAGCTCCTAAATTTTAATCCTGGTGTCTCTATGAGTGATTTACCAGTTCCTCTAAAGCTAATGGATAGAAATTTGTAAGGAGATTCAGAATGGGTCTGAATAATATTACAAAGAACTTGTAATAAAGAACTAGTGTAAATTTTTCAAAGATAAACGGTAATGGAAGTTAAGTCAGTTAACTAGAGAACACTCCCACTAAGATCATGTCTGAAATTAATTTTTCGATAGATCGTGTTACCGTTACATTTGATAAAGGAACAGTAGCATTAAATTGATGGAAGTCATGTTGTGTTTATTGAGATAAAGGAGATCAACATGATATCTTTAATGCCGTTCTATTTTGCATGTTTTAGAAATCCAAGAATAAATTTGAAGTTATTCTAAAACTATTCCATAGCTGCTTGTTGTCGTGGGAACCACAACGAGATATAAAAGGCTACTGTGGTTTTTGGTTGATATTCATGGGTGATGAATATAACAAAGGTTAGACCAAATTCACAGGTATTTGTTGCGAACAAATATTGGATTGACCCACCGATTGAGACCACTTTGTGGATCATAGTCATGAGTCGTCTCAAAAAGGTAATCCTTAGTACCTGAGATGTCTACGTACTTTAGTGCGGGTGCTTCTGTACATTTGGCCTAACCTAACGTCATCCGTAACTGGGTGATCATAACGGTTCGAGGCTGGTTGCAGTGGGAGTCGTGCTGGAGGCCCTAAATAGTCAATATGGGATTGACACCTTTTTTTTAACTAAGAAGAGATATTTCTGGGCCCCTCGGCGATCGATACTGACATAAATGCATGACCATGCTCGGACAGAACTGATGTGTTCTAATCTCTCTGTTTCAGTTCAGTATGAGATCAGGGAGTCGAGAAACATAATCATGTTTGCTATGGTTGATCTAATCCATGCCTAGCTTTCACATTGAAATATCGCGATGCGTAGGATATAACCTAAGTTTCTCTTTGGAAGGTTGTTTCAACAAGAATGCCCGAATGGGAGTCAGAGTTTTTATGACCTTGGTTGCCTAAAGTGTCTAGCCATGACCTCCTTTAGGCGCATGCTGCAGGACAGTATGTAGTTTTACACAAGTGGGAGTATGTTAGTATATGGTGTGTAAAGATGACATTACTACTGCATCATGACAGATTTCATAAAACACTTGAGGGTCACACCGATGAGCACAACTGAGCAGATGCAATTAAACTATTGTATAAATGATAATTAATATTGTTTATGACACGAAATGATCATTGAGATTAAATTAATGTGTGATTAATTATATTTCAAAGTACGGGGACTAAAAGTGCAATATTAGATATTGTATTGATTTAATTGTCATTGGATGATAATTAAATAATTATCTAGTCTTTTATTTAGTATTGGATATTAAATAAAAGATGCATTTATTTGAATTTGTATTATCATCTATTATTAGATAATTGGATGGGTAATTATAAACAAATAAATAAGAGATAATTATAAATAATTATCTAGTCATTTATATATTATCAAATAATATATAAAAGATAAATATTGTTTACTAGATATATAATTATAGAGATAATTATATAAGGTTTAAATAATAAAGATAATTATTAAGATATATATTATATTATTATATTAGAGTTTGATTAAAACTAAAACTCTTAATTAATAATATATATAAATATATACATACGCCCATACATGAGAATATATAGATATATACAGTGGGATATATATGGTCATTAGGGGTGACCTAATGAAAAAGTGGGGTTGCCGCACACACACACACATGAATGTGAACGTGTGTGTGATGGTTTTTTCTGGCCATACGAACCAAACACACAATTGCGTGTTTGGTTTTCTCGTTCTTCGTGTGTTTGATTGCATACCTGGCGCCGCTCGATCGTGTCATCACTGGTGGATACCAAAAGCGTCTCATTCGTGTATTCTTGTCATAGAATACAAAGGTACGAATTTTTATTGCTTTCTCATTTACTTATCTTATGTATACTTGATGATCCGTGTACGGAATTCGTGATTTTAAAAAGCTTCCGTTGTGCGTTAAGATGATTAATGTTTATGTTTTTATGAAAAACGATACGAATTCCCAACAATCTCCTACACCCTACTACACCACAACTGGTTCCTCCTCTCAATACCCGTATGCCCTACCTCAGATGCCTTCTTATGGGGAGCCCTTGGATGCAGAAGACGTTGATATACATGAACAAATGGCCCTGTTGTCGAATCGCCTTCAACAAAAGCGATTCTATCATAATAAGACCAACAATTAGCTGCGATATGATATGGGCCCAAGGAGTTATCCGGACGAGATGAGTGATGATAGGAGAGAGGAAAGAGATGACTGGAGAAGAGATGATAGGGATGAGAGAAGGTAGGACGATCGGAGGGAGAGAAAACATGAGAGGAGAGAAGAAAGACGAGACGATAGAAGTGACTATCGAGATGATCGTCGTTACGAAAGGAGTGACAATAGAAGAGATAATGATAGGTGGGAGAGTCACCGACGCGAAGATAGCCGGGACTCCCACCGCGCAGACAAGAGGCCGGAACGCGTAGATGAACGGCCAAGGAATGATGAAACCAAGACTTCTAACGACCGTGGATGCTACAAATGCGGTAAACCCTATCATTTTGCTCGTGAATGCAAAAACCAATACGAGCGTGACTTAAATTACTACGAATGAAAGGTCGCGGTTCTGAAGAAACGGGCTGATGCGATGGGCCTCGTAGCCCAGGATGAGTATTGGGTTGATGAGGAGTCTGATGATGAAGAGGACAGGGGCCGAAACTCCTATATTGCCGAAAGAATTGTGTCCACAGATACTGCTGCTTCCTCCGACTCTGAATCAGAAAAGTCTATAGAGGGGGAGAACATTGATGAATCTACAACCTGTTTGATGGCCAAATCCAGGGACTCAGAATGTTCCACATCAGAGTCCGAGGCAAATGAGGTACATTCCCTTTACTTTCATCACTCTTTAAATGTCAAATTTGTAAAGAATGAATGTAAATGCACACACAACTGATTGAGATAGAAGCAAAATATAACTCTGAAAAGGAAAAGTGTGTGAAAGCGAACAACTTGCATAATCACTAAAAGAAACATCCGATACGTTTGAATAGAACTGGTTAAATGAAAATAGTCTTGTCAAAACCTTTTTAAGTAAAATTAATGGCTGAGGATAGGAACACTTCACTTAAGAATTGTATCGATACAATTACTGACGAAAAGAGTTTCCTGAAGTCAGAACTATATGTTCTTACAAAACGGTTAGAGTCTTTGAACATGGAAAACTTAGGAAATGAGAGAAAGTTTAAAATGATTGAAAAGAGAGAATAGGTTTGTACTCACGAATCAAAACCCTTGATGATGAATTTTTAAAAGAGGTCAAACAACATAACCTATTCATCTAATTCAACCAAAAGAAACGAGATTTTATCATTCCAAAGAAGGAATAGGTGTTAAAAATCCTACACTTTTGAAAAATGCTTAATCGATTTTACCAATGCTATTTGATAGAAGGTACATGGGATGCGGGTATCAGGCCTTCTTTCATCACTCATCAGAAGAAGTCCTGGCCCAAGAGGAGGAGAAAAGAAATCAAAAAGAAAACAGGCAAATTCCATTTACGTATGAAAAACTAAACGACAGTCATCCTTACAGACTACCCACCCTTGAGTATGATTTCTTTTTTAGTTATTCATCAACAGAAATGAAAGTCAAACCTGTTAAATCGATTCCTCATCCTTATATTCCTACCACCGTTTTTCAACACAAAATCAAAGTTTTAGAAGAAGAATTGAGGATTGCTCGTGAGAAAGGTTCTGCCAGACAAGAAGCCCTTCTCACAACTGAGGAAAAGATCGAAGAATAAATTTTTGAACAAGGTATAGAATTAACTCTTTATACAGAATGGTTTAAAACTGTTTTAAAAAAGTTGAATTCTTACACAAAAGATTCAAAAACCTCTTCCCCTGTCAGTGTTCTAAACACATCACTAGACAAAGGTAAATTCAAAATTGAAGTCCCCTTAAACATTTCCAAATATGAGTGTTCAAAATCTTCAAAATCTAAGGTTTCCAAGAAGATTAAGAGTAAATCTAAGTCCAACACGATTACCATCATCATTGACTTCATCATCTTCCACACACACACACACCAGCTATTGAGACTACTCCAATTATTCCCTCCCACATAGTATCAAACATTATCCCCTTACAAGAACCAACTAAATATCAACCAGAACCAGTGGTACCCTCACTCGAACCAATTGAACACAACACCTCATCCATCCCCACATTAACCACTGAGTTTCCTTCACATTCACCCCTTCCTCACGAAACGAAATGGATTCGTGATCACCCAACTAAACAAATCATTGGTGATCTAGCTACTGGGGTTCAAACTCGAAGAGCTTCTGCTAATGGATGCCTTTTCGCGTCATTTCTTAGCATGATAGAGCCCGCTTGTGTGGATGAAGCATTGAGAGACCCTGACTGGATTGTAGCCATGCAAGAAGAGCTCAATCAGTTTGAACAGGTAAGAGTATGTCGATTAGTTCCCAAACCCAAAGGCCGAGCCATTGACGGACCGTCGTTGTGACCCGCAGAATTAGTCCTTAAATCCACTATTTAGCTAGAGAAGTAAGGGTCGAATCCACAGGGAGTGTGGTCGTAATTAGGATTGAGTTATTAGCCTTAGAAGTTTATTGAAAGCATTTAAATTGTGAACTTGTGGATTTGAATGATTTGTTTAGAGTAATAGTTTGCTATTGCTTATAACTAATATTAAGAGCGAAGTAACTAACGAAGAAGATAAACAATCAAGATACAAATAACCATTCACAGAATCTCCACGGCATAAGTATTACTCATTATAATTTCATGCAACGATCACATAGACATAATCAATTGCGACTAAATTAATCAAACGTGTTTTAACCAATATCTCTCGGCATAGCATATGCAACATTAATACTCGTCTTAATCCCTAAACAATTGGACTCGGCACGAATAATAACACCACGATAAACTATCTAGCTTTTACCAATCACAACACATAATCATAATCATAGCCAAATGTTTATCATTTGCATACACATAATAGATCTCGCTTAATACGAATACATCAAAACATAGAAATTAAAGAAGAGTAAACTTAACCGTAGATCCTCAACAAAAGGCTAATGTGATTAGCCGCTCTTCGTATGCTCGCCACCGTCTTCGTTCTCGTATCGTAGATCCACTCCGGCAGGGCTTCGACACACTTTCACACACGTCGGGTGTAACATCCGACACTAAACCAGGTTAGCAACAATGACATAATCTGTATTTAATAGCCAATTATAGCCTAATCAGTGGTCATTAGAAATTAATCAAGTGATTAACAAGGTTTATTAGAAAATTCAACTCAATTAGAATCAAATTCATCGGTGCGATGAATCGGGAAATCAATTAATCCGATCGATTTACGATATGAGGGATTAATTCAACTAAGTACATAATTAAATTATGATTAGTGACACTAATCAAACACTAATACAATTACTTAACATTAATTATGCAAGACTAAAACAATTCATTAAAACAATGCATCCATAAGTATTTATGAAATTACAAGAAAAGGGAAATACAAGAATACATTTCTAAATACTTTTATACAAAAAAAAAATGAAAATACATGTATAATACATGTATGGCCAGCCATAGGCATGTGCCAATTAGGGGTTGACTTCTATTTTTTTAATATTACTTTAAACACAATCATTTTGTTTAAAAAGTGCACACAACCTCCTACTTTCCATGTCTTTCATCATTTGAAAGACCAAATACTTTGCCTATAAATAAGACCTCATTTCTCACTTCTTTTTCACACTTCAAACAACAAAAACCTCTCATTTTCTTCTCTAAAAACCGGATCTATACACACACACATCACAAACTTTTGCATTCAAGTGTTCTTCAAGTGTTCTTCAAGAAATTCAAGTGTTTTGGTGCAAGTCTTGCAAGGATTCCAACTTCTACTCAAAATCATATTCTAAACACTTCAAAGTAAGTAAATACTAACTTATTTCATCATACATTTATGTTTATATAAGTCTTGCATAATATATATAATTATTGAACAACAACAAGTTTCATAAAAACTCAAGTTTATGGGTTTCTAGTTTTTATTTTTAAGTTGTTTCTTTAAATGTGTTTATGAATATATGAACACATCATAAAAATGTTAATATTATGAAAACAAGTGATACATATGTGTTTTATAACTTTTATAACTTTTATACAAGTAGTCTTTGAATAAACAACGAGAATCACAAGCTATTTCAAGTTTATAAACTATGGATTTTCGGCAGGTTATTTACATCGACTTTGAAAAATCATAACCTATTCATAACTTATCGAAATAAGTTGATTCTTGTCTCAAAAGTTAGATCTATGTCTTAACTATAGATCTGGAAGTTTTCATAATTTATTTTGGAGTTTAAGACCTCCAGAAATTATTTGGGAAACCGAAAGTTTGACAGCTCAAAAATGGCCAACATAGGGTTTTTAACAAGCTTTTAAACCAACCTAAACATCTCGAAAAATGGCCGTTCTTGATTCTAAAAATCCTTTGTATATAGTAGTTTAATGTCCTAGAAAACCAATGTCTATAACATTTTGGAGCTTGGTCAAAAACAGCCTCAAAGTTGGCCGAAAAACCTCCAAAAAAGCTGGAAAATTATATATATATATATATATATATATATATATATATATATATATATATATATATATATATATATATATATATATATATATATATATATATATATATATATATATATATATATATATATATATATACTTGACGTCTTAACCGGATTTTATTTATAAACTTGTAATGTTGGGTGATTTAAGACATAAAAATCTATAAATATATATACCATCATATATTAGAGATATTAAGTCCTTATCATTTAGGACTCGATTAAACTCACACGACGCATTATCCATCCATTTACGATACGTAGCTTTTTACGCTCGTTTTTGCCATCGCAAGCTCGGTGAGTCTTCATAGCCCCTATTTTCACTATCTATTGGGGTGGAAATACATGCACGATTTTTATGGACATCAAAACTATTTATTTCTTATATGTATTACACATGTGGATCCATCAGCCCTCAAATCATGAACCGTTAATTGCATTTATTTGCAAGCGCGAATATATTGTGGATAGATCTATTGGGAGTCATGTCCCCCATTCGAGTTAGTTCGGGTCGGCTAAAAACGAGTGCATATATATATATATTCAACACACGGTATTACAGTCGGGGATACTGCACAGGGCAAACTCATTTTAATTAAGCTTCAGTTGCATGATGGTTTACGTAATACATACACAGAATTTATGATTTTATAAATTCAACTCATCGGATAATGTCCATACAACTGGTCTTTTCACGTAAACCTATGAGCTCACCAACAATTTGTTGACGTATTTTAGCATGTATTTTCAGGTGTTTGAGATATGCACATTTATCGGAAGTATTCCAAGGCTTCAGTTCATTTTGGAGTCACATCATTTTCAAACTCGGAGAATTATTTGCATCTTTCCTGATAAACTAAATTGTGTATTTAAATCTTGGTATTTTAAGAACTACTTACGCTGTATTTTGGTTATGTAAAACAATATTTATATTTGAAGTTAAATCAATGTATTTTTGAAAAACGTCCATATAGTGGTCGTTCGTTATGATTATGGTTACGCTTCCGCGACGTCACGTTTCGTTGCCAACCGGGGTAACGGGGTGTGACATCGGGACTCTCTCCAAAGTTTCCCATTCACTTGTATTTATAGGGAGGTCGAGATTAGGGTTTCCAGGGTTGAAAAATGCGTTTTTGCACCGCACTAGGACAGGCCAGGCGCAGGCCTACGCCCCCCCTGCGCCCGGATGCGGCTAGGGTTTAGCTGGCGTTTGCTGGAACGTATCTGGACAGTTTGGGCGCTATGTGGAGCGCAGGGTGGCGTAGGCCTGCGCCCCCCTCAGCCCAGTTTGCTCTGAAATCTCTCGGATTGCTTCTTTTTATCATCTTGGCCCTGAAATACAAACTTGGAGTAATAATATGGATTTTACGAAGTATCGGTGCTTAAAATGATCATAATATGACTCAGAAACCATATAAATTATAGAGTTATCAAATCTCCCCAACTTAACTCTTGGTCGTCCCTGAACAAGCTTTTTGAATCAGAACTAACTAAGTAACGAGCATGTATTGGCAGTGAGTCTAGGAATTTTATGTCAAGCTAGCCTTCGTACTAATGCATTAAAATTCTTAACATGTAAATTGAAGACGTTTTCAGTTAAAATATTCTTCTCTTAGAATTTATATAATGTATCTCACTTTTGAAAATACCTTTTTAGCTCAAGGTTACGATACTTAAAACATGTGGGTCTTCCGACCATCTTTTTCCTCTTTGCATGTTTACAACAAATGTTTTTTTAACACCATGCTTCTATCTATTTTCTTTTCACTATATTAGCTAGATGGTCCATGTAACGAGATTTCGGTCAACTGCTCCCAAACCAAATGGTTTTAGGGGATTAGGCATGAGTGGTACCCCTACGGACTTAGTTTCTCGAACCATCTAAGCTACATTTATCTTACTTTTAAGGCCAAAACATGATTAAGTTCTCCCACTTATTGCATGAGCTTCCAAAATCTTTTGACACATTACTTATATTTAAGCCCAAATAAATTTTAACGTACTTGAATTCATTTTACATGGAAAAAATTTTAATTATTACTACGACTCTTTTCTTAATTATAAAATATCTTGTCAACATTAGCCAATTCCATCGCACATGTATTTTCTAAGTATCATCATGTTCCACGGCCTGATCGGCAAACAAGACTCAAATGGGGAAGACATGACAGACTATATAACATTATAAACTCTAAATAGGACTTGAGTGTAAGTCAAACCGTAATCCCGCAATTGTTGTTGTATCCACAAAACTTGTGAACAACAACTACCAATAGCTACATATTCGGCCTCGCACGTTGATACGGCTACCGAAGTCTGTTTCTTGCATTGCCAGGATACGAGCCTCCCTCCAAGGAACTGACAACCTTCAGTTGTTGACTTTCGATTCAAGCTGCAACCTCCATAATCTGAATTCGTGAAAGCTTCCAATTCCAGATCACCATCCGCGTGATACCAAAGTCCCAGCTTCGGTTTCGACTTGAGGTATCTCAGAATCCGCTTCACAGCCTTCATATGCATTTCTTTCAGATTGGCTTGAAACCTAGCACAAATACACACAACAAACATAATGTCAGGTCTAGAAGCAGTTAAATACATAAGTGACCCGATCATGGCCCGATATAGAGTCGGATCCACATCAGTATTACTTTCTGTACCCGGTCCGAGATTATGATTCACTTGAATCGGTGTGCTAAAGTGAGCAGTCAGCTTTGTTCCCTCCATCCTGAAACGCTCTAGAATGTCGTAGACATACTTCGTCTGATGGATAAACATACCCTCCTTCCTTTGTTCAACTTGCAAAACCCAGAAAGAAGTTCAACTCTCCGATAGCACTCATCTCAAATTTGACTTCATCACCTTCTCGAAATCTTTGCACATCTGCTCGTCCGATGACCCGAAAATAATGTCATCAACGTACACTTGTACCAAGATAAAATGGTCACCCTTTCTCTTCACAAACAGTGTACTATCAATTCTCTCTCTTTCAAACCCGTTTTCTAAAAGATGAGTTGATAGTGTCTCATACCATGCCCTGGGTGCCTGATGCAATCCATACAGATCCTTATCAAGACGATACACTCTGTCTGGATATTTTGGATCTGTAAACCCGGGCGGTTGTTCAATGTACACAAGCTCCTTCACCTTTCCATATAGAAAGGCACTCTTTACATCAAGTTGATAAACTTTATAGCCTTTGAAGGATGCAAAGGCCAGAAACAAACGGATTGCTTCAAGCCTTGCCACTAGCGCAAACACTTCGTTGTAATCGATTCCCTCTTCTTGGTTGATACCCTTTACTACAAGTCTTGCCTTGTTGCGAGTTACAATACCCCGATCATCTCTCTTGCACTGAAAAATCCACTTGGTTCCTATTGCAACTTCTCTTCGAGGTAACGGAACTAACTCCCACACTTCAAGCTTTCTGAATTATAACAGTTCTTCTTGCATCGCTTCAACCCAAGAGTTGTCTTTCAGTGGCATTTGCACATTCTTCGGCTCTACTTGAGAGATGAAACACGAATAAAGGCAACTGTGAAAGGCCTCAGAGTCATTAATCATTGACAATAGCACTGTGTTGTTATTCAAACTACTCCTAGTCCTAACACCAACATTCGGATTTCCTATGATGCTCTCAACCGGATGATCCTTATTAATCCTCGATGTTTCGATCTCATCGACCCTAAGATTATCTCCTAAGTTTGACCCTAATTCACCTAACGGGGGAACGACTTCAGATGCTACATTCTCTTCCTCATGATCACTGTTTTCGGAGTTAGAATTAGTAGTCTGATTCTCGTTTGTAGGTAACTAAGAATCATTTTCTGCTGGAGACCCATCTTCTGTCGATGTAGGCTCAGAAGTTGATGGAATGCTCGTCTTTGGAAAACATTGACCGTCATCATTCAGATTTAAGGACGATAAGTCATGTTCAATTGTGCCTGCATATCCATCCAAAGGAATGTTAAATGATTTAAATAATGAATCATAATCAAATATCCATTCCGGACCTGTTTGGGGTTCATGTGTATAACTTGTTACATCAATGTTACACACAATTTCTACCGCACCGTTTGTTTTGTTAAAAACCCTTTTGTTTGGTGAGTTAGGCACATAACCTAGGAAATAACCTTCGTCAGCCTTTCACCAAACTTAGGTTGATGTTTTGTTCTCATTAAAGTACAAGGTACCCCAAACGGTTCGAAGCCAGTTAAATTTGGTGGTCTTTTATTCAGAACTTCATAACAGGTTTTGTTCAATGATTTGATAGTAAGGACCCGATTTAAAACATGACAAGCGGTATTCACTTCTTCCCCACAAAACATGGTATGAAGCTTTGAATCCGAGAGCATGGTCCTTGCTGCCTCAATCAAAGTCCTGTTCTTCCGTTCTGCCATCCCATTTTGTTGTGGCTCATAAGGTGCACTAAATTGTTGCACTATGCCTTTAGATAGGCAATATACACCAATTACTGTGTTTTTAAACTCGGTTCCATTATCACTCCTGATACGTTTTACCCTCGTCCCATAAGAGTTTTTGACTTGGTCTAGGAACCCAATCAACTTTGCAGCTGTCTCGTCCTTCATACCTAAAAAGAAAACCCATGAAAATCGTGAGTAATCATCAGTGATAACTAAACAATACCAACTACCACCTATACTCCTTTTGTTGATAGGTCCAAATAGGCCCATATGCAACAAATCAAAAGTGGTAGATATAGAGTTCTGAGTCTTTGACTTGTGTGACTTCTTGTGTTGTTTGCCTTTCTTGCACGGTACACACTTGTCTTCAAACTGAAAACTCTTCATTGGGACACCTTGAACCAGTCCATGTTTAGTGATGTAGTTCATTTTCCTCAAGTGCAAGTGTGCCATGCGTCTGTGCCATAAGACTGATTCGGTCTCTGAAGCTTTAGATAACAAACATATCGTTCCCATTGATAAATCGGAGATGTTCATGTCCAGCATGTACAAATCATTCTTCCTTGGGGCTCTCATCATAATCCACTCTTCAGGTATCTTGAATCCCGGCTTTAGCACTAACGCTTCAGTATCAATAAACAATAATGAATTCTTCTTATCACTGATCTGAGAGACACTAATGAGATTATGAGCAAGTCTATCAACGTGATATACTTGATCAAGTGTGATAGTCCCATTAGTAATCACTCCTGTTCCAGTGATATTTCCTCTTTTGTTCCCGGCAAATGATACAAAACCCTTGTTCCCTCCGTTGAAGTCTGTGAGCAGACTCCTTTCCCCAGTCATGTGCCTAGAGCAGCCACTGTCGACAAACCACTTGTTGTTGAGACCTGTAGTTAGCTCCTGCACATGAAAGGAAACAAATTAGTTATCACGGGGAACCCAAGCCATGACTGACTTGCTAATACCATTCTCATCCACATACTTGAACTCCTTCAAAAACCCATCTCTCCTTTCAGGTGACTTGGGTGTTTGACTGAGAACCTGTTGTAGTGCAGAGTGATTTAAATTCACTATTGGCCTTTTGTTAGGCATTTCCTGTGGAGCCCTTGAATAATTTCTATTATATGGCATTTCAGATTGATATCCATGGGCTCTACCTGGTGTCTAATGTCTTACAGGAGTGTGTGACCTAACCGGAGTGTAAGCTCTTCTAAGTGTTGTGCTCCTATAGACTTGTTGAGGTCCTGACCTAGATTGATTAGGGACTCTATTCGGGGAATTAGTCCTAGCCACTTTATTTGGTCTACCCGACACAGGTGTTTGTCTAGCAACATTCTTTGGTGTGGCTTGCACAATCTTCTCAGTGTTTTGAGAACTACTTGTGCTTGTTACACTTGGTGAGAGTTTCTGTTGTTCTGGCTTTCCAACATTAGGAGTAGATTCTACCTTCCTATATGGACAGCTAGACGCAACATGACCCTGTTCATGACATCTAAAACAAGACATTTTATCAATAGATTTCTTATGAGTGCCCTTTGAATTTGGTGTCTCAGTAGTGTCATGTTCTTTCTTCTCAACTATCGTGACTGTTTCCTCTTTTTGATTGTTAAAGTCAGTTCTTGCTTCTCCTAGAATTTTATCACAAGAAGACTGCACAAATTTGACTTTCTTAATCGTAACATTGTTATTAGTCACCTTAGTTACTTTTTCCTTATCAGACTCAGATACAGGTTCAGCTGCTACCTCTGACTCAACTGGTTTATCAGTTTTATCCTGAGGCTGAGGCATATAGTTATCATTAAAAGGTGGAGGACTCTCTTTATAGCCTAAACCTACTGGTTTCTTAGATTGACGTTGTGCATCTAAGATTTTCCCTAGATTCAGTGAAGAGTTCCTAAAGTTTTCTAACTTACTATTTACCTCTGCAACCTTAACCTTTGCTTCAGCTAGCTCTACCTCTTTAATAGTTAGTTGCTTGGTTAAAGCCTCAACATGCTCATACATCAGTTCTATCCTGACACACTGCTCACTTAGTTTGTCTTTAAGAACTATTACATCTTGAGTGTCTACTTTCAGCTTATCCCTAAGATCCTCTTTGATATCTAGAAGGCTAGCATTATTTGATTTTAATGATTCAATTTGAGCAGTTAAATTATTATGTTTTTCAAGCACTAGATTTAATCTATCGTTAGAAGTAGCATATAAAACACATAAATGATGGAATGTAGAAAAGTTCAGAATTACCTTTGCATGATCAGATTCCACGTTAGCCATCTGCACGGCAAACTCTAGAACGGTCTGATTATCTGACTTCTCCACTAACACAGGACTTGTATCATTCTGTTCTTTGTCCTCTGTTGTTTCCTCTGCTCCTACATCCCCATACTCTGTTACTTCAGCCATGAAGACTCTAGCATTTGTCTCTGAATGTGTACTCCAATCATATGTCCCATCAAGCTATCTGTCAGTTGTGACATTCGTTAAGAGACCAGCGATGTTCGCTTGATTACTCGAATTAGCAGGCTGATATCTCCCATGAGATTGATTCTGATTGTTTTCAACCTTGGGTCTTTGACACCCTCGAGCAAAATGTCCTAACCCCTGGCAGTTGTAGCACTTAACTTTGGATTTGTCGAATCCAATCTTATTATTGCTAACGCTCAGATTTCTGCCTGTCTGTTTTATGAATCTCTTGACTCTCTGAGTCACCATGGCTAGTTGCCATTAAAGATCCATCTTCCAAATCATCAGGATCTACTTGATCATAGTCCTCTTCCCATAACGCAGGATCGTTTATTTTACCTTGAACGCAATTGCTGTATGCGGCGACAAATGAAGCCAAAAGATTCAGATGATCTTCAGCTGATTTTGCGCTCATTGGCATCCTTGTGTATCCTTGAGACGTAGATGCTGACTGAGTGGGTTTCTCTTCTGGTTTGGAATAACCTAAGAAAGCCCGGCTCCCTGAGTCTTCTACTTCTACTGGAGTCGACGCTTTGCTCGTATAGAATGCTGTAGCTGTTTTTAGTTCACCCGCGACTGAAGGTTTGGACTTCCCAAAATACATGTCCGGATCTTGTACTTGGTCATATTTTCGTTTCTTCTTGAGCAACTGATATTTATAAGCGCTCAGCGTTTCTATGACTCCTTCAAGAGTTAGAGTTTCAAATTTATCTTCATCATGCTTTATCAGTGCTACGTACATATCCCTTTTTGCTGGTAAAGCATCAAGAAGTTTCTCAATCTTCTCTAATTCATGATACTTGACATCGTGGTTATCTAACTCTGTCAACAAGTGATAGAACCTTGTGATAGTCTTATCAAGCTTTTCGTTTTTCAGTGCCTTGAAAATTGCGAACTGCTGCTTGAGCATCTCCGTTCTACCTTTCCGAACCCTCGGATTTCCCTCACACCGTTTCTCTAGTGCATCCCACAACTCTTTCGCTGTTCGATGATTTCCGAATGTGTGCAAGATTCCCTGAGGTAGTGCCATGCGGATAATGGAAAACGCTTTGTTTTCAGCCTCATATAGTTTCTTGTCGTCGTCCTTCATCTTCTGATAAGTTAAAACTCTCTGACGACCTTCAAACTCGTGAGTAGGTGGAATGTATCCCTCATCGATACAGATCCACATCCGCATATCATTAAAGCGAGCAAAGTCGGCAAACCTATCCTTCCACCAGTAATAATCTTCCAACCTCATCAGCTTGGGTGGTGAATTTGCCTTTCCGACTTCATGGTCCATTTCAATAAACTTTTGCAAAGTAGTCATCGTTCCTAAACTTTTTGAATTAGAACTTAATTAATTTAATTTGAAATTAATTTAAATCAATCCTATCGAACTTAAGTAAGTTCGAATTTGATTATAATTAAATTTGTTTGAAATTAAATTCGAAATCAACAAATTCGAAAATATGACAAATTCGAAGTTTATGTCAAGTTCGAATCTAGGCAAATTCGAATGAGAGCAAATTCGAATAGCAGACAGATTCGAATGAAAACCTAAAATTAATTCGAGAGGAGCGTATTCTTCTGACAAATTTGAATTTCTGATAAATTCAAATAAACCCTAATACCTCCTATGTTCGAGCGCCGCAAGTTCGGAAAACGGCCAAAAGTCTATTTTTTCAACTTTTCAGTTTAAACCAAAGTTTTTAAGATTAAAAACTATGATTTTGACCAAACTTATGAACTATTATTAACTTTTCCCCGTTATCTTGCTTGTAAAACTCAAAAACTTACCCAAAAAGTGATTTATCCGTCCAAAAACGCCAAGAAACCACAGATGTTACCTGTGAACACGAAGACCACCACGAACACCCTAATGGCCCTGATACCACTTGTAAGGTCGCCTTCCTATGGATCCTATCTTGACACGACACCATCCAACGAGTGCGAAATCCTCGTTAGCGGCTTGACGGATAGACCACGCACACGAAACACGGAGACACACACTGTGATAGACGAACAACGGAACGCCCCGACACGTGATTCTCTCCAAGAACAAACTCTCTAACACCCTTGCAAGTTCGAGATCGCTTCTGCTAAAGCTCTGATTAACTTCGGCAACAACTTGTTAATTAAACGAATTAACCCTTAATTATAACACCTGGTTCGAATTTGTCCAGGACAAATTCGAATAAGCCCAAGGCCTTTCGAACTTGTCCTCCACAAATTTGAATCATGAGCTTTGAACTTATTTTTGAACTTATCGTTGAACTTATCTTTGAACTTATCTTTGAACTTATCTTTGAACTTATCTTTGAACTTATGTTTGAACATATCTTTGAACTTATGTTTGAACTTATTGTACACCAAGTTCACACATACAAACAATCAATATCAAAAATATATAATCAAACATATAACAAACACTTGTTAATATGCAATAACGAGCAAATTGACTTTTACAAAATATTGTCTATACTTAGACTGCTATCGTCACACAGGATGCACTAACATCTCCAAAGTTGCCCCTTCACTTGTATTTATAGGGAGGTCGAGATTAGGGTTTCCAGGGTTAAAAAACGCATTTTTGCGCAGCACTAGCGTAGGCCAGGCGCAGGCCTGCGCACCCCCTGCGCCCGGATGCGGCTAGTGTTTAGCTGGCGTGTGCTTGAACGTATCTGGACAGTTTGGGCGCTATGTGGAGTGCAGAGTGGCGCAGGCCTGTGCCCCCCTCAGCCCGGTTTGCTCTGAAATCTCTCGGATTGCTTCTTTTTATTATATTGGCCCTGAAATACAAACTTGGAGTAATAATATGGATTTTATGATGTATCGGTGCTTAAAATGATCATATATGACTCAGGAACCATATAAATTATAGACTTATCAGCCATCATCGGGACAAAATGGATCTTCAAGAACAAACGAGATGAGAACGATATTGTAGTAAGGAACAAGGCAACGCTGGTCACCAAAGGCTGACGACAGCAAGAAGGCGTTGATTAAGACAAGACCTTTGCTCTGGTTGCCCAAATTGAAGCTATCCGAATCTTCTTACCCTTTGCAGCTCAAAAAGACTTCAAAGTGTACCAAATGGACGTCAAGACCGCCTTCTTAAACGTGAACTGAACGAAGAGGTGTACGTTGAACAACCACAAGGCTTTATTGATGCACATAAACCGGACCATGTATATGTGCTAGATAAAGCTCTTTATTGTTTGAAACAAGCACCTCGAGCTTGGTATGATAACCTCCCGAACTTTCTTACTTCTGCCAGTTTAAGTAAGGGTGTGGTGGACGCAACGTTTTTCTCTACAAAGGAAGGCCAACACATAATGCTAGTCCAAATTTATGTAGATGGCTTATATTTGGATCTACTAACCCTAAGTTTTGTATGGAATTTTCATCCCTTATGGAGTCCAGGTTTGAGATGAGGATGACGGGGGAAATGAACTTTTCCCTCGGACTACAAGTCAAACAACTTGATGATGAGATTTTTATGAACCAGTCAAAATGTACTCTTGACATACTCAAGAAGTATAAGTTAGACTCTTGCACGGATATCGCAACTCCCATGGTTTCAAATTGTAAGTTAGACACTAATCCTTCTGGGATAAGTGTCGACAACACAACTTACAGAGGGATGATTTCCTCATTCTACCCTACGACCAGTAGACCTGATATAATGTTGTTGGGAAATAATCTAAGTAAGTTCAAACTGTTAGTTAGACTTCTCAAACTGTTAGTAGAGTTTATATGTAAATACAAAGTTCAAGCTGTTAGTTGAAGAATCTCGAGCTGCCAGTGTAAAAGTTCAAGCTGCTAGAGTAAAACAACTCAAGCTGCTCTGTTCAAGCTGTCAAGTGATTCAAGCTGCTCAACAGTTTCATAAACAGAAAGTGCTGATATTCAGGAAAAGATATCTACACGAAGATTCCAGCATATCTACTATCAGAAAAGTCATAGTCCTTCAAGGAAACAAATCAAGAAGCAATATAAATACATAGAATAGGTCTGTCTATTGTATAGGAGCTTTCTGCATATTCAAGTTTGTAATTGCTTTTTGTTTGAGTTTTCATAAACCTCTAAGGTTGTAAAACCCTAAGAACAATTTGTGTTCTTCGTCTAATCAAACAGATTAGAGGTGATTGTAATCATTGAAATCAGCAATACAATCAGTTTTGATTATTTCTTGTGTTTATTTGCCATTGATTCTGAATGCTTTTGTTAAAATAATTAAGTGTTATTCCGCAAACTTCTTAATTAAACTTTGATTCAAAGCAAGATTATTGATTTATACTCTGATAAATTCAAATCAGTTAGTCTTGGTTACTTAGTTTTAGATCCTGACAGGTGGTATCAGAGCCACATGTCGTTCTTTGTTTTTCAAAGTCGAAAACTTTCTTTTAAATTTTTTAATCTTTTGCAATGGAATTTGAAAATAGCAGCAGTGGATCTGGGCAAGGACTCAAAGTGCCTATGCTCAAGCCCACTGAGTTTGAGATGTGGAAACTCAGGATTCAACAGCATATTCAATTCATTGATTATGCCATATGGGAAGCTGTTGAATTTCCTCCTGTAGTTGATCCAGAACTTGATGATGATGGAAGACCAGTCAAAACTCCTCCAAAAACTGAACTTGAAAGAAAGGCTAGAATGAATGAAGTGAAAGCTCTTACACTTTTACAAATAGCCATTCCTAATGCTTATCAACATCAGTTCAAAAATTTTTATACTGCTCATTCTCTTTGGAATGCTTTAGAGAAAAGATTTGCTGGTAATGCCAGTACCAAGAGAAATCAAAAGGATCTTCTGAAACAGCAGTATGAAAACTTTTCTGGTGGAAAGAATGAAAACCTTACTCAAATCTTTGACAGGTTCAACAAACTGATAAGTGAACTGGAAAGTGCAAAAGTCAGCCTGGATCAAGATGAAGTCAACAGAAAGTTTCTCAGATCTCTTGGAGAAGAATGGACAGTTTATGCTGCACAATGGAGAACAAAAGACACTCTTGATGAAATAGAACTGGATGATCTGTACAACAGTCTGAGAGTGTTTGAGACTGAGATTGATACTAAAAAGAAATCTCTTTCTTATAATCATAATACTGCTCTTCTGTCATCTGAAAAATCTAATGGCAGTGATTCCTTTTCAGGTGGTGATGGCAACTCTACTGAAGCTGACTATGAGGCTTTTGTTGTCAATGATGGACTGTTTGCTCTAAATGCTGAAGACCTAGAACAGATTCATCCAGATGATCTTGAAGAGATGGATTTGAAGTGGCAACATGCAATGCTGACCATGAGGGCCAAAAGGTTTCTTAAAAGAACAGGCAGGACCAACTTTCAAGCCAGAACAGAAGGCAAACCAGCTTTTGATAAGACAAAAGTTGAGTGTTATAAATGTCATAAGCTTGGTCACTTTGCCAGAGAATGTAGATCTCAAAGTCAACAGTCATCCAGGACTTCACAGACCAATCAGACATCATCATCAACAGCACTTGTCTCCCAAGAAGACAATGTGTTTCACTGGAGTGATCAGACAGAGGATGAGTTTCAAAACCAAGCTCTAATGGCAGAAACATCAAATGTCTCCTCCACTGAACTACCATCTGAGGTAAATTCTAAACTCTGCTCTCAATCATGCAAAAATATGGTTAAAAAGTACAGAGACCATAATGAGAGCATGTGCAAAACTCTAGCTAAGATGGAAGAGAGGAGATATGAGTACATGCAAGCCATAGAAGATCTTGAAAAACAGATCAATGACTATAAGGATAATGAGATTCAAATGGGACATGATAGAACATATCATGAGTGGGAGAAAAAGGAGCTAAATAAGAAAATAGAATCCTTAAATAAAAAGGTAGAAGAGACTGAACAAAAGGTGTTTGAGGCTAATAAGAAACTAGAATCTGTCAATATAGATCTAGGAAATTTCAAATTGGAAAATCAAAAGCTGGAACACCTAATGGAAGTTCAATTTAAAGATAGGGTAAAATCTCAGGTTCATCCCAAAGAAGGAATAGGATACAGAGCTACTCCACCTCCATACAATAACAAATACATCCATCCAATGAGTGAAGTGGCTGACAGGCTTGTCAATGAACCATTAGATGAGTCTATGACTACTGTAGATCCTATCCTTGATAACAGTCCTGAATCTAAAGAAGATCAGATTCAAAATAGAGACTGTGAGTGCACAGCAGTTGAGAAGGAACACAAAACAATGAGTGCACCTATAGAGGTCCAAGCCCCCAGTAAGAAAGGAAAAGAGAAGATGAGTGTATGCAATGATGCTCCACAAGTTTCTGTACATTATAACTGTAACACTGCATCTTCTTCAAAGAATAATAAAAAGGGTAAAAATGTTCCAGTCTGCACATGTCAAAAGCATGGTGTTCAAAAGTTTCCCAAACAACAGCAGGTAAGGGGAAATCAGAGGAACAAGAACCAGAAATTGTCAAATAAATCTGGTTTTCCAATTCAAACAGTCAAAAGGTGTTTTCACTGTGGAAGGAAGAATCACTTGGCCAAGGATTGTTTTTATAAACCAGCTGTTGCAAAACAGGCTGTGAATCATAAAAAATCAAGTCCTCCTCATGTAAAAAATTCAAAGGTCAAACCTTCTGCTACACCAGTTCCAAAGAAAACAGTTGATCACAGGCTTTCAAAAGTTAATAAAAAACAGTCCACACACCAAAAACAAGTTTTGGCAAAGTCTAAATTAAGTTTTAAACAGATATGGTGTGTCAAAGACAAATCCTCAGATCAAACTGCTGATACAACAAATCAGACTGCTAAGCCAAATTCTGAAGCTGTTAGTGCAAATTCTGAAGCTGTTAGTGCAAATTCTGAAGCTGTTAGCACTACAAACACAGATCAGACTGCTAAGCATCAATCTGGAACTGTTAATGAATCACCTGAGACTGTTGGAAGAAAAGATAATCAAAATACCTGGATACCTCATATAATCACTAAATAGTCTCCAAAGACTCCATCAGTAGATCTCACTAAATATAAGAAGTCCAAAACAGTATTTAGTTATGTCAATGCACAAGGCCAACCCAAAACCAATTTGGTTTGGGTTTACTCCACTACTGACTAAGCTTTTATTTGTGCAGGGCAACCACAGGTCACCTCATAAAACAAGATGGCATTTGGACAGTGGATGCTCTAGGCACATGACAGGCAATTCTGAGTGCTTGTCAAATTTCAAAGGCTTTGATGGAGGATTTGTTGCATTTGGAGGCAACTCAAAAGGAGGTAAGGTTACAGATAAAGGTACTGTTAATGCAGGCAACATGATTTTCCATGATGTTTTGTATGTTGAACAGCTTAAGTATAATTTATTAAGTGTCTCTCAAATTTGTGACAAACAAAACATTGTTTTGTTTACAGATTCTGAGTGCATTGTCCTTTCAAAAGATTTCAAAATTCCTGAAAATCTCATTTTACTAAGAACACCAAGAAAGGACAATGTCTACTGTTTGGACACAGATCTTTTATCCAAATCAAATACTTTAAGCTGTTTGATATCCAAAGCATCATCCAATGAGTCTGCCCTTTGGCATAGAAGGATGTGTCACATGAACTTCAAGTCCATGAATGTTTTAGTCAAAAAGAATCTGGTAAGAGGCTTACCACAAAAGGAGTTCATATGTGATGATCATTGTGTAGCATGTCTTAAAGGCAAGCAACACAAAACTTCTTATAAGGCCAAAGAATTAAATTCAATCTCATCTGTTCTTCAGCTGATTCATATGGATCTATTTGGTCCAACATCTGTTCTGAGTTTGAATAAAAGGGCTTACTGTTTAGTTATTGTTGATGATTTCACCAGATTTACTTGGGTTTACTTTCTTAGGTCTAAAGATGAAACTGCTGAGCTAGTTAAGTCATTTATTCTTAAGATAGAAAACCAATCCAACTCAAAGGTTAAGGTGATAAGATCAGACAATGGAACTGAATTTAAAAATCACATTCTAAACAGTTTTTGTGAGTCCAAATGTATTGCTAAACAATATAGTGCACCAAGAACACCACAGCAAAATGGTGTAGCTGAAGGAAAGAACAGAACGTTAATTGAGGCTGCCAGAACAATGTTAGCTGATTTAAACCTGCCAATGACCTTCTGGGCAGAAGCTGTTAATACAGCCTGTTATGTTCTGAATAGGGTTCAGGTTGTTCAATCTAAAGGGAAAACTCCTTATGAGTTATTCCATAATAGAAGTCCCCTAATAGCTTTCTTCAAGTCTTTTGGATGTCCATGTACTATTCTTCATATTAAGACTCACTTAGGGAAGTTTGACAGTAAGGCTGAAGAAGGATTTTTTGTAGGATACTCAAGTAAAAGCAAAGCCTATAGAGTATATAACAGTGTCTCAAAGGCACTGGTCCTGATTGGTTGTTTGATTTAGATTCACTAACAAATTCTCTGAGCTTTGTTGAGTATACTGCAGAAGCTGATGCATACAGGATTGAAGCTGCCAAAACAAATTCTCATGCTGCCAATACAAATTCTCAAGCTGTTGGCACAAAGTTTCAAACTGCTGCAGATTCAACCAATTGGGATGATTACACCACTATACCACTTCTGTCATGTGACCCTCCAGGGGTTCTGAATGCTCAACATGATACAAATCCAGACACTGAAATGCCACTCCCAAGTCCTGAGAGAACGTCTCCAACACAAAGGGAAACAGTCCCAGATTCAAGTCAAGCTGTTCCAGAGGCTGAACCATTCACTGGTCCTGATGGAGATGATACAAATCTTGGGTCTTCTTTTTAGACAGAGAGAGAGCCTACACTCAGAGTTCACAAGTATCATCCTCTCAATCAAATACTGGGTGATCCAAGTACTCCTGTACAAACAAGGAAAATGGTTCATAATGAGACTGCTGCTGCTGAACAAGCAGTTCCTAAATTCAATCTAGCTGCTTTTGAACATGCCTGTTTCATGTCTCAACTAGAACCTAAAAAGGCATCAGAAGCATTGAAAGATTCATCCTGGATTAAGGCAATGCAAGAAGAGCTTCTACAGTTCAAGATTCAGAATGTATGGACACTGGTTGATCTTCCTAAAGGAAAGAGAGCAATTGGTACAAGATGGGTGTTCAGAAACAAGAAAGATGAGAGAGGGATAGTCATCAAGAATAAAGCAAGGCTAGTCGCTCAAGGGTACACTCAAGAAGAAGGCATAGATTATGATGATGTATTTGCTCCAGTGGCAAGAATTGAAGCCATCAGACTATTTTTGGCCTATGCAAGCTTCAAAGGTTTTAAAGTGTATCAAATGGATGTGAAGTCTGCTTTTCTATATGGGACAATTGAAGAAGAGGTCTATGTATGTCAGCCTCCTGGTTTTGAGGACTACAAGTATCCAGACAGGGTCTACAAGTTAGACAAGGCTCTCTATGGTCTCCATCAAGCCCCAAGAGCATGGTATGACACTCTGTCATCATACCTTCTACAGAATGGGTTCAAGAGGGGCACTCTGGATAAAACACTTTTCACTAAGTCCATCAAAGCTGAGATTCTGCTTGTCCAAATCTATGTTGATGACATTATCTTTGGCTCAACAAATGATTGTTTGTGCAAAGAGTTTGAGGCTCTGATGCACAAAAAGTTTCAAATGAGTTCAATGGGAGAACTCACTTTCTTTCTAGGATTGCAGGTCAAGCAGAAGCCCACTGGTCTCTTCATAAGTCAATCAAAGTATGTGAAAGACATACTGGAAAAGTTTGGGTATCAAGACACAAAGGTTGCAAGCACTCCAATGGATCCTCACAAGCAGCTCCATATAGACAAAGATGGCTTAGATGTGGACATTCATTTATACAGATCTCTCATAGGATCTCTTATGTATCTAACATCTTCTAGACCTGATATAATGTTTGCTGTCTGTGTGTGTGCTAGGTTTCAATGCTCTCCAAAGGATTCTCATTTGGTTTCTGTTAAGAGAATCTTTAGATATCTCAAAGGCCAACCACATTTAGGCCTATGGTATCCTAAAGACTCTCCCCTTGAACTAACAGCCTACTCTGACGGTGACTATGGAGGATGCAACATTGACAGAAAATCCACAACTGGTGGATGTCAATACTTAGGAGCAAGACTGGTCTTTTGGCAATGCAAAAAGCAGACAACTGTTTCCACCTCATCCACTGAAGCAGAATATGTAGCAGCTGCAAGCTGCTCCTCCCAGGTAATGTGGATTCAAAATCAATTGAGAGACTATGGTATGAACTTCTTATCCACTCCTATTTACATTGACAATTCAAGTGCAATCAGCATTGTCCAAAACCCAGTGAAATTCCCAAAAACCAAGCATATAGACATCAGATTTCACTTTATCAGGGATTGTAATGAGAAGAAATTAATCCAAGTTACCAAAATACATACTGATGATCAGTTAGCTGATCTATTTACAAAACCTTTTGATGTAGGAAGGTTCACTTTCCTAGTATCAAATATTGGTATGGTAAACATGGATTAATTTGTTTCATTATTATCTAATTCATATGCTTATTTAAGGGGGAGTCACTGTTTCATTAAAAGATGCCTAAGTTTAAACTAACAGCTTGAGTATTTTCTCAAGCTGCTAGTTCATTTTCTCGGACTGTTAGTTATTCACTTGATCTGTCAAAGTGTGCAGGGTATTTAGGTAATTTCTTAAATATGTGTGTGCGGGACCCAACCTTTTTCAAAACCTTTAAAGGTCCCAGTTTCGTTCAGTTGTAACTACCAGTTACAAACTTTCATACCACAGCCTTTCTTTTCTCTCTGAACGATTCACACACTCTTTCCTGCAACCCTAAAACCTCCGTTCAATCTTCAATGGAGTTTGTCAAAGAACACAACTGCCTACCGTACTCTCTAAAGCACTCTGAACTTCAGCCGTTCCATGACATGATGGATTTTCTAAGACACTCCCATATTCATCATGCCCTCAATATCAATCCTACAATATACATATCTCATATTGAGCAGTTCTGGAACCGTGCCTCTGTCCAAACCATCAATGGAGTTCCTTCTATACTATCCAAAATTGATGGCACTCCCATCACCATAACTGAGGAATCCATTCGACATCATCTGCATCTTCAAGATGCCACAGGTATAACAGACCTAACCCTTAATGCTTTACATACCGGTCTTCATGATATTGGATATAGGGGTCCTGCTGATTCATTTACTTTCTTGAAAGCACACTTTTCACCTAAATGGAAATATCTGGTGCATATTATTCAGCAGTGTATGAGCCCCAAAAGAACTGGTTGGTCAGAACTTTCTTCAAATATTGCCACTGCCTTAGTGTGCTTTTCAACGGGCCAACAGTTCAATTTTTCAAATATGATTTTTCAGGGGATGTTAAGGCATCATTCCCTAAAGAATGGGAAGTTTTTGATGTATCCTAGATTTTTGGCAGAAATAATTGCACACACCTGCACCACTTCTCATATACATAAGAGGATACATATTTCCCATCGGCACTCACTATCTTCCATTAAAAGGCTTTGAAAACAAAGTGCCAATTTTTTGAGTATGGATGTTCCATTGCCTTCTGCAATGCTCAACATCATTCCAAGAAACAGAGGAGAGGGTCCTGAGCAGGCTCAGCCTATCATTACTGCTTCACCCCCAGGACCCCAACCCCCTCCTCATGATACACAAATTCCTTCTGCTCCTATTAATCAGCCAAGATCCACACTTAAATATCTATATAAAAGGAAAAGAGGACCAGGTGTAACATCCACGGATTTAATTTGATGTATTTTGGTTAATTAAGTGGAAAAATTATATATATTTAAGTTGAATTTGGGCGATTATTATGTATTTGGATATTTAGCAAGTTTGTTGCTATTTTTAAGAAAATTGAACTCAGAATCAATTTTGTGGAGTATTATGAATTAAAAAGTTATTTATGATAATTCTAAGATTAAATCAGTATTTTATGGAACCGGTTAAGTCGAGTGATGAAATGTGCAAAATGACGAAAGTAGTATATAAAGGGCAATAGGCTTCATTTTTCTAGTTTACACTCTCTCACTACTTCATCTCTCTAGAAATTTTCTCTCTACATCTCTCTAAGATATATCACAAACCGACCGTCAGATTTTCGAGAATTATACGTCATCGGAAAGGTATCGAGGAATACAACAACAATCTACAAACGGATTTCTGATTTCATACGAATTAAGGTAAGAATCGATCCTTTTAAGTTTATAGTTTCGGTTTTGAAGTAAATTAGAATTCGAATCTGTCATTTTATGTAAATTGGAGCTTGTTTTGCTTGAAATACTGCAAGATTATGATAGTATATGCATAATAGAATCGAATCTAGGTATCATACATGATATATGCATGATTTTTGACTTAGAAATGAAGGATTTAAGCTGAAATGATGAACAGACTCGAATATGTCAAGAACAGAGTCGAAATGCAAGAACAAACTCGATTTTTGTACTAGATTCGAGTGTGTTTTCGAGTGTGTATCACTAGATTCGAATGGGGTTTCGAAACTACCCTAGATTCGAAGGGTTAGTTCGAATCTATTACTTAGACTCGAGCATGGTTTCAAATTTAATACATGGGGTTCGAATCTATCCCCTAAACTCGAATGGAAGTAGAATTTATGCTTTGGGGTGTTCGAATCTACCCTAGATTCGAAGGGTGTGAGTTCGAATCTAAGCCTAGATTCGAAGCTTAGTTCGAATCTGACTATATGGTTCGAATCTGATGCTTGATTTCGAATCTAACCCATTAAATTCGAGTTTAATGCCTAAAATTTAGAATGCTACTCCCTAAACTCGAGTATTATGAATGAAACTCATATACAACACATAAAATGATATGAAATATGCAAAGGACAAGATATAGACTTGAAATGGGTTTCAACTTTAGTTATAGTTCGAATTTAGATATGTACCCGAAACGGGGGAAAATATCGCCAAATTTACGAAACTTGATTTTATAGATTTAAACGGTTAATGATTCGAGGAATTGTTGTAATTGATATAACAGGTCCCTTGTGGTGTTGTTTAACCCACAGTGGGGTACTTGGTGGAATCCGGTTGAAAGCCCGAAGAGAAATAATATCGGTTAAAAGATAATTACGCACCCACTGTGAGTACAGTAGATTTCGCATGTTTATATTTGTTTTATGTAAGCTTTGCCTGCTGAGACCTGTTGTTTCATTGATTGTTTGGAATTCTACTAACTTGCGTAGATTTAGATGCACATTCTTACTTGTTGCATGTCCTTTCGGTTGTTGTGCATCTAGTGATGGACCGGTGGGTCGCATCGATTACTCTGATGTTACTGTGCTATATGACCTGGAGCTGATCCCTCCTAGGCCCGGTAGGCAGTATGTCATCCCCGATCGTACGTTTGTCTCAGATGGTATGTTTAAATGCCGAGCTGTGAGCTCGAAGGGGCTGCGGCTCTGGTCCGTACTTGGTGTACGAAGAGAGTATACGACGTTTGTCGTCGGGATTACTCTTGGGCTTCATAAAGACTTATAAAATGCGCAATCTATGTATTCACTAAGCATTCGCTTACGTTTTAGTTGTTGTATTTTTTACAGGCAAAGGAAAATCTACTGCTGGACCTTCTAGTTAGGTCGTTTGGGGAAGATTTGGGAGACTCGGCACTATTTAATCGGTAATCGTGATTGGATAATGTTGTATTATATTCTGGATGATTGTAATAAATGTATGGGTGTGTAGACTTAGACTTGGTACCTTATAGCACCGTAGGGTGTTTAACACTTGTTGCACTACTTTATTTATGTTTTTAAATGCTTCCGCACTTAATTTAGGTTATCAGATCATTATGTTATTGTATGATGGTGATTAATCCTGGGTGTATTGTAAATGGTGGTTGTTGTGGCAAGGGTGCCACACGAGATGGTATCAGAGCAGTAGTTTGAGATTCAAGTGTCCGTGAGGTCTTGATCTCAAACATTAGGTGATGATATGTAGTGATGCTAAGTAATGATCTGAACTAAGATAGGTTATGATCTAGTAATTATAAGAAATTGACTATCATACGGGACAAATAAGTGGTGTCTTTAAACTGATGACATGTTACTAAACAAGTTATATGTTTATATTTTCAGAACATGTCTGGAGGAATGACACCGGAAGAAACCAGAGAGATGATGCTAGCCATGATGGCTGAGCAGAACAAGATGATACAAGATCAGTTTCGGGCTCGAGATGAGGCCGAAGCTAAGAGAAGGGAGGATAAGAGAAAGAACAAGGAGAAGGAAGGGGGTAACAACGAGGAACGAGATGACAACATTGGGTCGTCTAACAAGCCCAAAGGTTGTCGTTTCAAGGACTTCAAAGGAAATGGGGCCGTGGAGTTTAACGGTTTAGGGGATGCTGTTGCCGCACTTGAATGGATAACAGCTACTGAAAGAACATTCCGAATCAGCGATTGTGCTGAAAAGGATATGGTTCGTTATGCAACTGCTATGTTCACGAATGATGCCATCATGTGGTGGAACGCAATGGTGAATGCGTTGACGTTAGAGAAGGTTTCTTATATGACTTGGGCTGAGTTCAAGGACCTATTCACTCAGCAGTACAGTCCGGTTGATGAGCGCCGGAGGTTGGAAGCAAAGTTTATGGCACTGGTACAGGGGACTAAGACTGTGTCCCAATATGCTGTAGAATTCACGAGGTTAAGTCTGTTCGCACCTCATCAGGTGGACACCGAAGAAAGGAAAGTGACCAGGTTCGAGGCTGGTCTTGACATAGAGATTAGGAGGGTTATGAGCAACGTCCGCTACCCTACATTTACTGGCTTACTTGAGGCTGCCAGAAATGTAGAGCAGATTTTGATTATGTCGGGCTACTCTGTTGGGTCTGCTGCTGCTTCCACCAATCCAACACAGCCGTCACCGCCGAAGCGCCAAAGGGAGGGAGGATACTCGGGATCTTCCCGGTCTTCACAATACTCATCACAGCAGTCTTTTCGCCGACCATCTGGTTCTTCTGATCGTGGTCGTGCTCGTGCATATTCTATCAACACCGAGCCACAATACTGCAACAAATGTCACCTGGAACATTTTGGCAAGTGCCCTAACGGACGTGCTTGCTTTTGCTGTGGAGAACTGGGACATTTTCAGAATGATTGCCCAAGGAAGGGTGATGCTTGCTATAAGTGTGGGGTGTGGGGTCACTATAGCAGGAACTGTAGAAAGAATGCTCCAACAGCTGCTGCACCATCATCAACACGATCGTCTGGAGGTTCGAGTGGTGGTTCAGTTAACCGCCGGGGTCAGTCACAGAGGGCACCTGCTCGTGCTTTTCAGATAACTGCAGAGGAGGCAAGGGAAAACCCGGAGGTCGTCACGGGTACGTTTATAGTTAATTCTATGCCAGCACGAGTTTTATTTGATTCGGGTGCCAATAGGTCGTTTGTTTCTACTGTGTTTGCACAAAGACTTGCTATGCCACTGTCTAAGTTGTCTGCTATACTTGATATTGAAACTGCTAGCAATACTTTAGTTAAGGTAGATCATGTATACCGAAATTGCACGTTAGTAATTGAAGATGTAGTCTTCAATTTAGATCTGATTCCGATAGAGTTCAGCGAGTTTGATGTGATAGTCGGAATGGACTGGTTGATCGAGAATGAAGCCCATATAGTGTGTAAGAGCCGAATGATAAAGATAACTACCCCGGAGGGGCGTGAGATATGTATATATGGGGATAGGAGAAGCGGGGATCTGTGTTTGCTGACTATTGCAAAAGCTCGAAAGCTTGTTGCAAAGGGATGTGATGCATACTTAGCATATGCGATTGATGCTAAGGCAGAGAAGAGAACGTTAGCCGATGTGCCGGTTGTTTCACAATTCTCGGATGTGTTTCCGGAAGACTTGTCTGGCGTGCCGCCTGAAAGACAAGTAGAATTTAGGATTGACTTGATCCCTGGAGCTGCACCGGTAGCTCGTTCTCCATATCGCCTTGCCCCAACCGAGATGAAAGAGATGATGACACAACTCCAGGAGTTGTTGGACAAGGGCTTCATTCGGCCGAGTTCATCGCCATGGGGAGCTCCGGTATTGTTTGTAAAGAAGAAAGATGGCACGATGAGGATGTGCATAGATTATCGGGAACTGAATAAGTTGACGATTAAAAACAAGTATCCTCTGCCGAGGATAGACGACTTGTTTGATCAGTTACATGGCGCTAGTGTATTTTCTAAGATTGATCTGAGATCGGGATATCATCAATTGAAGGTTCGAGAGGAAGATGTGCCAAAGACAGCATTCAGGACTCGGTATGGACATTACGAGTTTCTGGTAATGCCTTTTGGATTAACCAACGCCCCGGCAGTGTTTATGGATTTAATGAATAGGGTTTGTAGACCGATGTTGGATAAGTCGGTGATAGTGTTTATCGATGATATTCTAGTATACTCTAGGTCTGAGGCTGAGCATGCTGAACATCTCAAGGAGTTATTAGAGTTATTGAGGAAAGAGAAGTTGTACGCCAAATTTTCGAAGTGCGAGTTTTGGCTACAACAGATGCAGTTTCTAGGACATGTAATTTCTGGGGCTGGGATTTTTTAAGTTCCTTCTGGCTAAAGAACACTTCAAGCTCTTATGGTCCGTGTAACAGTTGACACTTAGTACCGTACAGGTAGTGGCCTCAATAACTTCAATGCAAACGTTTACCAGCGGTCAACTCCAGATCATGAGTAGAATAGAATTCTTCTATGCTCTTCAACTGTCTTGAAGCAGTAAGCACATTACGTTTCCCGCGCTGTCATCAGTACAGCGCCTAATCCTAACCTTGATGGCAGCCGTATAAACCACAAAATCTTCTCATGCATTCCAGTAAGGCAGTATCGCGAGCCTCGCTAATGTGATCCATTTTCAGGATCTCACAACACGCCTCCTGCCCTGCACAGTTGCCACACAAACGGTCTGGCATTATTTCTTTGTTAATGCAGTCAGAGGAACTGGCAATCTTAGAAAAATCCTTATGGAACCTCCGTAATATGCCTGCCAACCCAGAAAGAAACTAGCTAACTTCGGTAGCTGTTTGAGGTGGCTCCCAATTCCTCTATCGCTTCACTTTGAGCCGGATCTACCGA